>CM071682.1:34687500-35287500 GCA_036553675.1 Solanum okadae | reverse complement strand
TTGCTACACTACGTCCCATTATTCAGGAGGGTCCTTGCTATACTACGTCCCATTGTTCATGAGGGTCTTCGCTATGCTACGTCCCATTATTCAGGAGGGTCCTCGCCATACTACGTTCCATTGTTCATGAGGGTCCTTACTATATACTACATCCCATTATTCAGGAGGGTCCTTGCTACACTACGTCCCATTATTCAGGAGGGTCCTTGCTACAATACGTCCCATTATTCAGGAGGGTCCTTGCTATACTACGTCCCATTATTCATGAGGGTCCTTGCTATACTACGTCCCATTGTTCAGGAGGGTCTTCGCTATACTACGCCCCATTATTCAGGAGGGTCCTTGCCATACTACGTCCCATTGTTCAGGAGGGTCCTTGCTACACTATGTCCCATTGTTCATGAGGGTCCTTGCTACACTAAATCCCATTATTCATGAGGGTCCTTGCTACACTACGTCCCATTGTTCATGAGGGTCCTTGCTACACTAAATCCCATTATTCAGGAGGGTCATTGCTACACTACGTCCCATTGTTCAGGAGGGTCCTTGCTACACTATGTTCCATAGACTAATAAGACAAACAAACACTTACCCAATATGGACTATAATTATTGTGCAATGTTGCCATTTAGCTCTTCGTAGACTAAATTGAACATCTATGTTTTTGGATCTTTGATCTCGAAATAACTTGTGCCCCTGCTTCAACAAAGAAAATTTGTGAGTTTAAAAACGTGGTGGTTGGTTTGTGGTTCTGCCTTTTGACGAGGATTGCTCAAGTACTTATCGTGTTTTACTTTTTTCCAAACACCCAGTGCTCGTCATTGATTGATTGTATTTTCACCCAAATTTGCTCATTTTGAGGGACTTAAATCCAATATCTGCCTTTATGGCACAACACTCATTATTTACCCTTCATTAAATCATGGACTTCTTTTGAATCCAAAACTTGCCGACAGATGATAACTCATTGGCCTGATGCTTTGCCTTGTACAAATTTAGAGTTGGTAACAAGTCTTGAAATCCTTTCTTACTTTCTTGACATAAACTCGACTCAAGGACATATGAAACAAAGCGATGAAAAGTGGAAGAAAAATATATACTACACGAGAATAGCAGAAAATGATTCGATGAAGACTCTCTTTTAGAAAGAGAAAGAAAGAAAAACTTATCTGAGTGTGGTAGCCGACTCTACTGATCATGACATGCAATTTGAATTGATTACCCGATTTATCCATCCAATCTATTCATCAACCATTATTGATCATCTATTCTTGATGTGGAGCTCCAACTATTTGACGAAGTCATAACTAATTTCAAACTCTTATTCGCCTTATGATGTCCACGAGGGTTTTTGCCACTAAAACTCTTTCACTTTGAATCCTTCAACTCACATTCGCCTCATGGTGCCCGTTAGGGCTTTCACCAATAAAACTCTCTCATTTTTATTTCTCTCAACTCATATTCGCCTTATGATGCCCAGTTAGGGTTTTCACCAATAAGACTCTCTCATTTTTGTTTCTCTCAACTCACATTCGCCTTATGATGCCCAGTTAGTGTTTTCACCAATAAGACTCTCTCATTGTTTCATCATTTGTACCCTTAACATACTTACTCTTGACATTTCAAAGGTTGATCCAAAGGTCTTTCTTTGATTGAAACACAACTTTTATACAAGGTTAGAAAGAAATGACAAGATGAAGGCTCAAATACGACTTTAAATGATGGGATTGACTTTTAGCTTTGGGATAGAAAAAAAAAAATTTAACTGACTTTTTCTCCAGTTTTTTACAAATATGGAATTTTGGATTTTTTATTTGGTTAGACCGAACCCCATGCCAGGGTTGCCTACGTATCTTATCGAAACAAGAATCAGGTCAAACGTAGTTTATGTTGATTGATTTTCTTCTTCTTCTTCTTCTTCTTCTTCTTCTTCTTTTTTTTAAAAATATAGAAGAGCCAAGGAGGCAGAAGAACAAGGACGTAAATTAACTCTCAACAAGAGTGACAACATATAAATTAATACTTAAACACAGAACCAAGAATTTCCATTACATCAACCTTTGAAATGTCAAGTCCAAACATAAGGGTTTCTAATACCAAAATATCACATCATATATAATATCTCTTCACAACATCAGCATTGATGACCATTTCTGTCATTTTGCCTTCTATATCTGCTAAGTAAAGAGCACCATTGGATAATACCTTCTTTACAATGAATGGTCCTTTCCAATTTGGAGAAAATTTGCCTTTAACTTCAGCCTGGTGTGGCAGAATACGTCTCAAGACTAATTGACCCTCTTCGAAACGTCTGGGACGCACCTTTTTGTTGTATGCTCGTGCCATTCTTTTCGGGTACAATTGTCCATGGCATATTGATGTCATTCGCTTCTCATCAATCAAACTTAATTGCTCCAAGCGTGTTCTGATCCACTCATCATCATCAATTTCAGCCTCTACAACAATCCGCAGGGATGGAATCTCAACCTCTGCAGGTATAACTGCCTCAGTCCCATATACCAGCGAATAGGGGGTGGCACCCACTGACGTACGAACTGTAGTGCGATAACCCAACAAAGCAAAAGGCAACTTTTCATGCCATTGTCGAGAACTTTGCACCATTTTACAAAGTATCTTTTTTATATTTTTGTTGGCAGCTTCTACAGCCCCATTTGCTTTTGGGCGATAAGGAGTCGAATTTTGATGTTCAATCTTAAATTGACGGCATACCTCTTGCATTAAGCGACTGTTAAGATTTGCAGCATTATCGGTAACAATTGCCTTTGGAATACCAAATCGACATATGATGTTGAAATGAATGAAATCCACCACGATCTTCTTGGTCACTGACTTGAAAGTTACTTCTTCCACCCACTTTGTAAAGTAATCAATGGCCACCAGGATGAACCTATGACCATTCGATGCTTTTGGTTCTATTGGTCCAATCACATCCATTCCCCATGCCACGAAAGGCCATGGAGCAGACATCGCATGCAACTCGGAGGGAGGAGAATGTATCAAATCACCGTGTATTTGACATTCACGACATTTACGAACAAACCGTATAGAATCCCACTCCATGGTGAACCAATAATAAACTGCTCGAAGTATCTTTTTTGCCAGAACATATCCATTCATGTGAGGTCCACAAACTCCTGAGTGTACTTCAATCATGATTGTTGAAGCCTCTTTAGCATTTACACATTTTAGAAGACCCAAATCGGGTGTTTTCCTATACAATATGCTTCCACTTAAGAAAAAACCGCTAGCTAGTCACCGAATAGTCCTTTTTGATTGCTAGTGGCATTAGTAGTATATTCTCCGAACTGAAGATATGTTTTAATATCATGGAACCAAGGTTTACCGTCAAATTCTTCCTCCACCATGTTGCAATAAGCATGCTGATCACAAATCTATATGTACAAAGGGTCGATATGAGCTTCATCAGGATGTTGGAGCATCGAAGATAAAGTTGCCAATGCATCAACAATCTCATTATGAACTCTAAGAATGTGTCTAAACTTTATTGACACAAACCATCGACAAAGATCTTGTAAACAATGTTGATATGGTATGAGCTTTGGGTCACGAGTCTCCCATTCTCCTTGAATTTGATGGACTAGTAGGTCTGAGTCTCCTAGCACTAGCAACTCTTGGATGCCCATGTCAGCAGCTAACCTCAAACCCAGGATGCAAGCCTAATACTCTGACATATTATTGGTACAATAGAATCTAAGTTGGGCTGTTATAGGGAAATATTCCCCTGATTCAGACATAAGAACTGCTCTTATCCCAACTCCCTTCTTGTTAGAGGCACCGTCAAAGAACAACTTCCATCCTTGATCCTTATCATGAATAACTTCATCGATACATGACACCTTTTCATCAGGAAAGTAGGTCTTAAGTGGTTCATATTCATCATCAATATGATTCTCTGCCAAATGATCTGCCAATGCTTGAGCCTTCATTGCGGTCTGCGTCACATAGATAATGTCAAACTCTGTGAGTAATATTTGCCATTTCGCAAGCCTGCCCGTGGGCATGGGCTTTTGAAAAATGTATTTTAATGGATCCATATGAGAAATGAGATAAGTAGTATAAGATGAAAGATAGTGCTTCAACTTCTGTGCTACCCAAGTTAGGGCACAACACGTTCTTTCGAGAAGGGTGTACTTCGATTCATAAACGGTAAATTTCTTGCTGAGGTAATAAATGGCCTGCTCTTTCTTCCCAGTGCCATCATGCTGACCCAATACACAGGCAAAAGAATTATCCAATACTGACATATATAATATCAATGGTCTGCCCGGCTCGGGAGGAACCAACACAGGGGATTCGATAAGTAATTCTTAATTCTTTCAAAAGCCTCTCGACATTCTTCGATCCATTCGACTGTGGCATTCTTTTTTAACAACTTAAAAATGGGCTCGCAAGTTGTTGTGAGTTGAGCAATGAATCTACTGATGTAGTTTAGCCTTCCTAGAAGGCTCATAACCTCAGTTTTGTTCTTTGGAGGTGGCAGTTCCTGAATGGCTTTTACTTTTGAAGGATCTAACTTGATACCTCGTCGATTGACTATAAACCCCAAAAGCTTTCCTGACGGTACTCCAAATACACATTTTGTAGGATTAAGCTTGAGATTATACATGCGAAGCCTTTTGAAGAATTTTCTTAAGTCTTGCACATGATTTGACTATTTTTTTATTTAATGATCACTCATCCACATAAACTTCGATTTCTTTATAAATCATATCATGAAACATGGTTGTCATTGCCCTCATATAAGTTGCTCCCACATTTTTTAACCCAAATAGCATGACTTGATAACAATATGTACCCCATGGTGTGATAAAAGACATTTTTCTGCATCTTCATCATCCATAATAATCTGATGATAACCCGCATAGCAATCCACAAAAGATGCAATCTCATGTTTAGCACAATTGTCCAACAAAATATGGATGTTGGGCAAAGGAAAGTCATCTTTTGGACTTGCTTTGTTCAAATCACAATAATCAACACACATTCGAACTTTGCCGTCTTTCTTAGGGACAGGTACGATGTTGGCCAACCAAGAAGGATATTGAGCAACTTGAATGACTCTAGCCTCAAGTTGTTTTGTGATTTCCTCTTTAATTATTACACTCATGTCAGTTTTAAGCTTTCTCAACTTTTGCTTTACGGGAGGGAACTTATGATCAATCGGCAACTTGTGAACCACCATGTCAGTGCTTAATCCAGGCATGTCATCATAAGATGATGCAAGAACATCCTTGTAATCAAACAGAGCCTGGATTATATCCTCCTTTTGATGTTGAGCATGTACGCTTATCTTAGTCTCCTTAATATTTTCAGGATCCCCTAAGTTTATCGTCTCAGTTTCACTCATGTTTGGGTTTGATTTATTCTCAAAATGTTTGAAATCCCTGCTTACTTCTTCAAATACTTCGTCTTCATCATATTCGATTTCTTGACCTATTATTTCAGGATTAGGTCGAAGATTAGATTGGATTTTAAGATCCGGCAAAAAATTCTGCATGCATGTCATATCACTAGAATCGGCATAGAAAGAACTGTATAGAAGAAAACAAAATAAATATATTAGACTGAAATAGAAACACAATTACATCCTATTGAAAAGGAAAATAGAGAGTTTGAAATAAAACGACGAGACAAAATCCGAATTACAACCCTTGAATAAATCGGATGACAAAAAGAAAAGCAAGACAGACTACCAAGACTCATTCTTAATGGGGAGAGGAGTGACCTCCCAATTGTTCAGCTAGACATTAGGACCAATGAATTGCACATCTCCGTCGCTAGTGCCTTCTCCGAGTTCAACCATATCAGCCTCGATAAATAAATCTTGAAAATAGTTGATCAGTTCTTCGTTAACCTCCAGAACTGGCTCTAGGAATGGTGACTCAAAAGATTCTGTTGTGCAGGCTTTGATGAAAGATTTGTATATGGGTGGTATAGGGTCGGTAAGTGACCATACATCTCTCCTCTGCTTCTTGGCCTTCATTTTGTCCTCGACTCTGGGCTTGTATCCTAAGCCAAAAGTACCAAGGCTCTTTCGTGGACTCACCGAATAAGCCCTCCCTTGCAAGAAGATCCCCAAGCCTTTACCTGGTTCAAACTCATGCTTCAGCATTTCATTTACCATCATCACAGATGCCATGGGCAGTTGTGGTTTTGAAATGAGATTCCCCTCGAGGATATGCTCAACAACCACTACCTCAAAAGCTTGATAAACCAGTGCCTCTTTCTCATTATTTGCCTTGATAAAAGGGAGAGAAGAGTCCTTGTAGACTGACAGATCCCCTTCACCATGAACAATCACTTCTTGTCGATCGTATTCAAACTTAACCATTTGATGCATCGTAGAGGGGACTGCCCCAGCCCTATGCACCCATGCTCTCCCCAACAATAGATTGTAGGATGCATTAATATTCAGCACTTGAAAATTCACGGTGAAATCAACAGGCCTTATTTTTAGTATGAGCTCTATCTCCCTAATGGCATCTGTTTTGGACCCATCAAAAGCTCTAACACATACGTTGTTAGGTCGTACCCTTTCAACATTAATATTCAATTTTTGTAGAGTTGACAAGGGACAAATATTTACCCCAGACCCTCTGTCAATTAGAACTCGAGTGACATATGAAAGCTCACACTTTACAGTGATATGAAGGCCTTGGTTATGTCCCGTACCTTCCACTGGTAGTTCATTATCTGAAAAAGTGATGCGGTTTACCTCAAAGATACTCCCAGCAATCTTCTCTAACTGACTCACTGTAACTTCATTCGAAACATGTACTTCGTTCAGAATCTTCATTACAGCTTTACGATGTTTATCTGAATGTATTAACAATGACAACAAAGAGATTTGGGCTGGAGTTTTCCTTAACTGTTCCACAATGGAGTAGTCTGACAATTTCATCTTTCTTAAGAACTCATCTGCCTCCCCTTCAGTGACTGGACTCTTAACTTGCATTTGGTCATTTTTAGTTTTCCTTAATTCAGTCGGGGCATAGTATCTTCCCGAACGGGTAATTCCTCCTACTTCATCTACTTCTTCATTGACTTTTTTCCCTTTGTATGTCACGATGGTGGGCTCATAATTCCAAGGGACAGCCTTGGGATTAGTCATTGGAAGTTGGGACACTGGCCTAATGATCAGAGGTGGAATATGGGCTCCTTCCACGACCAAGATAGGCTTGGTTGGCCCTCTTGGAACAACCAAACTTGCCTCTCTATGACTTGCCCGAACATCTTCAAGCGCTCTTTTCACAGTAAGGATGGGCACGTTTGATGGGTTCAAGCATTCCGACCTCCTTTCCGCCCCTGAAGGCATCGTTTTTGTCAAGTCAACAACATTCGCCGAATTTTCTATGCCAGTTCCAACCTTAAGGATTGGCTTGTATGGGACTGCAACTTCTTCCCAACCATTCATCATTTCTAACATGTTTGTTTCAGTATGCCTGGGCAATGGATTTTGATTGATGTTTGGTCCATTTGGGCTTTCAACTATAATTCGATGAGTATCGATCAAATCTTGAATTGTCTTTTTCAAGTACCAAGACCTCTCTATGTTGTGCCCTGGGGCATCAGAACAATAAGCGCAGTGCTGAGAATAATCTAGATTTCTTAGGGGAGGATTTGACATCTTTCTTTCAATAGGACTCAAAACATTCAATGTCCTTAACTTTTTAAACAAGCTAGCATATGATTCTCCAATAGGGGTGAATTCATCCTTAGCTCCATTTCCCTTCTTATATTCTTTTCTAGGACGAAAAGGAAGTCTAACAGTATTTTGGTGAATTTGTGGGGGTGGTGGATGATTTTGAGGGATTGGGGCACGCTATTGCGGATAAAAAGGGGGGACAACTGGTTGTGCACTGAAAATGGGATATGGAGAGTATGGGATGGGATATTGTGGAGTTTGGGGAGGAAAATAGTGTTGCGGGGGATTATCTTGGACATAGGTCTGAGGCGCTGATACAATCGTAGCTACATCCTCCCTTCTCTTCTTCCCTCCAATATTTCCAGAACCATTTTGAAGCACTTGTGTTATGGCTTTTAAGGCAGTTTGGCTTACAATCTTTCCAGACTTAATGCCATTTTCCACTATTTCCCCAACCTTAATAACTTCAGTGAATGTCTTCCCGATGGCAGAAAGCAAGTAGTGAAAGTAATCAGGTTCTTGCGCTTGGAGAAAAACGCCAATCATCTCTGACTCCTTTATTGGTGGTTTAACCCTAGCAGCTTGCTCCCTCCATCTAACGGCATACTCGCGAAAATTTTCCGTGGTCTTTTTCCTCGTGTTGGCTAATGAGGAGCGGTCTGGCACAATGTCAATATTGTATTTGAATTGTTGCATAAAACATCGAGTTAAATCATCCCATGTATGCCAGTTGGCAATATCCTGATCTATGAACCATTCGGATGCAATTCCCACTAGGCTTTCCCCAAACTAGGCCATAAGCAACTCTTTTTTGCCCTCTGCACCCCTCAGTTGATTGGAATATCTCTTCAAATGAGCTATGGGGTCTCCATGACCATCGTATTAGTCAAACTTTGGAGTTTTAAAACCAACAAGCAAATGTACGTGGGGAAACATACACAAATCACTGAATGAGATGCATTTATGGCTTCCTAGTCCCTACATATCTCTTATGCTCTGTTCCAAACTCTTTATTTTCTTAGCCATCTCTTCATGTTCCTTATTCTTAACCGTCTTTTCAACTTTGATAGGGGAACTATATTGATGAATGTGGGGATACGAGCTTGGACTTTTAATTGCCTCTTCAAGGGTGTAACCATGATCATGATGAACTTTGGACGGAGGATCATTGTTGGGCATCATTGTTGGTTGTGGAATGATATTAGTCGGCGCAGTTGGCATAAAGAGTGGATTACTCATCATAGGGGTACTCAAAGGGCGCACCGTAGAAGTTCCAGCAACGTTGGATGTGTTAGCATAGGGGCCAAATCCAGGTGGATAAATGGGATCATTTGTCGACACTTGGATAGAGGGCGGCATGTTTGTATTTAGATAGTCGTGTATTGAAGAAGGCAGAGCTTGTCCACTCGTCCAAGCTTCGTACATAACTGTCATTTGTCTTAATTCCCTTACCTCTTCTATTGACACTGTTTCTTGTGAAGTCATCTGGTTTCGGACCTCATCATTGTCAGACTCGTTCCCGTCTTTGTGGGCCATTTTCTTCTTCCTTTTCGACCTTGTATTTAGGGATGTGATGCCAGCTTAACCACAAACCAATCACCTTTAAGCTAATATGTCTTTCTCTCTCTCTCTCTCTCTCTCTCTCTGAATGAAGTAGCAAACATATTAGTGTTAAGGAATCGTGCATATTGCATCCACATATATACTTCTAATATGGAAGACCTTATGTTTCATCCCGGCTTATCTAGGCGTTTTCTCCTCCTTAGTTATTCTTGTTAAAAAGGTTTGATCGAACCCATCGGGTTGCCTACGTATCATGTTAGTGCATGAATAAGATCTTTGCGTAGTTCGAGAATATACATTAACCCTTTCTTTCTTTTCTTTTCTTTTTTAAATTATATTTTTTATAGTTGTTATAGATATATACATATAGATATTACTATTTATATATATTTATTCATTTATACTAATGAGAAAATGAAACCGGACATAAACATAACTTAACATATCATTTCAATGTTTGGAACATAAGTAGGAAAACGATGAGAAAATCGCTAAACAAAAGTCAATATCTTAAACAAACACGACCTAAACAAAGCGTAGAAATGTAGAATGAAATAAAGCAGGACTTAAACTAAAGAAAATGACACTAATGAAACAAATGTTTGTATCAACCCTCATATCCCAAAGACATAAATGTCATGCTTGCATCTCCATCTGCTCGCTCATGGAGATAGTGGTCTTACACGACCTCCTACACTCTGATATATATCTTGCACCGAAGTCATAAGGTACCCAGCAAATTCAGGTACTTCAGCCAGAAATTATTCATGGTTCATCTCTTGCTAGTCTAAACCCATTTGGGCAGTGCGATCAGCCAAACGACGGACTTTTGATCGAAGTGAATTGCAAGTATGATTTCATCCTTATATCTGTTGATCACGGGAGGCCACCATTTCTCTAGCACGTCTTTCTTGAGTTGACACTAACTCTATTTCCTCTCGAAGTCTTCCCCTTTCACGGATCCACTGAGCTCTCTCTTGATCAAAATCTGTCTGATTTTTCTGATCACATGTCCTCAATTGTTGTTGTCGAGATACCGCAAGTTCCGCAACTTGTGCTCCCCTAATTGTTGCCAGATCAACTTGCCCTCGGAGCAAGGTTTCTCTCTGAGTTGCCTTGGCTCTTTCCTCTTCGAACTCTACTTGTTGTTGGGTTAGAGCGGCTCTAGCGAGCTCTAAATTTGCTCTTTAACTCCTGATTTTCAGCAAGGTAATCACGCATAGCCGACTCGATTTTTCTTTTCATCTCAGCCTCATGGTCTATTGGTTCTTTTACAGATCTCTCCAGCCTAACTTGTAATTGAGGTTGTTGCTCAAGCCAATTGGAATATTTCGGGTGAGTTTCTCCTGTGTGTCGTTATTTAACCATCGTTCCAATTCCCATGACTAAACAACCATCCCAAATTTTTTGGGCCAATCCCTCGGGAAGGGGAACCTCTGGTCCAACTTCTTACATAAAATCTTTCATATCCTCTGTGATAGGTAGAACTTGACGCCTGCCTAACTGACGTAAAACCCGCAGCGGTATGTATGGTTGCACACCCCTAATACCCATCAACAATAAAAAAGGGCGAACAGACGACATGTGTATGACTTCTACCCAAGGGAACCAAGGATAATTCCAAGTGATCTTATCTTTCGTTAGCGAGCGAAAATGTTCAACCCATGCATTAACCCCTTCTGGACACCTGTATTTCTCCACCCTTTTGGCATGACTTGTAATGTAATCGCTTCGATCCTGAATGAACCTCGCCACTGTAGGAGGTCAGTAAAGATGTTCCACTATCCATAGTTGAAGCAATATGTTGCTTCCCTCGAAGAAATGTTTCCCTTTCTGGCAGACAGTTAGAGCACATTAGATATCAGCCAAAATCATGGGGACGATGGTATAATTCTTTTTCTCAATTAATACATTCACTATCCCGATCAAAAGGATGTTAATCTTTCCACCTCTCCTTGGAAAAACAATTCTTCCTAAAAGAGCTACCATAAAAGCAAAACGTCTATGCTCTTTCCATGTTTCAAAACTTCCCTTGTTGTTGAGTGTCCTTCCAAATTTCTTAAATCCGTCCTCCCTTCCATACCTATCATACAAAAACTGTAATGAGATCCAACCTTTGTCTAATGATTTTTCCTTGACTTTGCAAATGTTCAAGTGTTGAAAAAATTTGTTGATGGATATGCCCCTTGGGGCTATAAGCCTCTGATGATGTAACCTCACTCCAAACCCGGTAAAGCCAGTTATTTCCTCCAAGGTTGGGGTCATTTCAAAATTCGAGAAATGAAAAACATTGTTGGTGGGATTCCAAAAGGACAACAGTGCTTCGATCACATCTCTCTTAGGTTCCACCTGCATGATTCTAGTCAACAAATCCAAATATTTAAATATTATGCCTTGTTCTATCAACTCCATGTCATTCCACCATGCCCACAACTGCAAGGGAGTACAATCTACAACCTGAAGTGGTACATTCGAATCTCTTTTCCTTTTCTGACACTTAACACAACCAGAATGAACCATGTTGCGCCTCTAGAAAAAGATGCAGGGTCAAGAAACGGTCATATTTACGATACTTAATTTATGGACCTCTTATATTTGGGAAAGGGAAAAAAGACGTGTTAAACTTATATAAAATGACGCAAAGTATTTTTCAAATAAAGACTTTAAGAAAATGAAAAATAAGCAACTTGTATTTATAAAGTGAATACATTTTGAATGCTTGTCATTTGAAAAATCAGACTTAGAGCAATGTGGCCAATAAATATCTAATTTATTTGAAAATTTCTTTTGATAAAGAACTTATATTTCCTTAAGCAAGTGTTTATTCTATGAGTCTGATTGAAAACATTTTCTAGTAAATGCACCTTTAAAATCAAGGTTTAAATATTAAGTTCAACTAAATCTATTATTATGAGTGACTATCATGAATTTTAATTACTATTACTTGTAAATAGATCAATGAAACGATGAAGATGACACACTCTTAACAGGACTAATTAAACTCCGAGCCAATAGAGCGGGTGATATATATATGGCTTATCAAAGAATTTTTGTGTAAAAATAAGAAGAAATAAAATTTTTGAATTTGACTTTGCCAAAACTTATTGGACATTCTAACCCATTATTAGGGATATATTGGTAGACACGCCTATATATTGTAGGGTACTTTTATTTTGAAAAATAAATAGCTATATATATATATATATATATCATTTCATTTTGACCCTTTTTACTATTAAAAAATAATCATAATATATAAGGATATTAAAGAATTTATTTTAGAGGGAACCTAAAGCCGGTCAACAATCGAGGTCTTCCACATAATTTTTGCAAATAACACATAAAATGCACATGTTGGTCAAGAAGAAGGTCTCATGTCCTAGACGGACCCAACCCCTGTGTCGAGTCAAATGTAAATTATACAAATAAGCGGAGCCTACTAGGGATACGCAGATATATATATATATATATATATATATATATCATTTCATTTTGACCCTTTTTTACTATTAAAAAATAATCATAATATATAAGGATATTAAAGAATTTATTTTAGAGGGAACCTAAAGCCTGTCAACAATCGAGGTCTTCCACATAATTTTTGCAAATAACACATAAAATGCACATGTTGGTCAAGAAGAAGGTCTCCTGTCCTAGACGGACCCAACCCCTGTGTCAAGTCCCACTAAGTCAAATGTAAATTATACAAATAAGCGGAGCCTACTAGGGATACGCAGGTCTATGTTTCAGTTTTACTAGGTTCGATCCTAAAGGAGATAGGTATTTAGACTGGCTTACTCGAGGGAACAACTCGAGCCAAGGAGGGGCAACTTATCGGTAGCAGCGCTATTTCGACTTCATTGCTGGTCCAACCCTGCCTAACATGTGTGACTAAAATCCTTCACTGGGTACCTAGACACTCCAGCTTTATCTCTAAAGAAGATGGGATGCATAACTACATTCCCTACTACCTTATTTTTAGAGACTCAGATGGTGCGCGAAAAGACAATTATTTACAATTCAACAATATCAAAGCGATAAATGAGAAGAAAGTAGCATATTAGGTCATCAAAACAATATATCCAATGAAATAATATAATAAAATCAAGTAAAAGTCAATAGACAAAACTCGAATTCTGGTTAGTCCCCAGCGGAGTCGCCAGAAATGTCACACCCCTTTTCGCGCAAGGCAGCAGGATGGGTTTTTCCAATTTTAAGTGACGATATTGATTAAAGGATTATTTTATTATTTCAGAGTCGCCACTTAAAATTGAGTTATAGTGTTCCAAGTCACTTTTTTGTTTAATACCTAATCAAAAGGAAATGACTCTTTATTTTGGTCTGCGAACTAGAAATTCGAGCAAGGAATTCTGTTGACCGAGGGAAAGGTATTAGGCATCCATCAAGTCCCGTGGTTCTAGCACAATCGCTTTTATTTACTTATACCTACTTTTAATTATTTGTGGACATATTTTATATGCTATAGTTTTGCTCATATTTTTATTGTTGAACTTTTATTTGGTCTTGACCTAGATGCGTAACCGCATTCTTGGTCATGACATTTAGAGACATAGCTATCTTGTTTGCATCACACTTAATAATCTTATTTTTTATAAGTCTCTACTTAAAATTAATAAAAGTTAATTATTAAAATAATTTGGCCAAGGTGTGTAACCGCATCTTTGAATTTGGCCAAGGTGCGTAACCGCATCCTTGAATTTGGCCAAGGCGCGTAACCGCATCCTTGAGTTTCTTAAGTATCTCAAAAAGATATAGAATCACATTTTTAATTGAGATGAAATTTAATTATTACTGTTACATGAACTAATAAGATTAAAAAAGAACAACATATATATATATATATATATATATATATATATATACACATAATGAGTTATTCTTATAATAGTTATCAATATACTACATTAAAAATATTTCCTTAATATTAGAATAAATAGTTTCAACATTCTAAAGATCTTCATTGTTTAATGATATGTTCATAATTAAATAAAATAATTATTAGAATAATTTGGTAAAGGTGTATCCCTACATCCTTAAATTTCTTTAAAGTGTTTCAAAAAAAATGTGTAACCACATTCTTAGTTGAAACTGTTATTACGTGTCTAAATTTGTCTAACATTATGACTATGAACATTTATTAAGTAAGAGACATCCATATATTCTTAAGAAGATGTACATATACGATAAACACTAAATCAGTAAAGGATAATATCCTAACTAGATTATTATTTTTTTATGAACAAATTCAACACTAAAATAAAACAAAAATTAAAACATACGTTAAAGACATAGTATGCCATCATAAATATCCTAACTAGATTTTTTTATGAACAAATTCAACGCTAAAATAAAACAAAATTAAAACATACGTCAAAGACATAGTATGCCATCATAACCCACAAAAATAACATAAACCAAAATACAGCTAATACAAGTCAACATTAATTAAACCATTTACTAATGATAATTACTGTACTAGAAAAGAATTCATACTAATCCACATAAACAAACTCATATGTATATGTACCAGAGAACAATTGACATAAAAATTCGAAATAAATCTTATCAAAACCTCAACTATTTTGTAGAAGTATCATATAGACTCCACACATCTACCAAAAAAAAAGGGTAAATATCGGACCTTTAAGCATACAATAAATAATTATGATATTATATAAATTCTATTCTAATTTTAATGATATAACATGTTTAAACATATTTAAATATTATAACATTAAAGAATATTAGTGAGTTACATACATATTAAATCCGATAACTTCAATATATGGGAACAAAGTCTTGCACAATAATGACATAAAATTATACAAAAATAGAATACAAATAAATGTTATCTCTTGTGAAAATTAGTTAACGAGAAGAAAGGACCAATAATCAGGAGCCACGAACTTGAATCCACGAAAACAGATTTCCAGATTTTCAATCGCAATGTGAAAAAGTATGATGTATATATTGCTTTTTTTTATTAATGCCTCTTCCTGTGTGTTGTGTTTTTTCTGTGTGTATTTTTTTTTCCTTGTTGTATGTATGTCATATATATATATATAGGATAGGTTTAT
Source organism: Solanum okadae (assembly GCA_036553675.1). Taxonomy (NCBI): domain Eukaryota; kingdom Viridiplantae; phylum Streptophyta; class Magnoliopsida; order Solanales; family Solanaceae; genus Solanum; species Solanum okadae. Next base: position 35,272,152 of record CM071682.1, on the reverse strand, counting down.
TTGCAGCAGTAGTTTAGTGGGTAGGAGTGGGTAGTGGGCTGTTTAGTTGAGGAGAACGTGAGTGAGTGGGAATGTGTGGGGGTAGGTTAGTTAGATTATTTAGGTTATTTTTTATTTTTTTAGTTTCATTTTTAGTTTTATTCTACTTTTAAAAGAATAAATATTAACTATAAATAGTAAATTATAATAACATACAAACTAATTATATAAAATTAATAAAATCTAAGAAAAAGTCAAACATCTATAAACAAAAAATAATTAAATAATACTAGCTTATTTATAAAAACTTAATTTTAAAATAATATAGATTTTTGTAATCTTTCATTTCTTTTTAAACAATTGAAAAATAAAACTTACCTTAAAAAGTGATTCTATTTTTGTTGTTTTCAAAGCTTTTAAAATAAACTTAATAAAATAAGAGAAAAGTCAAAATATTTAATTTATATTTATAAAAATATTTCAGCTCTAAAAATGGTGTAAAATTTTAAGTTCGGTCAAAAATACGTGTCTACAGTAAGTAGACAAGTGTAAAGTAGGTAGGTGGTGTACATTATTAATAGGACAAGTGTAAAAGTAGTATGTATGCATTATTGTGCATTACTATAGACATAAGATAAAAATTCCTTTCTATATAAAGGGAGGTACATGTAAATGAATAAGCAGGCCTTCAAGCCTTCAATAAAACTATTTCCTAAAAACACTCTCAAATATTTAAGATATTCATACTTAATAGATAATGGAACAAACTCCAGTTATCATGGATAAGCAAGAGGCAAATGTATATTGTTCAACAAATATGCAGAACTAATTTCATATATTCCTGAATATCATATATATGATTGAATAAATTTATGTTAGTTATTATGTATTAGAATTATTTGAATCATGATTTCTAGTTTATTAGCACACTGAAAACAGAGAGAAAACTTCTATACTATGCCATCCTAATGTTGAAACTGGTAGGCAAGGAAAGTCGTTTAGGGGAGTAAACAAAGTTGAGGCGTTGATAAGAAGGAAGTATCTGCTAAAGTACGATGATAGTAGTGACAGGAGAACATGATAAACAGATAATCTAGTTCATAATGATTAATATGAATTTCATCAATTATGAATATGATAGGAAGGAATAATTGAAAATAAAAAACCTGCATAACAACGAACATGACTACATACATGCATGATGAAATGATAAAAAACTATGAAACTCTAATCTTATATATACTTAAAGATATAGAAATAATTGAATTAAGAAGAATAATATGGGAAAAAATATTTAATAATAACGGATCAGAAGATATATTAAACCAACAATGGTATGAAATAGACCTACATGATTTAGACCTCGAAAGAATAGAATGGTATGATTTAGAAATAAATTCAAACTAAAATGAACTACGAATATTTACAATATTGGACAGAATCTATGGAAGATATAAAACTATTAGAATAATTAATGGAGGAAAATTTATATATGTACCTAAGAACCTAAGATATGTTAGATCTAGTATATATCATAAATAATATTAAAGAGATATCAAGATTAAGACCCATGAAAAATGAATATTATAATAAAATCTTTAAGATAAATTCCTCACCTACCACACTACAACCTATCACACTACCAAAAATATGAATTCCTCAACTACCGATTCCGCACCCCCGAAAAATTATTCATTTTACTGTTAGGTGATAAATTCATGATATACTAAGATATTTTTGGTAGTGTGGTAGGTGAGGAATTCATGACTTTTTTGGTAGGTGTACCACTTTTGGTAGGTGAGGAATCCATTTTAAAGATTTTATTATAATATTCTTTTGCTAAGTGTCTTAATCTTGATATCTCTTTAATATTATTTATGATATATTCTAGATATAACATATCTTGGGTTCTTAGGTACATATATAAATTATTTTCTATTAATTGTTCTAATATTTTTATATTTTCCATAGCTTCTGTCCAATATTGTAAACATTCGTAGTTCATTTTAATATGAATTTATTTCTAAATCATACCATTCTATTATTTCGAGGTCTAAATCATGTAGGTCTATTTCATACCATTGTTGGTTTAATATATTTTCTGATTCGTTATCATTAAATATTTTTTCCCATATGATTCTTCTTAATTCAATTATCTCTATACCTCTAAATAGCCCCTTTCCCAACCCGAACTTGGTTTATCTAATGCTTGGCTGAAGCTTACTTGCAAGCACAGCATCTGTCTCTTAGTCCTCTTTGGACAACCCTTAATCAGAGAAAGAAAACGTATATTCTATCAATCTTAGAGAGAATCTCTATTCTACACGGAAAAAGCGTATTCAACACAGACAGGCTCAGGGAAACTAAGTATATATAAGATTAATGTTTCATAGTTTTTTTATTATTTCATCATGCATGTATGTAGTCATGTTCTTTATCATGCAGGTGTTTATTTTCAATTATTCCTTCCTATCATATTCATAATTGATTAAATTCATATTAGATCATTATGAACTAGATTATCTGTTTATCATGTTCTCCTGTCACTACTAGTATCGTACTTTAGCGGATACTTCCTTCTTATCAGCGTCTCAACTTTGTTTACTTCCCTAAACAGCTTTCCTTGCCTACCGGTTTCAACATTAGGATGACATAGTATAGAAGTTTTCTCCCTGTTTCCAGTTTGTTAATAAACTAGAAATCATGATTCAAATAATTCTAATACATAATAACTAACATAAATTTATTCAATCATATATATGATATTCAGGAATATATCAAATTAGTTCTGCATATTTGTTGAACAATATACCTTTGCCTCTTGCTTATCCATGGTATCTGAGGGTTGCTCCATTATCTATTAAGTATTTAAATATTTAAGAGAGTGTTTTTAAGAAATCTTCGTTTTATTGAAAGCTTGAAGGCCTGCTTATTCATTTACATGTACCTCCATTTATATAGAAAGGAATTTCTATCTTATGTCTATAGTAATGCATAATAATGCATACCTACTACTTTTACACTTGTCATATTAATAATGTACACCACCTACCTACTTTATACTTGTCTACTTACTATTCTACTTTGCTTTATCCTTACACACCTATCCTATTCTACTTTACTTTGCATTGTCCTTTACTACGTTACTTTACAATAATTTACACAATAAGTCAAAAACTTTGACTTTACTTTATCTTTCCACTATTTACTTTAGGACTTTTCATAACTTGTCTTCTTTTTCTTCCACTTATCTTCATAACTTATCTGCCACTTCTTTTGTCTTTTCTTCTATCTTGTTTTTGCTTTTTCTTTTGTGTCATTATAGTTGGACATCTGGTATCACATTATCTTCTCCGTTGCATTTTGAACATATATGATCTGGATATTTATGTCCAATTAGCTTGCAATATCTGGTTAATAGTTCTGGCGAAATAAATCCTGCTTTGAGCGCTCTTGTCGTAGGTCTTTCTTTTGGTTTTAATAATGATAAAATCAATCGCTGGACTTCATCCATATATGTTCTTCTTAGTTCTCTTGAATTTGAATAAATCATTAACTGATCTCTAGAGTAATAACTCCATATAGCATTTCCGTTCAAATAATTGTTTGCTAACTCTTGTATAATAGTTGATATACCAATTATTTTTTATTGGCATAAAAACTTTGTATCTCTATTTTTTGTATTTCTTCCTATTGTCCAATATCTTCAGGTATGATCATATCTTTGGTTAGTCCTATTTTAATAACTTGAATTGGGGGTTTTATCTCTTCGTATAATATCTCTGCTGGTGCTGTATAAAACTTTACATAAAATAAATTTCCCTTGGTAAATCTTCTATATGTGATGAATGCCTTGTGTAGTTCTGCTTTTCCACTTATTTCTTCTCCATCGTATGTGTATATAGTATTTAATAGTCCATAATTGTAACATGTCCTTACTAAATTGATGTTAGTTTTTGGCTGTGCGATTAGCTTGTTATAACCTTGTAATTTTTGGGTTAGGTAGTCTTGACTTGGTTCTTTGGTTGTAGTGGATCTAGGATTACAGTTTAAATAGGTTTGAATTTTGTATATATTTTCAATATATGTTCTCGTGACATGGTTATATAATTTTTTCTCATTTTTTAGGCTATCTGCATATGTAGAGGTTTGTGGTTCTATGGTTAATGGGTTTTTTTGTTTTCTGTGTAAATGGCTTTTCAAATAACTTATTTAAATTTGCATTTCGTTGTTTTTCAATAACTGGTCTTCTTGTACCTACAGCTATATTTAGACAATCATTATGGGTTTTAAGGTGTTTCCCAACGTCACCTCTTAGCTCTGGATTTTTAAAGTCTTCCGATCAACTTAGCTCCACATTTTTATAGTCATGCTGCTGACTTGTACTAGCTTTAGACTTCAAATTATCTTCATTAGTCTTTAGCTTTTGTATCTCATTGTCCATACTATCCACTTTTATACAAAGTGTAGTAATGGCTTTGAGTATATCTTCAATTGTATTTTCTTTCTCAGTTTGAGTAGCTTTGTCTTGATAAGTAATCTGCAATAACATTCTTGTCAGTTTTTATTACTTCAATAGTAAATGTAAAATTTAATATATTTAATACCAATCTTCTCATTTCTTTTGTAGTTACTGAATCCTGTATTTTTCTTGTTAGCCACCATTTTACTTGTGTGTTATCTGTCTTTATAATAAATTTGTTATATACAATATATGGTTCAAATGATAGTAAACATTTATACACTGAGTATAATTCTTTCCTATTTATTTCCCATCTTATTTCTATATTAGTAAATGTTCCTGAATAATATCTACAATGATATTCTATTTTTTCTTTATCATACCTGTATTTTAAGACTCCTCCATAACTTTTTTCACTGGCGTCTGATTCTACTATATAAGTAATTTTTTTGTTTTCATCCGGAAAATATAGTTTAGGTAGTTTTTACATAATAGTTTTACTTTTTGTATTTGTGTTTGGTCTTTTTTATCAAACTGGTATTCTATGTCTTTCTTTAATTTTTGTTGTAATGGTTTTAAATTCTCTGCTAATTTTGGTATGTATTCTCTTACTTGATTTACTAGTCCTAAGAATGATTGCAATTTCTTTTTTGTGTCTAGTTGTTCATTTGAGTTAATTATTTTTTGTACTATATGTGTTTGCATTTTTATTTCATTTTTATCTATTTGTATTCCTAAGTATTCTATATTTGCTTTTTCATTATATCTACTTTCTTTTTGCTTAGGCTTATACCTGAGTATTCTATGATATGTATAAATTTTTCTAATAACCTTATATGTTCATCTTGTGTTTTAGAGTATAATAATATATCATCAATGTATACTATACAATTTTCTAGTTGTTTAAAGTAGTTATCCATAAAATGTTGATATCTACCTGGTGCGTTATATCTAAATGGTAATACATTCCATTCATAAAAATCTTGTGGTACTTTAAATGCTGTAAGTTTTTTTAGATTCTTCTTCTAACTTTAAGTGGTAAAATCCTGATTTGAAGTCAAATTTACTAAAGTAATTATATCCTTGTATTTGTCTTATTTTTAATAGTTTATTTGGTATTGGATAATTATATGTTTTAGTTTTTGCATTTAAATTTCTATAATCAATAATCATTCTACTTTTTCCTCTTTTTTGTTCACTATGTTTATTTACTATAAATGCTGGGCTTGTATGCTTGCTATTGCTTTCTTGTATATACCCTTTTTCTAGTAATTCGCTTATATGTATCTTAAATTCTGTTAAATCATTAAAATTATATTTTAATGGTTTTTGGGTTATTATGCTATTATTATCGATTAGCTCAATTTTTACTTTTGTTTTATGTTTTTCCCATCCTTGTAAAGGATCTTCACTATATAACAATTCTAACTTATCTTGGATTATTTTTACTTTATCTATAGAGAATATAATTAATTCTATTTTAGGGTCTTCTTCTTTTATATTTTCTAATTTTTGTGTAATTTTTTCACTTCCTTTTATCCATTCTATTGTTTTCCGTTTTTTATTATTCACTCTTTTTGCTCCTATTTTTTGTTACATGGTGTTGTGAACCACCAATGTGTTTTTATTATTATATGTGGGTATAATTTTTCTAAAAATGGCATAGTATATCTTTTGTTGTAAGCTCGAAGTTATACATTTCTTCTATAGTTAATATCGTATCCCATATTTGTATTTTTATATTTTTTGCCTTATATGTGATCATGTTTCCTTCATTATTAAATCTTGTTGCTACTATCGGTGTTTTTAATTTTTCCCATTTATCTTCTGGTAAACAATTATATTTACATATATTAGCTTCTGCTCATGTATCTATCATTGGTGTATAATATATGTTATAATATCCTTCTATTATTATCTTTGCAAGTATATATATTTTCATTTTATCATATTAAAGTTCTTTTTATTATTACTCTTTTATTTTTATAATTTATTGTCAACTGTTTGTCTTCTAGATTATATTATTTTACTTGTTCTAGCCATTTTATTCCTAAAGTGATATTTTTATCTCCTTGATATATTTTAAAACTTTATTACTATTGGTACTCCTCCAATGATTATTTCCTTTTCTGTAGTTTCTTCGGTATATATTAATGTCTTTGGTAGTTCAGGGCATAATTGTTCAGTAGTAATTATCTCATCTTCTGTTACTAATTCTCTTGTAATATAGTTTTCTTCTTGTCCTGTATTTATTAATATTAGATATTTTCGTTGTTCCATTACTCCCGTTATGTAGTAATGATATAGTTTTATTTCTTCTTCCATTGATTTTTGTGGAGTTTTATCTATTCTTCTTGAGGTACTCATTTTTTATGATATTTGGGGTATTTCATAGTTTATTCTTTTTTATGTGATTAATCTTTCTTTTACTATTTCTAAATCTTCTTCTATATCAATCTCATTATAACTATAATCATTATTATCTATGACTGTAACTATCCTTTCAAAAGGATCTTCTATTTTTATTATTTTTATTTTATTTTTTGCAGTTATTTTATGTTTTATTGTTAAAACATATAAGTTCTTACATCTAGCTGTAAATATTTTACTTTCTGGGGCTAGTTCTATCCCTGACATTTTCCAATATAATACTAGTGATTTATCTATGTTTCTGTCATTTATTGCTACTGAGTAGTTATCACTTATTATACTTTTTTTCTATGGGTTGTATAATTTTATCATCCGCTAAGTATATTTCTATGGGTGTATCTATTCCTTCTCTAAAACATGCTTTTATTAATATTTCCATTCCTCCTAAATGTACATATTTAATTGGATTTTTAGCCATAATATCTTGTATTTCTTTATTGATTATTCGTTTGTTTATTATTGGTATTTTAGCCTTTCCTTTGGTGTATTTACAATCTATGATATGTTCTCTTTGACTTACTACATAATATATTTTTTTTGTCATATAAACCAGTTTCTTATTGTTGGTATTTCGAATATTTTTTCTACGCTTAGGTCTAATTCTTTTCCTTTTATTTGTTCAAATATATTATTATCAAATATTATTTTTTGTTCTGAAGATTCTTCATTTTGGTATTCTTCTTTAGTTATTATTTGTATATCTTTTTCAGTCATTCGTTTTATTATAGAATTCATTGTCTGATCCACTTCTATATCGTTATCCATTTCATTTTCTGATATTTCGTATATGTTATCTTCACTTTCTAATTCATAATCTATGTATTCTATCTGCATCTATTTTTCATCGTCTATTATTATTTCTGATATTTGTTTTTTCTTTGGATTTTTAGGTAATTTACAATCTTTAGCTATGTTTCTTAATTTTCCACAATTATAACAAGTACATTCCGTTAGTTTTCTCTTTGGTCTATATGGTCTTTTGGTTTTGTAGTTTTTTCCATAGTATCTTCTTCTTGGTTTTTTATATTTATATTTTGATCTGTATTTTTTATTATATTTCTTTTTATAGTATCTGTCTGTACAACCGAATTGGGGTGCTATTTTATTTTTGCAACATGCTAAGTTTTTTACCAATACTTTTTCCATTTTTATTTCTTCTTTATGTTTTTCACATAGTTCTATAAACCATCATTGTAAGAATTTTATTCTAGCTCCTAAGGTATCTGTTAATCCTGCTTCATTCCAAATTTTTATTACTTTTGAATTAAAAGGTTCTGGTAATTTTGTAAAATATAATTTTCTTATTTCCTTACTTTCTTATGTGCTATATGTTCCCTTTATAATAATATTCTCTAAATGCACATGTATATTCATCTATATAACACATATTACATATTGCTAATTTTGTCATTAGATTCCGATTTATGATTTTTTCTTTTTTTTTTGTTCTTCTACTTCTGTTGTCATACTACTAAATTCATTTCTTATAACTACTTCGTACTTATATAATATTTCCATAGTTGTAGTAGCTAATTCACCATTAGATTTTTTATTACTTCTTAGAGTTTTTAAACTTTCTTCTGATAAATTTTGTAGCCATAATTTTACTGTTCCTATAAGTGTTCTTTCTATATATCATGGTGTTTCTGTCATTCCTATTTTGTTACCTATTAATTGTTTTGATATATATCCCATCCATAATTGGATTGTTTTATTTATATCTGTTACACAGTCTAAATCTAAAAAATCATGTTGTTCAGTTATTGGTTTAGGTGTCCTTTTTTTATTTAATCTCTTATCCCATTTAGTTTTTTCTTTATCGTATTGTCCATAGTTTTCATTATAATATTTTAAATTTTTTGGGTTTTTTATTCCTGATGTACTAGGTTTTTCATCCATGTCTACGTCTTAATTCTTGTCTTTTTGCTATAATTATTTCAGTAAGTTTTTGTATATATTCGTTATTCATTGTATCTCTAAATATTGAATATATTTATATTCTATTTTAGATATATTATCTATTAATTGATCTAATTTGTCGTTATCAGTTTTTGTGATATTGAGTTGTTTATATTCCGGATATAATTTATTTAATTTTCTTCTTATTTTTCTTAACTTTCTACTAGTATGTCTCTTCTTATATTTCTTTTCATCCATAGCTTATCCTTTTAAGCAATCAATTACAAATTTGAAATTTTGCTTAATAGTTAGCAGACTCCCAAAAAAATTAATTTTGAACCAAAGGAAAATAATTATAAATTTTAAACTTGATTAATACTTATAACAGAATTTCAACCATAATTAAGATAAATTCGTGAGGAACTGGTACCTTTTTGGGATCTACTTTAGCATTTTGAGATACTAATTTGAACCAAAAGATATTATAGACTTGCAACAAGTATAATTCAAATAAAAATTAAATTTAAGAGGCATCATAGAGATACATAAGAAATAAAGAAAAAATACAATACACATCATTACGATTTCAATCATTTAAAAATAGAAAAACAAACAAAATCAATACATAATTGTCTAAGCTCTTACTACTTCACAACATATCACTGTTCAAGAGCTTTCTTATTCTTTTACAAGTCCAACAAAATCAAAGAGGGTCACTCTTGTCGATATCTACTTCAAGAGCTTTCTTCATATAAAAATTAAACTTAAGAGGCATCGTAGAGATTCATAAAATAAGATTTTAAAAAAATTAGTACAATGCACATATCATTACGACTTTCATCTTTAAATATCTAAGTTCTTGTTAATATCCACTTTACAAGCATATCCCTATTCAAGAGCTTTCTTCTTCATTTTCAAGTCAAACAAAAGCATGAATGAAATACTAAAGTGAAAATGAAGGTAACTTTGGATAGAATCTCATGAAACAAAAAATATTAATTTATATAGAAAACAATGGAGGAATGCCATAAGGTATCTTAATTTTCATATTTAATATTTAAGGGTTATAAATATGAAAGCAAACAATTATGAGAGTTATAAATATTTTTAATAAATATTTTTAAGAGTACAAATTAAATAGATGAGTTATGAAGGTAAAATTTTAAAGAAAATATGATGAAAAAAGACAAATAAAAAAGAGATAAATATAGCATATCAATGGTATTGATTGATATACTATGCGAGTTTAAAAAAATAGATACAACCGCCTTTGTTTGCTGGGCTTTATCGGTCAATTAATCTCAAATCAAATTGATAAAATATATTTTTTAATTCTTTTATAACTCAATTGTAATAGATCTATTAAAGAAGAAGATATATCCACTATCTATTTTAATTGTACCTATTTTCTATTTATTTTTTTAAAACATGAAATAAGGAATATATTTAAAAAAAATCTAAGATAATAGATAACTAGGAATACTGATGTGTAACACATCAAAACTTGGAAAGGAAAAATTTGCAAAATATAGTTGCTGAGACCTGGTTCTACGGAACCGACATACGGACAGTAGAAGGTTCTACGGGCCATAGGAGGTGCCCGTAGGATTGATTTAGACTTAGCCAAATTTTGAATTGAAAGTTGAGGTCTACAAAAGGGTTCTACCGACCGTAGAATGGTCTATGGGTCGTAGAATAGTTTCGTGTAAAGTGTCAAGATATAAGGGTTTCAGTAAGTGCTCTACAGATTGACAGGACGGTCCGTAGAAAGTTCTACGAGTCGCAGATAGGCTCCATAGAAGAGATCTAGACTTAGTGAGATTTTGGTTTGAAATTGAGTTCTACAAAAGGGTCCCACAAACCATAGAAAGTTCTACGATCCGTAAAAAGGATCCGTAGAAAGTTGTCCAATTTTAGACCTGAGTAAGTGATTCTACGTTTGACCATTACGGGCCATAGAAATTCCTATGGATTGTAGGTCCAAACCGTAGAGTCGATCTGACAGTTTTAAAGAAGGGTTTTCCATTATTTTCTCATCTCTCCTAAGCCTTAACCGTGACCCTTATACACTTAATGAAGGGTTTAGACAATGATAAGTGATTTTTTTATGTTCATTGACGCTCCCAAGACTTAGAGCAAGGTCTCTAGAGGAGAAAAGGTAGGGTTTCAATCATTCTTCGAGTTTTCACCAATTTCACCAAGAACTTTGTTCGGCTAGGTATGTAAGGCTATCATAGTGTTGGACTAGTTCATCTACACTCCCTACATATATTTAAATTCAGTAAAAGAGTAATCTAGGGTTTTGTTCTTGATTTTGAATATTCTTGAGAGGAGTTATATTGTTGAGTTACGACTTCTTGGTTCTTGAGTATTGATTTATTTATCATCGTATTGAGATCCTTGATGTTATTTGTTCATGTCTATATTTCAGCAGGAACTCTATAGTTTAGTTAAATTTGAGAATTTTTTTTAAAAAATGTTGTCTTTAAATTTGTTTATGAGGAGCGCAAGAGATGAGTTTTGAGAAAGTATTTTTAGTTATGAACTCAGTAAGAATATAAGTGAACTGAGTAGAGGTCGGGTTTCTAGTAGCAATCTCCTTATCCCTTACCTATGTGCCCCCATAGGATTGTCCAGATAGACATTAGCTAGTGGATCCACAATATCTAGAAGTTCATGGCCCTTCCTTGGCAAGTAAGACACCCTTTTTTGGTGTGGGCTATACACCGGATTACATGTTGATAGCTCGCATGGTCTTATATGTTAGTTAAGGCTATTTCCCACAAATAAGCAAGTTATGATGAAACAAGTTTACTTCAAGGAAGTATCATAAGTATGTTTTAAGATGATGTTCACTTGCATTGATCATGATTTTATGACTTATGGTTTCTAACTCTCAAGATACATGTCACGACCTAGGGGTACCCCCTAGATATAACATGGCGTATAGAACCCCGAAGGACTCCATACAAGCCACTTAGTTATCATAACATAAGCAATAGAACAATAAGAGTAAAAACACATTTCAAGTCTAAAAAGTTTTTCATAAAAGCAAGCGGAAGTCTAGACACTTTGTCTCAACATAGCCATCTATTACAATAGTGAATGAAATAGGGCCTAGCCCATACAACATGTTCAAAAGGGAAAGTACATGAAAGAAACTAGACATATGAAAATCCTTCCTCGAACCATGAGGACTCACCAAGCTCGTTGTAGCCACAAGAATGATCACCTCGAGTACCGGACCCTACACTTGGGGAAAATATAAGCGAAAGTAGGCGTTAGCAAAAAATGCACCAAGTATGGTAGCTATGCATAAAAACATGCAAAAAGGGACATTTCATTTGAAAGCATGCAATTTACCAATTTAAACATGTATAAGAGATTAGAAACCATAAATCAAAAAACATAGGCAACATAAGTCACCATCATCATTAAAACCTTTGAACACATATACAAAGCTTCTTGAGTAACCATAGTTCATTATTCATGTTCTTGTTGTGGGAATAAGCCTTAACCGACATGAAACCATGTGAGCTATAACATGATCACCCAGTGTTACCCACACCGAAAAGGGTTGTCCTACTTGCCTAAGGTAGAACCATGGTTTGTTAGCTTAGGTGGATCAACCAGCTAAATATCCTACGGGGGCACGTAGTATATGGGATAAGGATATTTCTACTAGAAACCCAGCCTCAACTAACATGAGGGCTTCTATCTCAAGAGATTGTTTCTAGAAACCCGACCTCAACTAATGTGAGGGCTTCCATCTCAAATTAATACCCACTCAGTGCTAAGCATTAATCCCACAGAGTACTTATTAAGTCCTAAGTTGATTCATGTTTCATGGAAGGATGTCCTTGACAATCAATCCAACTTAGTTCATTAGGATAGCTCTTAGATCGTGCGTGAGAAAACCTTTCACCGTCCATGTCTACATGTAAATCTTAGATTCAATTAGGTGAGAAAGCCTTTCAACCTAAGAATCTTAATTATGTGAGAAAACCTTTCACATCATGTTCAAGCATAGGTGTGTCTATGAGAATGACCTTTCAAAAACACAACAAAAATATCATAATCGTTGACACTTCACTCTCAAAGTGTTCTTAAAGCATTTACATTGATTTCAAAAAATATGCATAATCTCATACTTTGCCCTTTCAAGGTTCAAAGCTTGATTTCAATCAACACATCTAGAATTCAAGCATTAGACATGGATTTCATTATAATTCATGTGATTTAATCACAACATGTATAATTTCATAACATTCCTCTTTCATCAACAAAGACCCATATCATAAGATCACAATTAAGAAATATGAGAATTTCATGGGTTCTTGGGATACATCATAAAAAATCATAGGAAATCATCAATTCATGATTAATACAACATAATTCAACCATTAGAATTAAGTTTGAAAGGAACCCATGACTTTGGAATCAAACCCTAACAATTGCATATTTCTATCTTTTTGAAATTGGAGATTTTGAAAGGACTCCATGGATGAAAGCTATCCATGGATGAAAACTACCATTCCTTAACAACAAAGCCCAAAGAAATTGATGTTTAAAAGCTTGCTCTTGAACCCTAGCTTGGATCTTCTTCTTCTTCTTCAAGCTTTCTAGAGAGAGCATTTTTGAGAGGATGAACTTTGGGGAAATCTTTTGGGTTTTGGAAACTATGACTTAATTGGGTGAGTTTTAGAGTTAAAAAGTCTTAAATATTTGTCCTAGACATAGGCAAAATGACCTCACTTAAGTTAGATTGAAACTGGAAAAGACCATTTAACCCTAAACTAAAAGTCACCTGCCCAGGGACCACGTGAGGTCCCACGAGCCGTGGTCATGACCACAAGCCATGGTTCCCTCTGTGGACCTTGAGGCAGTGGGTAGAGTGGCCACACCTTGCCCCTTCATGGCCAAGTAAAGACCAGTACGGCCCCTCTTACGGCCCTTGGTGGCCTTCGTGAGCCGTCAAGTGGCTCGTGGGGAGGGTCCTCTTTTGGGGCAGCCTTGGAGGCACACTGCCTCACCTCCACGAGTGGGACCACGATCCGTGGTGACCACCACAAGCCATCAAGGTCCTCGTCTGGAGGGGATATTTTTGCGCAGCCTTGTCAAGGTTATTGCCTAGCCTACCACGAGCCACACCACGTGTCGTGGTCCTTACCACGAGCCATGGTGGTGGTCGTGGTTGCTTGGGTAGTGTCTAGGGGAGAGTAGACTGCCCTAGTCCTCTCCATTGGCCCTTGCCCACTTCTATGACTCTAACCCTCACATTTTAGCTCTAGTTTAGCCTACTAGTTTCCGAGGTGTCACAATATTTCCCCCTTGGGAACATTCGTCCTCAAATGACGCTTTAGACACCTTACGGAAGTAAAGACTCAAAACTAGCATCCCATCATACATGCAGCATCATAACAATGCACAAAATGAAGGAGGAAACATCAACTCCACACTCAAACATACTCAATGCATCACAAGGAAGTAGGAACTACATCTAACAACCCATTATGCATGAAATTTCAACACTTCTCATGTTCTTAGGAGGAATTACCTTCTCCAAGCTAAAAGCATGCTCAACACAATCTCATGGAGCCTTTATGCAATTTATTCTCAAAAAGCACAATTTAAAGCATGTTCATCAATTCATCTGATGAAGTCAATAGGCAATTCATACTCAATACACAATAACATAAGGAAAATCAATCATATAAACTCATTTTATTTCTAAACATAAATTTCTCATGAGCATGAATGACATAGGGAAATCATGGAAAACTCATATAACACACATGATTCCCAAAATAAGGAAAACTCAAGAGGAACTACTTACCTCAAGCTAGAATAGGAGTAGAAGGAAAAAGATGAGGATAGCGGGACTTCATATCGGCCTCGGCCTCCCAAGTATCACCCTCAACTAGTTGATTCCTCAATAAAACCTTCACGAAAGCTAGTCGGTCTAGAATCTGTACCGGAACTTCCTCATATGATAAACTTTCATCAACTCCCAATCCTTCTAAGGGAATAATGGATGTCGGATCTCGAACACACTTCTTAAGCATAGAGACATAGAATACCGAATGCATCGAAGTCAACTCATTTGAAAAATCTAACTCAAAGGCAACTTTACCAACACGTCTCAAAATTTGGTATGGGCCTACATACCGGAGACTAAGTTTCCCCTTCTTGCCAAATCTCATCACACTCTTCATGGGTGAAATTTTAAATAGACCCAATCGTTAACCTAAAATTCTAGATCCCTTCTCCTCACATCGGCATAAGACTTTTGCCGACTTTGATCCGTTCTCAACCTCTCTCAAATGAGTCAGACTTTCTCAATGGCCCCATTGACCAATCCGGGACCTATTAAGGAAACTTCACCCACCTCAAACCAACCAATGGGAGACCTACATCTCCTACCATACAAGGCCTCAAATGGAGCCATACCGATACTTGAATGATGGATATTATTGTAGGAACTCTATCAATGGCAAATGGTCATCCCAAATACCCTTAAAATCAATTACACATGCCCTTAACATATCGTCCAACATTTGGATGGTACACTCCTCTTGCCCACTGGTTTGGGGATGAAAAGTCGTTCTAAGCTTAACCTTGGTGCCAAGCCCTTTTGAAATGACCTCCAAAAGTGAGAAATGAATTGAGGGCCACGATCGGAAATAATGGATAAAGGCACTCCATGCAACTTCACCATTTCTCTTATATACAATTTGGTACAGTCCTCCGCCGAAAAGGAAACCTTGAGGGGAATAAAGTGAGCCGATTTTGTCATCCGATCTACAATAACCCAAATAGAGTCATGTTGTCTCCGGGTGCGAGGCAAACCCATAATAAAGTCCATGTTCACCTTTTCCCACTTCCAAGTAGGAATATCGATATCTTGGGATAACCCTCCCGGTCTTTGATGCTCAACCTTAACTTGTTGACAATTAGGACACTTAGCCACAAATTCCGCGATATCTTTCTTCATCCCATTCCACCAATAGACCTACCGCAAGTCACGGTACATCTTGGTGGCTCCCGGGTGAATGGAATACCAAGATCTATGGGCTTCCGACAAGATTTGCTCTCTGAAGTCATCAATATTAGGAACACACAACCGACCTTGGTATCTAAGTACACCATCTCCCCCTTGGGAGAAAGCCTCAACGGATTTCTTAAGTACCGCCTCTTTCAATTCAACCAAAATGGGATCTAGACCTTTCTTAGATTTCACATCCGCCACAAAAGACGATTTAGACCCATTGTGAACCATGATACCACCCTTGGTGGAGTCCACTAATTGAACACCTAATCGGTCCAACCTGTGAACATCTCAAACCAATTCTTTCTTATCATCTTCAATAAGTGCAACACTACCCATATACAATCTACTAAGAGCATCTGCTACCACATTTGCCTTACCGGGGTGATAAAGAACACTCATGTCATAATCTCTCAATAATTCAAGCCACCTTCTTTGGTGAAGATTCAAGTCCTTTTGACTAAACACGTATTGTAAGATCTTGTGATTGGTAAACACATCAACATGAACCCCATATATATAATGCCTCCAAATCGTTAAGGCAAAAACAACCACCGCCAACTCAAGGTCACGGGTAGGATAATTCTTCTCATGGACTTTAAGTTGCCTTGAAGCATAGATAGTCACTTTACCATTTTGCATAAGCACATATCCCAACCCAACTCTAGAGGCATCACAATACACCATAAAACCATCTGTACCTTCCGGTAAAGTCAACACCAGAGCGGAAGTAAGTCTATCTTTCAACTCTTGGAAACCTTTCTCACAAGGTTCTGACCACATGAACTTAGCCTTCTTTTGAGTCATAGTCGTCAAAGGAGACGCAATCGAAGAAAACCCCTCAACAAACCTTTTATAATAACCGGCCAAACCCAAGAAGCATCTAATGTCCGAAGGGGTTAGAGATTTTGGCCAACTCTTGACCGCATCCGTCTTCTTAGGATCTACCTCGATACCCCTACTTGACACAATATGCCCAAGGAAAGCAACAAACCTTAACCAAAATTCACACTTGCTAAACTTTGTAAAAAGTTGGTGGTCCTTAAGAACTTGTAACACAATTTTCAAATGATCAACATGAATCATTCTAACTCTTTGAATCGATCAAAATGTCATCAATGAACACAATCACAAACATGTCTAGGTATTGCCTAAACACTCTATTCATTAGGTCCATAAACGTCGTCGGGGATTTAGTCAACCCAAACGACATTACCAAGAATTCATAATGACCATACCGGGTCCTAAAGGCCATTTTTGGAATATTCTCACCCTCACCCTTAATTGGTGATAACCCGACCTAAGGTCAATTTTTGAGAGGTAACTTTCCCCTTGTAGTTTGTCAAACAAATTATCTATCCTTGAAGAGGATACTTGTTCTTAATGGTCACTTTGTTCAACTGACGATAATCGATGCACATATGAAGAGATCCATCTTTCTTTCTAACAAACAACAGGGAGAGCCCCATAGTGAGATGCTTGGTCGGATGAAGCCCTTATCCAACAAGTCTTTCAACTTCTTTAACTCAGTCGGGGCCATTCTCTAAGAAGGAATTGAGATAAGTTGCGTATCTGGGAGAAGGTCAATACCGAAGTTTATTTCCCGCTCGAGAGGAATACCGAGTAGATCATCTGGGAACACTTCTGGAAATTCATTCACAATGAGGACCGACTCAAGAGTAGGGGTTTCGGAATCTACATCCCTCACCCTAACAAGATGTTAAATGCAACCCTTAGAGATTATCTTTCTAGCCTTAAGACATGAGACAAACTGACCCTTAGGCATAGAATTTCCCCCCTTTCACTCAAGGATAGACTCATTCAGGAACTGAAACTTGACTACACGAGTTATACAGTCAACATAAGCATAACAAGAGTGCAACCAATCTATACTAAGAATAACATCAAAATCTAACATGTCAAGCTCTACCAAATAAACAAAGGTAACTCTATGGGATAGGGAAACGAGACATCTTCTATAGACCCTCTTAGCCACCACAGAGTCACCAATAAGGGTAGAGATAGAAAAATATTCTAACAACATATCAGGGAGCACATCAAATCTCGTTGCCACATATGGCGTCACAAAAGACAAAGTAGCACCGGGGTCTAACAAGGCCTACACATCTCTATGGAAAACTTTTAATAAACTGGTGACCACGTCCGGAGAATTCTCTTATTCACCTCGGTTTTGGAGAGAATAGAAGCAGTTTTGCTTGGGAGCATTGGAATTTGAACTACTAGGAAGACCTTGCTTGCCCTTTCTTCCCTTAGCCATGAGCACCGGGGAATCCCTCATTTTATGCCAACTCTTTCCACAACCAAAACAACCATTTGTGCCGGCTAGGTACTTACCATCATGTTTCTTCCCATACTTCACACAAGTAGGCCTAGCCACAAAAGATCCACTACCATTACCTCCTTGAGGTTTAGGGTTAGACACCCTATCCTTGTTCACCCTTGGAGGAGCGTTGGAGGAACCTTGACTGGAAAATCTTTGTTTAAACCTAGGTCGACCTTGTCCATCGGACCTTGTATTCGAGAAGTTCCCATCATTGGTCCTAGCCCTTTTTACCTCCCTATTCTTTTCTTTGAGTTTCTCTTCCTCAATTTGTTGGGCATGCACCATGAGACGTGAAATATCCATATCTTGTACAAGCATTGATGTACAGAATTCTTTGACTACCATGTCGGACACTCCCATCACAAATTTATTCATCTTAGCCCTTAAATCCACCACCATAGTTGAAGCATACTTGGATAGTTGGGTGAACTTTAGAGCATACTCCCTCACACTCATACTTCCTTGATGAAGGTTAATGAACTCTTGCATCTTAGCTTCCCTCAATTCAAGTTGAAACAACCTTTCAAGAAATGCCAATTTAAACACTTCCCACTCTACGTGACCCGCTCCTACCGGCCTCCCCTCCTTCCATTGATTATACCACACTTGATCAACACCTTTCAATTAGTAAGTGGCTAACTCAGCCTTCTCTACCAGAGTCACCCTCCATAATAGCAAGTACCTTATAGAATCGATAAACACTTGGGGGTCTTTCTCCACTTTGGAGCCATAAAATTCCATAGGGTTCATCCTTGCTAAGTCCCTCACTCTTGAAGCCATCGAATTCACTTTAAGGTTCAGGGGAGCTACAACCTCTCTATTGGCTTGGGCCGTCACGGCTTGAGCTAATACTTGAAAAGCCGCCCTAAACTCCACATTTGTTACTTGTTTGGCCAACAGATTAATCGGAGCTTGAGAAGGAGCTCCTTGATTCACATTGTCTTCCTCATTCCTTCTTGAGAAATCCCTTCTAGTAGTCATATCATGTAGACCAACGAATAAGGATTAGGAGAAATACATAATAGAGTTAAACTCCATCACACGACTTAAGAGTAATGAGAGAAGTGGAATTTCCTAAACATCTTGTAGCTTCTCATTCATAAATGTGGCGCACTTCACACTCATGAACAAGACTCTACTAGAAGTGGCTCATGAGACATCATCTAAAATCATTCTAAACCTTGTGCTCTGATACTAAGTTTGTCACGACCCAAGGGTACCCCGTAGATGTAACATGGCGTATAGAACCCTGAAGGACTCCATACAAGCCACTTAGTTATCATAACATAAGCAATAGAACAATAAGAGTAAAAACACATTTCAAGTCTAAAAAGTTTTTCATAAAAGCAAGCGGAAGTCTAGACACTTTGTCTCAACATGGTCATACCTTGCCCCCTTCATGGCCAAGTAAAGACCACGACCCCTCCCACGGCCCTTGGTGGCCTTCACAAGCCGTCAAGTGGCTCGTGGGGAGCGTCCTCTTTTGGGGCAGCCTTGGAGGCACACTGCCTCACCTCCACAAGTGGCACCACGATCCGTGGTCCTCACCACGAGCCGTAAAGGGCCTCGTGTGGAGGGGCTATTTATGGGCAGCCTTGCCAAGGCTACTGCCTAGTCTACCACGAGCCACACCACGTGGCGTTGTCCTCACCACGAGCCGTGGTGGTCGTGGTTGCTTGGGTAGTGTCTAGGGGAGAGTGGACTTCCCTAGTCCTCTCTCTTGTCCCTTGCCCACTTCCATGACTCTAACCCTCACGTTTTAGCTCTAGTTTAGCCTACTAGTTTGCGGGATGTCACAATACATGTTTTAGCTTGATCATTGCATATTTATGAAAATAACTCCTTTTTAGCATGATTTAAATGTTTTATGCATGGCTATCATACTTGGTACATTATTTTGTACTAACACATACTCTTGCCTACATTTCCCCAAATGTAGGGTCTGACAGTCAGGGTTCTCAGTTTCATGGCTAGAGATTGACAGGAGAGATTCTGAGCTTTGGTGAGTCCTCATGCTTCGAGGATGGATTTTCGTTGTTTCCAGTTTTCTTCTTTACTTTCAGTTTTGAACATGATGTATGGGCCAGACCCAATTTCATTCTATTGTACTAGATGGTTATTGAGACAAAGTGTTTAGACTACCGTATTAGTTTTATAAAACTTTGGACTTGAAATATTGTATTTCTTTACCTCATTGTTCTATTTCTTATGTTATGAATGCTAAGTGGCTTGTATGGGGCCTCTCGGGGTCCTATATGTCATGTTACTCTAGGGTGTACCTGCTGGGTCGTGACAGTTGTGGTTGTCTGTTCATATTTCATATGCTGGAACTAGTCAAATATTCTACCAGTACACTATGGATTTTGTGTACTAATAATGCACTTGCTCTTTATTTATTGAGTACATGACATATTTTGGCTAATTCATCGCGACCTCAGATCCTCTAAATCCAAGGGTGAACTACTTCTTTTGGGCTACAATGGATTCAACTTGATTTTCCACGTCCATTTTCTGGACTGCTCTATTTAGTTCTTTGTTTTAGGACCGCATCCCCAGATTCTAGACTAGTAGATGTTTTGGTACACAATTTTTCATTTTTAGGGGGTTAATTTTGCGAATGTTTGATGATAATGACTTGTGTTTTATGGAACTTGGTTTTGAAATTATGAAAAATTATATTTGAATTGGAAACTGGTTATTTTTTAATTTTTAATAGATTGTGTGATAGTAGTTAATTGGTTCTGCCACTAAGGGGTAGTGTGAGTGCCACTCGCGACAGGTCAGAATTGTGACAAGGTTGGGTCGTGATGGGGAGTCATCCAAATAATGAGTTGAAAACTCTTTTGGAAAGAAACTACATGGTAACGAAAATCTCATCATTAATACATGAAACACACAAAAAGGATTTTGAGAACAACAAGACAAAGGATGGAAGTTCTCATAAAAAAAAAAAAGAACAACTCAGAGAAAGGGAGATACATAAGATAAAATATCACCATAAGTAAAAACAAATAAGCTTGAAAAAATGAGAAAGGGAGAAAATAAAGCGAAAAATGGCCTAAACTACCCTCGAAGTATTGGAAATGGTACAAAACTACCCTCCATCCATCTATTGGCTCAAAAATACCCTTCCCATCCACCTTTGGGTCCAAAATTGACCAATTAATTAACGGTTTTAAATTTAACTTATCTAAAAAAAAAAATTAAATACGTGGCGCTTAACTATTGGTCAGAATTGTGACAAGGTTGGGTCGTGATGGGGAGTCATCCAAATAATGAGTTGAAAACTCTTTTGGAAAGCAACTACATGGTAACGAAAATCTCATCATTAATACATGAAACACACAAAAAGGATTTTGAGAACAACAAGACAAAGGATGAAAGTTCTCATAAAAAAAAAATAACAACTCAGAGCAAGGGAGATAAGATAAAATATCACCATAAGTAAAAACAAATAAGCTTGAAAAAATGAGAAAGGGAGAAATTAAAGCGAAAAAGGGCCTAAAATACCCTCGAAGTATTGGAAATGGTACAAAACTACCCTCCATCCATCTACTGGCTCAAAAATACCCTTGCCATCCACCTTTGGGTCCAAAATTGACCAATTATTTAACGGTTTTAAATTTAACTTGTCTAAATATTTTTTTTAAATACATGGCGCTTAACTATTGGTTATAATTTAATTAATTAATATAATTTATAAACCCACCCATTACCAATTAAACCCACCCCAAACCCGACCCAAATCCACATATTAAACAAAACCCCGGACCCTTCCTTTCCAACTTGTCTTCTTCTCGATCAATTTCTCCTAGATTTATAACTTATTAATATGTTCTTCATCATATCTTTTGTTTCTGTCATGGTCTTCATCATGCTCTCTTAGTACCAATACATGTGCTCTGGAGAAAATTTAAGTCCTTTGGGCAACATAAATATAATATCTTGTGTGCTACTCTGTTTACATAATTTTGTATCAAACACGGCAATCGGCAAAAATGGTAAGCCCACAAACACGATAATCTCCAAACACATGACATTTTATAGAAGTTGGAAGACAACATTGGAAAGGAAGGGTTCATGGTTTTGTTTATAGGTGGATTTGAAGCAGGTTTAATTAGTAGTAGGTAGGCAATGGGTGGGTTTATAAATTATTTTATAACCAATAGTTGAGCGTCACGTATTTAAAAAATATTTAAATAGTTTAAATTTAAAATCATTAAATAAGTGGTCAATTTTGGACCCAAAGGTGGATGTCAAGGATATTTTGGAGCCAATAGGTGGATGAAGGGTAATTTTGTACCATTTCCAATACTTCGAGGGTATTTAGGCCCTTTTCCGAAAAATAAAGGGGATTAGATAACTAAGTCCATTATAGTATGAAAATCCTCAAAAGCATACAACAATGTATTAGAAGATAACAAGGATGAAGAAGAGAACGATCATAAAAAGAATTTGAGAAAAATGATGAGATCATTAAAATTGATACACAGTCTAAAACATCATAAGAAGAAAACAATGAGGGAGTCATAGAAACCGAGGAGAAACACATTAGAGTAGAAATTAATCCACTACATATTATGACTATATTGAAGTGGAGGTGGTGGAGAAGAGTAAAGTCTCACTACGACTATAAATACGATGCTTCTTAAAAAATAACCCAAACATTTTAATTCAACTTTGTATCTTTATCTCTTTCTATCTTTGATTTAGAATTATTTTAGTTCATAGTAGCAAGAGCAGATCTAGGAGGGGTCAAGGGTGTTTATCCGAATTGATAAGAAATTTATATATAAAATAGAAATTTATCTGAATTGAATTTTACCATTTTTCGGTGCGGAACTGGTAGTTGGTGAATTCATGAAAATGGTAGTGTGGTAGGTGAGTAACTTATTTTTAAGATTTTATTATAATATCTTTTTACTAAGTGTCTTAATCTTGATATCTCTTTAATATTACTTTTTGGTAGTGCTAAATTCATGGTAATATGTAATAATATTTACTGTAATATACTTCCGATAGTTGTTTTAATCTGAATATTTCATTAATATTATTTATGATATATTCTAAATATAACATATCTTGGGTTCTTTGATACATATATAAATTTTCTTCCATTAATTGTTCCAATAATTTTATATCTTCCATAGATTCTGTCCAATATTGTAAATATTCATATTTCATTTTAGTCTGAATTTATTTCTAAATCATACCATTCTATTTTTTCGTAGTCTAAATCATGTAAGTCTATTTCATACCATTGTTGGTTCAATATATCTTCTGGTTCGTTATCATTAAATATTTTTTCACATATAATTCTTCTTAATTCAATTATTTCTATACCGTTAAGTATATATAAGATTAAAGTTTCATAACTTTTTATCATTTCATTATGCACGAATGTAGTCATGTTCTTTATTATGCAGGTTTTTTATTTCAAATTATTCATTCCTATCATATTCATAATTGATTAAATTCATATTAGATCATTATGAACTAGATTATCTTTATCATGTTTTCCTGTCACTACTAGTGTCACACCCCAAATCCGGATGTGATGGCACGTGACCATTTCCCACCGGACACGTCAGCCTAACCCAACCACAACGATAGAGAAATAGAAATATGAGAATAAAAGATAATAAATAAGCAGAAGACTTTAATTAAGACTCAACACTACCCAGAATTTGGTTGTCACATGTACAAACCTCTAAATACAGAATTCGAATAAAAATATACAAGTCTCAGAGTATAGTTCTCGAATAGAACAAAACTGAAAGTAAAGATAACTCAAGGGCACGTCTGGAATAAACCGCTACCTCTCGAGTATGTCCCGAAGCTCAATCTGTTAAAGAAAATACTAAGCCGAATCTGAGAGAGCTGTCAACCTACACAATTGTGTAGAATCAAGGGTGAGTACCGAAAACCACAGGTACTCGCAAGTAACTCTAAACTAAGCAAAACTAGCAGTTACAAACAACTCCTTTCAATTCCAACCGAACCACCGAAACTTCAATCTAGCAGCAAACCAACCAACCTATACTAAACAGATCATATTCAACAGCCAGAACCAACAGTATATCCTCATCAACCTCAGATCAACAAATAAGAGCAAGTAGATCAAATTCCACATAAGAAGGGTAAACTGATACAATCCACACATCACAGACAAACATAAGGCAAATGCGATGCAAAATGCAATAATGATGTCATGTAGTCGTGATGCATGTATGTCCTACGATACACATCTGTTGACGTAATCAGTCCGCGCTGAATACTCAAATCAGAACCCATGGGAGCCACACATGGACCATGTATCACCGCCGGAACCAGATCCCATCGGCATCCAAATCACTAGCCGGAGCTAGTCCATCTCATATATCTCTAGCCGGAGCTAGTCTCAACTGTGTCTCATATCCATTCATCCTCATATCAATGTCTCAGAACTCATGCAACAGATAGTTCACACATGGGATGAATAATGAATATGCACATGTCATCAATCACAATCATATCACGATCACATCATAGTATTACACATCATTTGTCTCAATCACAACCATATCACGACCACATCATAGTATTACACATCACCTGTCTCAATCACAACCATATCACGGCCAAATCATAGCATTACACATCACTTGTCTCAATTACAACCATATCACGACCACATCATAGTATTACGCATCATCTGTCTCAACATCAATGTCTGTATCAATCATAGCCTACTCATGCTCTTCTATCCCCTCAATATCAGTTATCACATGACTTATTCAACAAATTCAAGTCACATATAACACATTTAGCTCATTTTATTCCCCATCTTTCATTTACAACAATTTCAATCAACAAATAAAACTCATCCTCAATCCCCATTACTCTCCAACATAATTAGGAAAGTAGTCATGCGTAGTCTAAGAGTTTTACAAAGTTTGGAAGTCACTTGCCTTAAAACGAACTCCAAAAGCTACTTGACTTGAGCCTTTCCTTTCCGAGTATAATCCGGATCACGATAATCTATTCAAACAATTATTCACAATCACAATTCGAGTCCAATGACACCAAAATCAAGAAATTTAGGGAAAAAGGGCAAAACGGTCCAAAAGTCTCATACCGGAAAACGATACCCAAATCTGGAAATTTTTGATGTAAAATGATCCTTAAAGTATTTGGAAGCTAATGGTGAAAACCAATTTGAAAACGGAGTTGAAATCAATTCACAAACTCAATTTGAAGGAAAATCCATGTTCTTGAAGAAGCCTAAAATATTCGGATCCGAAACCCTGACTCGAAAATAAAATATCTCTTGAAAAACATCTTACCCATGCTTAGATAAGTTCAAATATGAAATTTCATCAAAAACGGAGTTAAGATCGACCTTGAAATTCTCAATTTATCAAACTTTAACTTTATCGGGAAAGTCCAAATTGTACGCGGTTAATATGATGAAAATAATCGATGAATCAATAATTTTATGTTAAAATCAGTTTACCCATAACATAAGGATCGTAAATATACCTTTTTCATCAAAAAGGGAGTCCAAATCGATAAAATCTCAATTTTTCCCAAGAGATTTACGGATAGGGAAAAAAAACAGATAAAGAAATTATGAGAAAATGTCGAATTGAAGATTGAATACTAACCCTCATATTAATTCAAGAAGAAACCCGTAAGAATCACTCCATTCCGATCTCTAGAACTCCCGACATGCTCAAAATACCAAATGAACACAGTCTGAGATTTTTATAACAGTACATGGCTGTTATGCACCAGAAAAACAGTAGTTAATCTTTCACTAAAAAGGCTGTAATTTCCTCATACGATAGTGAAATGACCCGATTCTTTTTTGTAAATGTCTTAAATAATGATACGGACCTGCTCGTTCAATCGGAGCTCAATTTCATGCTCGTTTGCCCAGTCAAATATCATTTCTACTCGGTAAATAATTATTTCTTATTTGCGATAAAAGTCCAATCTCGGGTTAGCGAAAATGCACCAAAATTTGCAGATAAGTCCTATAATTCATGCTCAAAATTTCAGAACCTTCGGAATAATTTTTTGACCTTTAAAACTAATAATGAACCCTTTAGTTGCCACAATTTGCTGAAATAGTGTCAAAGCATCCAAGAAGCTTAAAAGTTCACCCAAAACTCATTTGGCACTTCCCGAACACAAACCAAATATGCTACTAGCTTGAAAATGACATTTCAGACTCAATGAAATCGTCGAAATTTGAATTCGAGGTCTCCTTGACCCGGTATCTGATAAGGCGTCAAGAAACTAACTTTAGGCTCAAAAACTCGAAACACACTCGGGGCCTCTAAAAATTCAACCAAGACTCATTCTAGACTTAGAATCACCCCCTGAATCCAACGGTGCCCTCGAAATTCCATTTCGAGCACCGGAACCTTGTTTGTTGACCAAAGTCAACTCTTGATCAAAATTTCACAATTTTAGTAACTTAGGACCTCAAATCTTCGTTTTAACTCCAAATTCAACTTCGTAAATCTCATAGACCCATTTCGACATTCTAAAACTGCTGGAATCGACGGAAATCCGATTCGAGTCTCGAAACTCCAAATGACTCGAAATAGCACTTTTAACCAAACTTTAACTCTTAAAAACTCAACTTTCCAAAAACTCAACTTTTCATCAATTTTCCTTCAAACCAATTTCGAAAATACAACAATTAGGACTCGGGGCAACTATCGAGAGGGGTAAAATGGTCATTTTATGAAAATTTCCAAAAATGACCTTTAGGGTCATTACAACTAGCATCGTACTTTAGCGGATACTTCCTTCTTATCAGCACCTCAACTTTGTTTACTCCCCTAAACGACTTTCCTCGCCTACCGGTTTCAACATTAGGATGGCATAGTATAGAAGTTTTCTCTCTGTTTCCAGTGTGCTAATAAACTAGAAATCATGATTCAAATAATTCTAATACATAATAACTAACATAAATTTATTCAATCATATATATGATATTCAGGATTATATGAAATTAGTTCTACATATTTTTTGAACAATATACCTTTGCCTCTTGCTTAGTCATGCTATCTGAAATATCTGAGTGGATTTCAGATTGTTGCTCCATTTATCTAAATACTAAATTTTTAGTTGAGAGAGTTTTTTGAAAGAAAGTTTTTTATATTAGGCATTGCCTGCCTTTCATATTACATATGCGTCCCTTTATATAGAAATGAGACGACTACTACTTTACAATTCCTATCTTATCTTTTACAGTAGTGCACAATAATGTGCACGTACTATACTACTTACTCTTATTACCTTTTTACACTATCTGATGGCTTTCTTACAATCCCATACTTACTATTTACACTTGTCTTACAATCCCATACCTACTACTTATGACACACCATACACTTGTCCACTTAATAAATTACACCCCCTACCATCCCTTACACATGCCCATCCTTATTATGACTCACTACTATTCACACCATACTTTATTGACTATTTTACAAAACAAATAATTTTACTCTTATCTTATCTTTTTATTTTGTCCGCATCTCATCTTCATCATCTTATCTTCTTATCATCTGCTTCCGTCTTTATCTCTTTATTCCAGCTGGACGTCTGGGATTATATTATCTTCTCCGTTACATTTTAAACATATATGGTCAGGATATTTGTGACCAATTAGCTTGCAATATCTGGTTAATAATTCTGCCGAAATAAATCCTTCTTTTAGTGCTCATGTCGTAGGTCGTTCTTCTGGCTTAAGTAGTGATAAAATCCATCTTTGGACTTCATCCATATCTGCTTTCCTTAGCTCCCTTGAATTGGAATAAATCATTAGCTGGTCTCTTGCATAGTAGCTCCATATAGCGTTTCCGTTTAAATAGTTATTTGCTAGCTCTTGTATAATCGTTGATATACCAATTATCCTTTTGTTGGCATAAAAACTCGGTATCTCTATTTTGCATATCTCTTCTTGTTGTCCGATATCCTCGGGTATAATCATATCTTTAGTTAATCCTATCTTGATAACCTGTATTGGAGGTTTTATTTCCTCGTATAATATCTCCGCTGGTGCTGTATAGAATTTTATATAAAATAAATTTCATTTCGTAACTCTTTTGTATGTGACGAATGCTTTGTGTAGTTCTGGTATTCCACTAACTTCTTCTCTGTCGTATGTGTATACGGTATTTAACAATCCGTAGTTGTAACATGTTCTTACTAAATTAGCGTTAGTTTTCGATTGTGCAATTAACTTGTTATATCCTTGTAACTTTTGTGTCAAATAATCCTGGTTTGGTTCTTTTGTAGTTGATCTGGGGTTGTGGTTTAAATAGGTTTGGATTTTGTGGATATTTTCAATATAGGTTCGTGTGATATAGTTATATGTCTTTTTCTCATTTTGGTTTTGCAAACTATCTGCGTATGTAGATGTTTGTGGTTCTATGGAGATATGTCTAAGTGTTCTTTGGGTAAATGATTTTTCAAATAGCTGGTTTAAGTTAGCATTTTTATGTTGTTTATCACTAACTTGTTTGCTTGTACCTGCAAGCTATATTTAATGATATCAGAGCTATGGATAATAAGAAACACGGTAAGAAACATACAAGTAGAAAATTAAGAAAAATAAGAAGAAAATTAAACAAATTATATCCGAAATATAAACAACTTAATATCACAAAAACTGATAACGAAAAATTAAATCAATTAATAGATAATATATCTAAAATAGAATATAAATATATTCAATATTTAAAAATACAATGAATAGCAAAAATAACGAATATAGACAAAAACTTAACGAAATAATCATAGCAAAAAGACAAGAATTAGAACATAGGCAAAATAGACTTAATAGTAATATATTTGCAGGAATTTGTCACAAATCTATAATAGCACAAAGAAAGACTATTTTATATCTAGAAATACAAATAAATAACTTAGAATATAAACTACAACATAATTTATAAATGAATAAAGAAGAATATGCAATAGATGAAAAAACATATGAAAATTATGACGGATTAAAAATAAAGATAATATTTTCTAATCTAGGAAGAAGATATAAGAAAATAGGTGACAATATAAGTTTAATGTTAGAAAAAGAAACGGTAAAACTAGAAGATAGTTTAACTGCTATGATAAGAACAACAAAAGAAAATGAAGAAATAGATAGAAAAACAGAAATTGAAAAAATAAAACAACAAGCAAAAAAGGAAGTACAACAATTAGAAGAAGTAAAAAATACTAAAATAATAGAGCTAGAAAAAGAGCTAGCAATATTAAAAGAAATGTATGAAATTAAACAAAAAGAAAAAGAACAAAAAACAAGATTAGCAAATGAGATAATTAAATTTAAAGAAAAATTGCAACTAGAAGATGAATTAAAAGAAAAAGAAGAAAATAACCAAGATAATCTACCCGAAATAAGAGTTGATGAAATAAACGACGATTATCTAGAACAACATTCAGAAACAAGCGAAACATATACGGAACTTTTAGCAAACATAGATAATACAAAGAATTTAGAAATAAATACAGGAGAAATCGACATGGACGAAAAACCTAGCACATGAGGAGTAAAAAACCCAAAAAAATTTAATCTAAAATATTTTAATGAAAATTATGAACAATATGATAAAGAAAAAACTACATGGGATAAAAGATTAAGTAGAAAATGGACGCCTAAACCAATAACTGGACAACATGATTTTTTAGATTTAGACTGTGTAGCAGATATAAATAAAACAATCCAATTATGGATAAGATACATATCAAAACAATTAATAGATAACAAGATAGTAATAGCAAAGGCACCAGGATACATAGAAAGAACACTTATAGGAACTGGTAAAATTATGGCTACAAAATTTAACAAGTGAAAGCTTAACAACTTTAAGAAATAATAAAATATTTGATGGTGAAATAGCCACTACAACCATGGAAATATTATATAAATATGAAATAGCTATAAGAAATGAATTTAGTAGTATGACAACAGAGGTAGAAGAACAAAATAAAGAAAAAATCATAAATCGGAATCTAATGAAAAAATTAGCAATATGTAATATGTGTTACATAGATGAATATACATGTGCATTCAGAGAATACAATAATAAAGGAACATATAGCATAGAAGAAAGTAAAGAAATAAGAAAATTATATTTTACAAAATTACCAGAACCTTTTAATTCAAAAGTAATAAAAAGTTGGAATGAAGCAGAATTAACAGATACCTTAGGAGCTAGAATAAAATTCTTACAACGATGGTTTATGGAACTATGTGAAAAACATAAAGAAGAAATAAAAATGGAAAAAATATTAGTAAAAAACTTGGCATGTTGCAAAAATAAGACAGCACCTCAATTTGGTTGTACGGATAGGTATTATAAAAATAAAAAGAAATATAATAAAAAATACAGATCAAAATATAAATATAAAAAACCAAGAAGAAGGTACTATGTAAAAAATTACAAAACCAAAAGACCATATAGACCAAAAAGAAAACTAACGGAATGTACTTGTTATAATTGTGAAAAATTAGGACATATAGCTAGAGATTGTAAATTACCTAAAAATCCAAAGAAAAAACAAATATCAGAAATAATAATAGACGATGAAAAATATACACAAATAGAATACGTAGATTATGAATTAGAAAGCAATGATAGTATATATGAATTATCGGAAAATGAAATAGATAATGACATAGAAATAGAATCAGATAATGAATTCTATAATATAACAAATGACTGAAGCAGATATACAAACAATAAATAAAGAAGAACATCAAGACGAAGAATATTTAGAACAGAAAATAATATTTGATAATAGTATATTTGAACAAATAAAAGGAAAAGAATTAGACCTAAGCGTAGCAAAAATATTCGAAATACCAACAATAAGAAACTGGTTTAAACGACAAAAAGAAGAATATTATGTAGTAAGTCAAAGAGAACATATCATAGATTGCAAATACACTAAAGGAAAGGCCAAAATACCAATAATAAATAAATGAATAATAAATAAAGAAATACAAGATATTAAGGCTAAAAATCCAATTAAATATATACATTTAGGAGGAACAGAAATATTAATAAAAGCATGTTTTAGAGAAGGAATAGATACACCCATAGAAATATACTTAGCGGATGATAGAATTATACAACCCATAGAAAAAAGTATAATAAGTGCAGTAAGAGGTAACCTCATATACCAAAAATTTAAATTTATAATAAGTGTTAACTACTCAGTAGCAATAAATGACAGAAATATAGATAAATCACTAGTATTATACTGGCGAATGTCAGGAATAGAACTAGCCCCAGGAAGTAAAATATTTACAGCTAGATGTAAAAACTTATATGTTTTAACAACAAAACATAAAAAAACAGCAAAAAATAAAATAGATAAAATAAAAATAGAAGATCCCTTTGAAAGGATAGTTACAGTCATAGATAAAAATGATTATAGTTATAATGAAATTGATTTAGACGAAGATTTAGAAATAGTAAAAGAAAGACTAAGGACATCGAAAAGGATAAACAATGAGATACCCCAAATATCATCAAAAATGAGTACCTCAAGGAGAATAGATAAAACCCCACAAAAATCAATGGAAGAAGATATAAAACCACATCATTACTACATAACGGGAATAATGGAACAACGAAAATATTTAATATTAATAGATACAGGACGAGAATAAAACTATATTACAAGAGAATTAGTGACGGAAGATGAAATAATAACTATTGAACAATCATGCCCCGAACTACCAAAAGCATTAATGTATACCGAAGAAACTACAGAAAAGGAAATAATCATTGGAGGAATACCAATAGTGATAAAATTCAAAATATATCAAGGAAATGAAAATATCATTTTAGAAATAAAATGGCTAGAACAAGTAAAACCATATAATCTAGAAGACAAACAGTTAACAATAAATTATGAAAATAAAAGAGTAATAATAAAAAGGACTTTAGTATAATAAAGATATGAAAATATATATACTTGCAAAGATAATAATAGAAGGATATTACAACCGATATTATACACCAATGATAGATACGAGAGCAGAAGCTAATATATGTAAATACAATTGTTTACCAGAAGATAAATGGGAAAAATTAAAAACACCGATAGTAGTAACGGGATTTAATAATGAAGGAAGCATGATCACATATAAGGCAAAAAATATAAAAGTACAAATATGGGATAAAATATTAACTATAGAAGAAATATATAACTTTGAATTAACTACAAAAGATATGCTATTAGGAATGCCAGTTTTAGAAAAATTATACCCACATATAATAACAAAAACACACTGGTGGTTCACGACACCGTGTAAACAAAAAATAGGAGCAAAAAGAGTAAATAATAAAAAACGAAAAACAACAGAATGGATAAAAGGAAGTGAAAATATTACACAAAATTTAGAAAATATAAAAGAAGAAGACCCTAAAATAGAATTAATCATATTTTCTATAGATAAAGTAAAAATAATTCAAGATAAGTTAGAATTATTATATAGTGAGGATCCTTTACAAGGATGGGAAAAACATAAAACAAAAGTAAAAATTGAGCTAATTGATAATAACAGTATAATAACCCAAAAACCATTAAAGTATAATTTTAATGATTTAACCAAATTTAAGATAAATATAGATGAATTACTAGAAAAAGGATATATACAAGAAAGCAATAGTAAGCACACAAGCCCGGCATTTATCGTAAATAAACATAGTGAACAAAAAAGAGGAAAAAGCAGAATGGTTATTGATTATAGAAATTTAAATGCAAAAACTAAAACATATAATTATCCGATACCAAATAAAATACTAAAGATAAGACAAATACAATGATATAATTATTTTAGCAAATTTGATTGTAAATCAGGATTTTATCACTTAAAACTAGAAGAAGAATCTAAAAAACTAACAACATTCACTTTACCACAAAGATTTTATGAATGGAATGTATTACCATTTGGATATAAAAACGCACCAGGTAGATATCAACACTTTATGGACAATTACTTTAAACAAATAGAAAATTGTGTAGTGTACATTGATGATATATTATTATATTCCAAAACACAAGATCAACATATAAGATTATTAGAAAAATTTATACACATCATAGAATATTCAGGTATAAGTCTAAGTAAAAAGAAAGCTGATATAATGAAAAATCAAATAGAATTCTTAGGAATACAAATTGATAAAAACGGAATAAAAATGCAAACACATATAGTACAAAAATAATTAACTCAAATGAACAACTAGACACAAAAAAGAAATTACAATCATTCTTAGGACTAGTAAATCAAGTAAGAGAATACATACCAAAATTAGCAGAGAATTTAAAACCATTACAACAAAAATTAAAGAAAGATATAGAATATCAGTTTGATAAAAAAGACCAAATACAAATACAAAAGGTAAAATTATTATGTAAAAACTTACCTAAACTATACTTTCCAGATGAAAACAAAATATTTACTTATATAATAGAATCAGATGCGAGTGAAAAAAGTTATGGAGGAATATTAAAATACAGGTATGATGACACTACGATAGAACATCATTGTAGGTATTATTCAGGAACATTTAATAATACAGAAATAAAATGGGAAATAAATAGAAAAGAATTATATTCAGTATATAAGTGTTTATTATCATTTGAACCATATATTGTATATAACAAATTTATTATAAGAACAGATAATACACAAGTAAAATGGTGGCTAACAAGAAAAATACAAGATTCGGTAACAACAAAAGAAATAAGGAGATTGATATTAAATATATTAAATTTCACATTTATAATTGAAGTAATAAAAACTGATAAGAATGTTATTGCAGATTACTTATCAAGACAAAGCTACTCAGACTGAGAACAAAAATACAATGGAAGAGATACTCAAAGCCATAACTACACTTTGTATAAAAGTGGACAGTATGGACAACGAGATACAAAAGCTAAAGACTAATGAAGATAATCTGAAGTCTAAAGCTAGTCAGCAGCATGACTATAAAAATGCGGAGCTACGTCGATCGGAAGACGGAAAAAACCCAGAGCTAAAAGGAGACGATGGAAAACTCCTTAAAACCCATAACATTTGTTATAAATTTTTATCATATTTTCGACATTTGTTCTTATATTTTTATTAAAATAATTGCTCAAAAATAATGTTATTCTTCCAAAAAAAAATATGCCTCTAATTTTATTTAGTCTTTAGAGTTTTTTTTCCTTTCTAATTTCAATATATATATATATATATATATAAAATCTTGTTAGACATAATTTTCTTTTAGGAGAAAAGAAGTACCTGGAGAAGTTGTTGAAGATTACTGGTGTATTAAGTTAAATTTATACAATATAAGCTTGAGGTATGGCAACAAACAATGAACTCCTACGCTTATGAGTCGTTTGATTTGAATTCAAGTTATAGTGAGATCGATTAAGATAAGATAAGTTATATTAGGATTAGTTATAGTGCGATAAGTTATGTTGAGATTATTTCTTATTGAGTGTTTGATTTGTTGTATTCAAAATAATATGAATTGTATAAATTTTAAGAGCAAGTTATTTGTTTACAAAATTACCCTTCATGAAGGTGAAAAGTTATGCATAAAAAGGGTTTAATAAGTTATTCTGGATTTATTATACAACAAAGGGGGGATGGATAACTTATTACGGTACTAATTATTAATCCCGGAATAAGTTATTTCGGTCTCGCCAACCAAACAACAAATTGAGCAACATTATAATTTAATCCCAAAACTTTAACCAAAATTCCAGAGAGAGGTTGAGAACACAAAATTCCTAAATGTGATAGCAAATAGTTCCTTAGAAAAATATAAATAAAGCAAATACTAAATAAAATAAGAAACAAAATAAATAGATTAATAAACCGGTATTTTCTCTTTGAACGAAAACCAAAAAATTTCAAAATAAGGATGAATCCCATAATCACTAAAAGGAACAACATGAGACACTTATCAGTTATTCGTATTGTCATTACTTTAACACCGAATTGCCCCAAAAAGGTTGAGAGAACGCCCGTAAAGAAAAAAGCGAGTTACGTCGCACAACTTCAGTAGGGCTTGCAATGCATGATATTTTTTTTGTAAAAAAAATTAATTGATGTGGAAAAAAGCAAAATTAGGGATGAGATGACAAATTTAGAAATTAATTTAATAAAAGAAATGAAAATTTAGATAGTGAATGCCTACTCAAATAAAAAAAGGGGAAAGTTCACATGGTCAAGGTTTACTCAGCAATCCTACTGGCAGGAAAATTTCAATTTTTAAAGCCAACATCTCCCTCCCTAACACACACCTCTTTTGCACCACTGTTCCGGCCATTCCTCTCTGTCTCACCATTTCGCAAACGACTTCCAGGTATTGATTGGTCTACTCTTTCTCTTAGCCATGACCCTTCTCTCTAATCGTTATTGTATTGGGACATGTTTGGAACTTAGAGTGTGTTTGGTACCAAGGTTTTTCAATTTTTTCAGGTCCGATTGGTCAAAATGTTTCTTTAATTCCTTAAAAATGAGTTCTTTAATCGAAGTAGGGAAAACAAGTTATATAAGTTTGATTGCAAGTTCATTTATGTCTTTCCTAACCCAACCCTTGACCACCCCCAAACCACCACTCTCCACCCCATCTCCACATAGTATTTTACTAGATTACATATAAATTCTCTTGAAATAATATTGTTTTGCTTTACTTACTTAACACTTGAAAATAAGTAAGAAAACCACCCATTTTTCAACAATATTTTTCGTTCGTACCAAACACCCTAGCGGATGTGTTGTTGTTATTAGGTTTCTGAAAGTATGAACAATGGCTCTTAAAAAAATTGGGAGGGTACATGACAATTTTCAGAGGCTACATTTGCTATGTTATGCACCTAAGGTATTTGATGAATTGCCTCTTAATTTGCTAAATGTTGTACGTCTGAAACTAAATGGGGGTTGAGTTACCATGACTTATGAGTTCTTGGATACTTGCCCCTAACTGACAGTTTGAGGGAGACCTTATAATCTTAATGAAATTATTTTATACTACTTGTTCTACTATTTTCGTGCATTGGTGACAAAGCACAATTTTGAATGTGGGGGTGGAGAATTTGATTCCCTTTGTTTTCTGTAAGGTTGCTCGAGCTTATTTTTGCAATTTTGCATTTTCTTTGTGCTTTTACATTTTGTATATCATAGCTGATTTTTTTTTCCCTTTTAGTAAGTATTATATAGCAGTTAGGTTTCTTGAGTTTCTTCAAGTCATGGTTCTTTCCCCAAGCATGTCTTTTATTTTCAAACATGTATTTTTAAGAATTAATTAGTAAAACAACACCATACCCAGTATAATCCCACAAAGTGTGGTCTGGGGCGCAGACCTTACCTCTACCTCAAAGATAGTTAGGAATTAATTAGTAGTGAGTAAATAAAAGAGAAGTTTTGGTGTCAAATTATGCTCCCTGCTCATGACTTGTTTGATACCCGCAAACTTTTTTTTAATCAAGAAACTACAGAAATAATGAACCAGATTTGAATTTGGCCTAACATATATATCGTGAGCAGGGGCTGGCTCTTGCATATAAGTTGAATGAACTCCCCATGGATTTTTGTGTTAAATTGAGAAAAATGATCTTGTTAGTGATTCTTAGGCTCACCGCTCAAGTTTTGAATCCTTGCTCACTGATCTTTTGTATCAAGTGATATTTTCTCAGTTGTTCTTGTTAGGAGTAGGAATTAATCCATCCTGAATAATTCATGTGCCAACTGTTGATACAAAAGTAAAGCACGATTTTAATCTCTAGAATTTGAACAAAACTTGAAAACTCAGCAATTGAACAACCAATGCTTCCGGCCTCAACCGAGTAATCTCAAAATTAGACAGTAACCTGTCAGTTAAATTTTGTTAAGAACCAAAAATGTAGCTGCATATTTGAGTACTAGGGTTCTCCATCAAAATTGAGACTGCTTTCCAGAATGCAGGTTTTTCTGGAGATGGGTATTCATTCCCTGGTTACTTACTTTGTCCTCTTAGCTTTCACTCCTGGCCTTTTCTCTTACTCCATTGCATTTCCCTTGTTATTTCATGTGCTTTACCTCTTATCATTTTCTTAATGCTGCTTTATAGGTTCAAGAAAAAACTTGTGGGTGAAGCCTGGTTTGTCTCATTTGCTTGCTCTTCTTAATATTCTATAAGCAAATAAAACGCTGTTTATGGCTGTACTGGAGAAGATATCCGAGGTTATGCAAAAAAATGAGTTGGTGAAGAAGGGTATAAGAAAATCAATGTTGATGTTAATGCAGGAATGGAAGAGTTTTGAAGAGGATTCTGACTTGACCACAAAATGTTTCCAACAATGCTTCAATGAACTGGAGGTCAGGGAGAAGCACTTGAGTTCAGTACAAGAATCAGTGGTTGATAGTTCTCAGAAACTTAACTTGATCAGGGAATCTGTGGAGCAGAAACGGAAAGAAGTTGAGGGAAAAATGGAAGAATTTTGTGCATTTCGAGACAGAGAAATCAGGGATTTGGAACGCAAACGGAAAGACTTCATTTTGGCCAAACAGGAGTTTGATGAAACTGTGAAATTGAGAGAGAAGAAGCTGAATGAGCAAGAGAAGATGGGGGAACGCCTTTTGGGCAAAATAAAATTTGAGCATAAGCAGCTGGAGAATAAACTTGAACTCCAGGAGTTGAAGTCTAATTTACTCAAGGAAAGACTCCAATTAAGGGAGGGAAATAGGCAACTGTCAGAAGAACTTGATTCTATGAAGAAGAAACTGGATTTGGTCAATGGTGAGCTTCAACAAGAAAAGGAAAAAACCCAAACAGAACAAGGATTATTCAAGAAAAGAATGAAAGATATAGCACTTAATGAAATACAGGTTGAGGTAATGGAAGATCGGTTTAAATTTAAAGTGCTTGAGGAAACAAAGAAGCAACTGAAAACTATTGGTAATGCCCCTGAGAAGACTGAGGCTATTGACAATGTAGAAGTGGATAGAGTTTATACTACCTCTACTGATTCTGCTGATATAAAACTTGTTCTGACAATGGATGGGAAGGCTTTACAGATATTCTTAAATGAGCACGAGAAGAAGCCAGTTTCAATGGCTGATGATGTTTTTAGGTCCCTTCATTTGTCTCGCAACCCTGCAATGTTGGTGCTTGATGCAATGGAAGGGTTCTATCCTCCCCACTTGACGATGATGGAGGGAGATACAGAGTTTGAGGGCACTGTTGTCAGGAAGACCTGCATTCTTGTGTTAGAGCAGTTAATTAGATTCTCACCGAAGATTCAACCTACTGTCCGTAAGAGAGCAATGAAACTAGCTAGTGAGTGGAAGTTTAAAATGACTGGGGATCAATTGGAGATCTTGGGTTTCTTGTATCTGTTGGCTTCTTATAATCTGGCATCTGATTTTGATGCGGATGAGCTTCTGAACCTGCTGGCTGTCGTAGCTGAGCATAACAAGTCATCAGAGTTGTGTGATCTTCTTGGTTTGACCAAGAAGATCCCTTGTAAGTACAGATTATATTCATATGTTATTCTTTTTGTAGCATTCCCTCTGCATATTCTCTTGCCAAACCTAGGCTACGCCTAGGTAAGAAAATTTCTGTATTGCCGATTATGCATCTTTGTTCACATAAATACAGGAAATATGGTGAA
Source organism: Solanum okadae (assembly GCA_036553675.1). Classification (NCBI taxonomy): domain Eukaryota; kingdom Viridiplantae; phylum Streptophyta; class Magnoliopsida; order Solanales; family Solanaceae; genus Solanum; species Solanum okadae. Next base: position 35,233,299 of record CM071682.1, on the reverse strand, counting down.
AGGATAAGGTCTTGTACTTAATCAGATGGATATTGATGATCAATTAGATTTTGTCTCGGCAATATCAAGCACATAGCTATTGATGCAACCGGTAGTTGCATTACTAGCATCCATCAGTTTCAAATTTTTTTTGTTTGTTTGTATTACTAGCATCTAAGGCTGACTTGATTTGCAGCTTAAACTCTTGAGTGAAAAGTATGTCTTTTCAACAACTAACTGAAAAAAATAAGTCCTTCATTATAAGTATCTGATGGCTGGTAATAAATGCATGAGAAGAGATGAGACTGGTTGATTATTTATATGTCCTCATAACAAAAATATAATTTAAAAAGTAACAGGTTAATTTGAAATAGAAGATTGACTGATGAATTCATGTAAAAAAGATAGAACTGTAAAATAGATTCATAAAATGAAAGAAAAGTAAACATAGACAAGTATACAAGGCTCTTTTGTCTTTGTAGGTTCTTTTTGGTGGACTCTGAGTTAAATATTTTGCAGCTAAATTCACCAAAAGAAAAAGAAACAAGAATACTCTGCAACAACACTGATTGAATTGTAATGCAAGATAATGAACAGAATTGAAGTGCTTAATTCTAATTGATTGTTAATCACAAATTGTATTCTATTTGATTCTTGATGTCGAGCCAGTAATAATGGTACATTGAAGGGTTTTGAGTTTTAGGTGGCATGTTATTCTGTTGAGGATTATGGATTGTGTGATAACTGGTTCGACAAACAGATTGAATAAACCAACTAATTAAATTTTAGACATGTTCAATAACATATAAGGAAAATCATGCATGAGTAAAATGGTCACATAAAATGTTTTAGAAATTTTAAGTGGAACGAACTTTTTTATGTTTGAAGACTGATTACCAACAACGACAACACATACCTAGTGAAATCCCACACATGGGGTTTGGGAAGGGTAGAATGTATGCAAATCTTACCACTACCTCATGGAGGTAGATAAGCTGTTTCCGAAAGACCCTCGGCTCAAGTGCAGTAAATCCAAGTACAAAGAACAAGAAAACAGTGGAAAAAACATAGCAACTAACGAGGGAAGTAGAGCAAATCTTACAAGAAAGGAACAAGAACAACAAAATAGTGAGATAATCGAAATACGATAAGCAACAGACATTGATAGATATCAAAAGCAAGAACTCCAATAATACAACTAGTACAACGACAAACACCAACAAGCCTAAACCCTCGGAAAGCAAGACAACACTCCACTACCTACTAACCTTCTACCCTATTATGCGGCCTCTACATCCTCCTATCTAAGATCATATCCTTGGTAACCTGAAGTTGTGTCATTACTGTCTAATAACCACTTCCCAATACTTCTTCGGCCTACCTCTACCTCTACCTCTCCTCGTACCTACTAGGATTACCAGAGATTCAAAAACTAAACATAAATAAATAAACAAAAGAAAAGAAAATCTTCTAATCCCCACAGGAAGTGGTTAATATATAAGCTAAATTGTTTGCATAAATATTAAAAAGTAATTTTATAATCAAAAACATTTTTCCACCTTAAAAAAACATATTTTGTAAATGTCCTTGCAGTAACCATCTTTGTGTCATCTTTTCTTCTTCTAAGTGTCTTATCTAATCAGCGCGGGAAGGATTGTTAGCTGGTTGGGAAAGCTTAATTATATGGATATTAGATATTCCATTTCTTCAGCTACTTCATTAGGATAAGGGATGAGACCCGTCATCGCCTGAGGCATCTATATGAGCATAAAATATTAGAATTTAGCAACAAATTTTTGTACAATACATAAACAATTTAAGTGTACATATAATATAGCTTAGTTTAAATTTTAAACATATTATCTGGCAATGGGATTAATATCTTTTCAATTTCATATAAACTTGAAAGAGGATTACTCAAGTTTAATTAAGTAGTATAATTCAGATAATACATGCTAAATAATTCCTACTTTATAAAAAAAAATATGTATTTATTGTTTTCTGCACTGAAGGACTTTGGTGTCTTAAATTGTCAAGTGACAAATATTTCAGATATTAGATTTTATTTTTGCAGCCACCACTGGGGCTACTATAGTACAATGTAGATCAAAGAATTTCTGGTTGGTTAGGTTCTGAAGGGACTGTCAAGATTAGGAATTGAATGGATGGGCCAAAGTTACTGTGTTGGAACAAGTAAATTCTCTCTCAGGTACCGTCTTCAAAGAGGAATAGGATTGCAAATGGCCTTCGAAAATGGTGTGGGGAATTAAATCACTGTACAAGGTGTTCTTCTTTTGCTGTGTAATGGTTCGCGAAGCTTAGAAATATACAAAGAAGAGGAATGCAGATCTGTGGTAGATGCTACATGTGTTTAAAGGAAGCTGACGATCATCTTAGCCTTTTCCATCATTGCCCTGTGGCAAGACTTCTATAGGATATATTATGCATTTTTCACATTAAATGTGTGATGTCAAAGAATTTAAAGTGTTGCTTGAATGGCCACAGTATCAGGAAATATCTAAGGCAGATATGGAGAACTATAAAAACTTGTAAATGTTGGATTATATGAAAAGTGAAGAATCAGATTTTCTTTGGGGGAAGGAACACGTCTGTGTTTATGTTGAAGTTCATGTCTTACTTTTCCCATTTAAAAAGCATGTTACTTAGTTAGCCTTCTGGTTTAATTTATAGATTGTATTATAAACAAAATATGAAGGACTTTGTTAGGTCATTAGAAAACTGTGATGATTGTAAAGGAATGATTTTGCATTGTCCATCGCTGATTAATTCTTGGCATTTGAATAATAAAAAAACTTTTGCTACTAGTCTGAAGAAAAAAGATAGTAGACCTTAATTTTCAATTTGATCAAATAGTCTGATGTTATGTATCTGATTACGAGAACATAGGGTAACCAAGGGATGCATTGCGTTCGTTTGTGAAACTTCACTATTTTGGTACAGGTTGCATTACTCTGTAACACCAAAAGGGAGGGTAGAATGCAGATATTCATGTAAATTTTGTGTGCAAACTGCCATAGTGGGAGTGTGGTGAGGTTTCTTTTACTATTAGCATTGATCTGGGGTCACTAAAGCTTGTTCCAAAATGGCAAGGAACTAATAGAATATGTTGTGACTGGGAAAAAAAAATGGCTTGTCTTAATAGAAAAAAGAAAGGAATGGTTTGTCCAAGATTTGACTTTAAGTGGCCAATTCTTCTGGAGGTGTTGAATTCTCTTAACATCACATTTTTATCATCTTCAAACAATAGATGCCTTATTTGGAAAATATTGAGAAGTTTGATCAAATACGTTTCCTTACATTTCTCGGCATTCTCAACTATTTTATGGCTGCATTGTGGATATTCGTAGAATGGTATGTTGTCAGGTGATAGATTAAATGTGAGTAGGTTTCTGTCATTCCATTTATTCAAAGTCAGAAAGGATTTTGACAATGAAATATGTGAGAAATATAGGAGAAGAATATTATTGAATTGTTGTCGTTTCTACATTATTACATTGAGACCCTATTTATAGACACTAGAATACAATCCTTTACCAAGTAGGATACTATTTGCTATTCCTATTTCTATTTGTATTCCTATTCCTATTTTAAATAGGATTGTATAAACCTATTCCTATTCTAGTAGTATTGTATAAACCTATTCCTATTCTAATAGGATTGTATATACCTATTCATGTTCTAACACTCCCCTCAAGCTAGTGCATACAATTCATGTACCTAGCTTGTTACAAATGTAAGTAGTATGAGGACCGATGAGGGGCTTAGTGAGATATGTGCAAGTTGATTAGTCGACTTCACAAAATTGACAGTCAATCTCAATGTGCTTGTCTTCTCATTAAATACTCTATTTGTTGCATAATGTCAGTCAATCTCAATGTGTTTAATCTTCTCATGAAATACTGAATTTCATGCATAATGTCGATAAAACACAGAGTGATAAAATTATAGTGTTGAACTTCTCAAACCAAACTTGTAAAGACTGTTTTAGACCATAGAGTGACTTACATAATCGACATACAAGGCTACTGAACTCCCCCCGAGCAACAAAGTGCTCAAAATCTAGTATAAAGTATATGGATCGTGTTGGAATCAATAGATGATCGATATTAAACAAGAAAGTCACCGAAAAATTGGCTGGAACATGCTCATACGCCGGAGTATCAGATTTGATGGCTGAAAGTGGTCACAATCTAAGAAATAAAATTATATGGGTAGGGTCGGAATGATGACACGACCCAACTAGAAAATAGAAATTATATAGGAAAGGTCGGATTGATGGCACGACCCTATTGAAAAAGAGAAATAATATGGGTAGGGTCGGAATGATGACATGATCCTACTAAAAAAGAGAAATTATATGGGTAGGGTCGGAATGATGGCACAACCCTACGCAAATCAGATTTGAGGAGTCACCGAAAAGAAGAATGGAACTACGCAAATCAAATCTGACAGAAAAGACACTGTTCTATGCAACTCAGATATGAGAAAGTAGTTCGGAAAAATCCACGGTACTACACAGATTAAATATGAAAAGTAGTCTGGAGAGATTCACAGTGCTACACAAATAAGATATGCAAAAAAAGGTAGTCACTGAAAGGATGACATGGTGCTACAAAAATTAAATATGAAAAAGTAGTCACCGGAATGATGGCACGGTGCTACACAAATCAGAAATGAAAAAGTAGTCACCGGAAAGATGGCACGGTGCTACACAAATTAGATATAAGAAAGTAGTCATCGGAATGATGGCACGGTGCTACAGAAATTAGATATGAGAAAATAATCACAGGAAAGAAAAAATGGTGACCCAACTTTTGCTAACATAATTGTTGGCCAGACGGGCGACATATATGAGTAATAGCCGCTCGCCGGCAGTGGAAACTCTTTGATTATTTACCAAGATCATAGAGGCTCTGTGTGAGAAATATAGGAGAAGAATATTATTGAATTGTTGTCGTTTCTACATTATTACATTGAGACCCTATTTATAGACACCAGAATACAATCCTTTACCAAGTAGGATACTATTTACTATTCCTATTTCTATTTGTATTCCTATTCCTATTCTAGTAGGATTGTATAAACCTATTCCTATTCTAATAGGATTGTATAAACCTATTCATGTTCCAACAAAATCATTTTGATGACAGGCTTCATCCAAAACCTTATAGCCAAGCAAAAACATCTTAAAGCTGTTAAATTTGCTTATGCTTTTGTGCTTGCGGACAGTTTCCGGCCAATACCGATTCTGAAAGACGACTTGAAACAAACTATTCAGATTTCTGACAGCCACTGTTATGCAGATGTGTGCTCAGTCAAAGAAAAGGTCTTTAACTACTTTTGTCACCATGATTATTTCCCATTAGATAGATCTTTCTTTGTAATGCTTGATCTTCTCTTTTGTGTACAGAATGAATCCATTGAACAGAGTGTAGCTTCTATTAGAGCTGTTATCAAATGCATTATGGATCACGACCTTCAATCTCAATACCCACCCTCACAGCTTGAAGAGTATATAGAATCTCTCACAAGGCAGAAGACACATGTAACCACATCTATCATTTCTGAGGCTCAGAAACCACAGCAGACTCAGCTGAAGCATATGGAATCAACTAATCCATCTGTTCCTGCTGATACCAAGGCCCTCAGTTATACCTCATCCGTTGGAAAGACCTCTACTTGCATGTTAGGTCATTCCGATGCTATGGCTTCCATCCTTGTGAGCATGGGCGGAAAGAACTTGCAGAGTTTTCTAAACAATCATTGGAAAGAGCAGGGGTTGTTGCGCATTGAAATCTCTAGTGCTCTCAAACTGTCATCTGACTCGGGGATGCTTGTGTTGGAAGCACTTGAAGGATTTTATCCTCCAGAACTTCATAGTGAAGAAATTCTATTGGATCTTAGTGTTATCAGGAAAAGTTGCATCCTTCTACTGGAACAATTAATGATACTCTCACCAAAACTTAAACCAGAAGCCAAATTGGAAGCTCGCAAGCTTGCATTTGACTGGAAAGCAAAGATGAAAGCTGAAACAGAAAACCATCTGGCAATCTTGGGTTTTCTGCTGCTAGTGGGTGCCTACGGCTTGGCATCTGCCTTCAATAAAGATGAGCTTGAGAGTTTGTGCCACACTGCAGCACAGGATGATAATGCATATCAGATTTGTTATGTACTCAGTGTTGCAGGTAAGACTTCTCGAAAGAATTCAAATCTGACCAGTCTTGCGTGTTATTTATTGTCGTGGAATATTAATGACATAGTGTGTTCTATTTTACCTTCTCAGGAGAACGTCCCCAGATTGAGAGATCTATTGATCCCTCTAAAACTGAACCTCTTTTCAACAATGTGGAAATGAAAGGCAGGGGATGCGATTTAATCTCTGGTTGTTCTTTAAGTTTTATTCATTATGTATCAGATCCTGCAAAGCTTGTCTTGGATGCATTGCAGAAATGTCGTTCTGCCAACTTGGGGAAGTATAAATATGACCCATTAGTTATGAAGAGTTTTTCTGATTTGTTGGAGCATCTGAGAGACGTTTCTCCAGAAATAACACCACAGGTTAAAGTAGAGGCACTTGTGCTTTCTGTTGAGTGGCATGAAACATTGACCGGATCACAGCTGAATCCTTCAGAGGTCCTATGCTTTTTGCAACTTATAGCTACTTTTGAATTATCATCGTCTTATGATTCAGATGAGCTTCTAGGCCTATTGGAGATTGTTTACAAGTCTAGAAGAGCAATTAATCTGTTCAAAATCCTAAGGTTAAGAGATAAGGTCCCATGTATGCTCTCTCTCTCTCTCTCTCTCTCTCCCTCCCTCCCTCCCTCTCCTTCTCTCGTGCATATGCACATACAGACCAAGCATGATATATTAGCTGCTGGTTATATGTTGGGTTTCTATTTTTCAACTTTATTCAGCTCTCTCAAAGCATGAGCTTGACTGTTATCTTTTGATTGACCACTTTGTGTTCTTATGGCCTTTTTGGATGTTTTGTCTATGGTAAATAGTTTGATCATCTTTTGTTCTTTCAAATTTTATTGGGAGAGAGTGGATGATTTCATCAAAGGTATTGGATTAGCATTGATGTTCTAAGAGGATCTTCGACAATATGCACAATTATGGTCTTCTTTATTTGGAAGTACAAAGTGATAGCTTTTGACTGGACCTTCACACAGCAACTTTTTTAGTTGTCTGTCATTGTCCTTTCCATTATTTCTTTGCAGTACACTTGGGCAACCTTCTGAAGTTCTAATCAGAGTGCAGAAAGTATAGTTACTTGATATCAATTTTAATTGGTGATGAATTGTGTTCATTTTTGTGTGCATATGTATTAATTTTTTATTTTACAATTTTTGGTTATTGTGAGACCTTAGGTGCTATCTTCTATTAGGATTCATTATTTTGGATAGAGGGTGTCATTAGCCTCTGCTACTGTTGATACATGGGTCTTTGTGCTGAACTTATTTCATCTACCTTATCTTTCCTATACACTGAAGCATAAAATCTCCAGCTATATATGCTACAACTAATTATTTTCCATCTCAATCTACTTGACAGGTAGGAACTAAGGTTAGATGTAGACTGGTTTAATTTGTGGTACTCAGGAGGCTCGAGGAATAGGAATGGAGTAGGCATTTTAGTAGACAGACAATGTGATAGAAGTCTGTGTAAGGACTGTAAGTTTATCCGAGTGAGTATCTTACAACTCAACATAAGCTCTTGACAAGGGATTTAGAGATTAAGAGCAAGCGGAAGAAAAGAAGTTTATCTGATCTACTGAGGATCAAATGGAGTGGCTTGACTACTGCCAGTGCTCAGGAGATGGGGGAGAAGTTGATGGCGATGGGGCTTAGGGGAGTAGTGGGGATGCAAATAGTATGTGGGATAGGACAACCAATTTCATTAGGAAAGTAGCTAGTGAGGTGTTGGGAGTTTCGAGGGTTAATATGGGTGTAGATCTAGGGGATTAGTGGTGGAATAGGGCGGTCCCGGGGAAAGTAAAAGTCAAGAAGGCTGCTTTTATGAAATGGGTGGAAAGCAAAGACGAGGAGGAAAAGCGGGTTAATAGAGAGAGGTATTAGGTGGTGAATAAGGAAGCGAGGTTAGGTTACAACAGCTAAAATGACAACTTTGAATGCTTGTATGAAGAACTATAGGACAAAGGCGGGGATAGGAAGTTGTATAGGCTCACCAAGGTGAGAGAAGGGTCCGAGACCTGGACCAAATGAAGTGCATCAAAGATGAGGAAATCAATGTACTGGAGGAAGAGGCACACAATCGATGAAGATGACATGCATATTTTCATAAACTCTTGAACGAATAAGGAGAAAATAGTGTTGGGTAATTTAGAGCACTCTGAAAGTTGTCGAGATTTTGGGTATTGTAGGGGTATAAAGATTTAGGAGGTTAAGGAAGTTATTCGTAAGATGAGAAGGGGGAGGGTGATTGGGCCAACTGAGATTCTGGTGGAATTTTGGAAGAGTGCAAGCAAGGCAGGTATGGAGGGGCTAATTGAGTTGTTTAATGTAACTTTTTAGGATGTCAAAAATGTCCGAAGAATGAAGGCGGAGTACAATGATTATGTTGTACTAGAACTGTTAAATTAGGTCTTAGGCCTAACTCACACCCCAAAAGCTAGCTCAAAGGGAGGAGGATTGCCCAAGCCTTATAAGGAGTCTACCCATCTCATTAACCACCGATGTGGGACTTTTTGTCATTCTTTAACACCCCACCTCACGCCCAGTGCATCTTAGCATCTGGTGCGTGGGCAATTTTGATTTTGGGGGCCCCAACATCGGGTGAGACGGGCCCTGCTTTGATACCATGTTAAATTAGGTCTTAGGCCTAACTCACACCCCAAAAGCTAGCTCAAAGGGAGGAGGATTGCCCAAGCCTTATAAGGAGTCTACCCATCTCATTAACCACCAATGTGGGACTTTTTGTCATTCTTTAACAAGAACGATGGTGATATTCATAATTGTAACTACTATAGGAGTATTAAGTTGCTAAGCCATACTATGTAAGTTTGAGAGAGAATGGTGGAGAAGAGGTTGAGGAGGGTGTGTCTATTTTTGAGAATCAATTTGGATTCATGTCGGGGTGATCAACTACAAAAGTCATTCATCTCATAATGAGATTGGCGGAGCAGTATAGGAAAAGGAAGAGGGACTTACATATGGTGTTCATTGACTTACAAAAAGCATATGACAAAGTCCCTAAGGGCGTTTATGGAGATATTTGGATGTATAGGAGTCGTACGACATACACTAGGATGATTAAGGATATGTACAATGGAGCCACGATTTGGATGAGGACACTGCAAGGACACTTGGAACACTTACCATTCGTGATAGGGTTAAACCAGAGATCAACTCTTAGCCCATTTTTATTTTGCCTTGGTGATGGATGAACTAATCAACAAATCTAATAAAGGGAGGGCCATGATATCTGCTATTTGCAAAGACATAGTATTAATTGATGAGACACGCGGCAAAGTTAACAATAGACGGGAGTTTTGGAGACAGACCTTGAGTTTGAAGGGTTTGGTTGAACATGTTTAAGACAGAGTAATTGGAGTGCAAGTTCAGTAACGTGACGCACAAGGTAGATATGGAAGTGAGGATTGATACATAAGTTATCTCCAAGAGAGAAAGTATCAAGTATCTTAGGTCAATAATTCAAGGAAATGGAGAGATTGATGATGATGTTACACCTCATGTTGGAGCAAGGTGGATGATTGAGACTCGCATTCAGTGTCTTGTTTGATATGAATGTATCAGCAAGATTTAAAAGGTAAGTTTTATAAAGTGGTTGTTAGACATCTGTGTTGACTCGCCAGGAACTCGCACATCCTGACGATGAAAGTAGTGAAAATGAAGATGTTGAGATGGATGTGTGAGAATACTATGAGAGATAAGATTAGAAATGAAGATATTCGTGACTAGATTGGAGGCTTTGGTGATGGACACGATGAGGAAAGCAAAGTTGGGATAGTTCGGACATGTGAAGAAAAATGCAAAGATGCCCCAAGGAGGAGGTGATGGATGGGTTTGAAGAGAGGTAGAGTTGGGCAATGATATGTTGGGAGAGGTGATTAGAAAGGACATGACAAACCTGCAACTTATCGAGGACTTGATCCTAGATAAGAGGATATGGAGGTCGAGGATTAGGATAGAAGGTTAGTAGGTAGTCAAACGTTGTTTAGTTGTTATTATTATTATTATTATTATTATTACGCTCTTACTATTTTATTCTTCGACTTTTGTATTGCCTTTTGTTTCATTTTTCTTCAGTTATCATATTATTTGTTGTGGTTACTATTATTTTATCTATTATTTTCATCATGGCTTCTTCACTACTATATTTCCTTTTTAAACCTGCTTTACTATGCTTTACTTGGGTTGAGGGTGTATGAGAAACAACCTCTCTACCTCACAAAGGTAGTTAAGGTCTACGTACACATCACTCTCCCTAGACCCCACTTATGGGATTACATTGGGTATGTTATTGTTGTTATTGTCATTCTACTTGACACTTAAATTGATGTTGGAGATTATCTTCCTCTACCAAAGTCGCACTTATACTATCAAAAACCATTTTGTACAACTGACTTCTCATATAATTTTTTTTATAGGCTTTATTGAGAAGCTGATAATGAGAAAACAATGGCTGCTGGCTATTAGGTACATCTATGTGTATAAACGTGTTCACTTGTTTCCACCTGTGCCTCTCCTTAAGGACTATGTGCTAAACGCAGAAGAGCTGGCCAAGAAAATACATGATAAGGGACTCGGTTCTCGTGAGGCCAAAGTAAGTACTCTTCTCTTTTATATCGTGAACTACCAAGTTTTGGTTCTGTGCTCATAATGTACCAAGCTTGCTCACAGGAAAAGGCTATAAATCGTGAAATATCTGCATTGAGAGCTGCAATTAAATGCGTTCTGCGTCACAGCCTTCAATCAGAATACTCACCTGACCTTCTTCGAGCTCGTATTGCGAAGCTTCAAAGGCAGATGGCAGACCTAAGGATCCCAAACCAACACTCAGGCAACAACAGAGATGTAGGAATTCTCTGCGCTCCAATTTCTCTTGCTGCCACAAAAAAGCGTCTTGCCTCAGCTACTGAAGGTGTTACTGTACATGAGTCCCAACAGCAACAGCGAAAACTTAAGCGCTTCTGCCGGTTACCAACGCGGACAGAAGTTGGTCAAGAGTCTATCATTTGCAATGCTTCTCTGTCATCTGATGTGCAATCATCTTCTCAACCCACATCTGCAGATGCTCAATCACCAAACTACTCAAAAGATGTGTTTTCTCAGCCTTCAGATGACCAGATTTGTGATTCTGGACAACCATCTTCCCAGCTAATTGGTAGTTCACATGCTTATGATGACACCAAGGTTGAAACTAGAGAACCGGACCTTCCAGTACAAGCATCGTGTCATGCAGCTGATAGTGGAAAGTTGAGGAGTCATAGTGATCACTCCGTGATCGATTATAGTGTGCCACAATCCCTGTCGCCCCAAATAGACCCATTTTATCATCCTGGGGGAAATCTGATGCCAAATCTTCAGGAGCTACTTAACAAGCTGATGAATTCTTTGCCCAGCTCAGGGAAAAGTGAAATAGGACCTAGTAAGAAGAGTTAGGTAGCAACTCTATTCAATTCTTCTCTTTATTTATACAAAAAAGATCAGTAACTATTTTAGGGACGGCCCAGCCGGGGGCTTCTGCAACACCCCATTGCTAAGCCCATTATGTATTGCCTTTGATACATAACAAATCTCACCTCCTTTATATTTGGGGTCGCGTCCCTAGACGACTTGAGTAAAGGGGGAATCCAATAGCAACTGGTCTGTAGTGGTAGAACCTTGTTAAACTGAGGCTAACTAAAATGTTCTACCTGTTAGTGTGCCACAATCTTTGTTGCAGATAAACCCCTCTTATTATCCGTTCCAAACCCTTAAGGGTCGTTTGGTAGCTAGTTAGAGTTATGCATGTATTAGTATGTAGGGATAAGTTGCAACTCAATCTATGTATTATTTTATGCAGGGATTAGTTATATATTAGTTATTCCACGCATAAAGTAATATGCCTCATAACTTATACAAATATTTTAGTTATGTGGGTTTCTAAATTGTCAGCATAATATAATATTAATTTAATACATAAATAACTTATTTCCTATCTACCTATCAAACATCGTACAAGTTATATGGAAATTAACACATAAATAATTTATTTCTTACCTAGTTACCAAATAATTTTTTATTAACTAAAAGACTTCACTAAAAAAAAATCCTTAAATGCTGTTGGATGGAAAGATCTTCAAAATGTGGATGGATTTTTCTGTCCTTCGAAAGCTAACATATTTCTTTAATGAAGTAATTCTATGTTGAATATAATAGAATATTTTTAAGTATCACAAATAAGTAGGTCATTGAATTCAATTAATTTTAAAATCAATTTGATGAAATATAATTCTTTTTGGACTTAAATTAGTCAATAAACGTATCTTTGGTGTTATGCCTATACATTAAAAGAGGTTAAAAGAGTTGTTTTCAATTTGAGTGGAGATGGTGCAAGTGATTATAATGGTTTCATAGGCCTTTTTAACCAAAGTTGTTGGGATATATTAGGGACAGATTTATAAAAGTCGTGTTCATGTTTTTTTCTTTGTTTTACTTTTCTCAAATCCTTTACTCATACTAATCTGGTTTTACTAGCTAAGAAATCTATCATTCACTCTTTTCCAAATCTCAAATCTATTAGAATGAGTAACTTTATAAATCAGGCATCTCTAGAGTTGTTCATGATAGATTGAAGTTGGTGGTATCAAGATTAATCTCTGCCAATTAATTAGGCTTTGTGAAGGGGAGAAATATAATTGAAAATCTTTTACTCACTCAAAAAATTGCTTAAGACATAACAATAAAGGGGAAACAAGCCAATGTCATTATTAAGCTTGATACGATATAGGCTTATGATAGGATATCTTGTTTCTATTTGATGAAAGTTCTTCAAAAGATGAAATTTTTCAGAAGTATTTAATGATATTATGTGGTGGCTTATAGCAAATAACTGATATTTGTTAGGAATTTTCTTTTTCAACTGCAGTTAATTTTACTTTTACTATTTTATATTAGATAAGACTTAGTCAATTAGTTGTTAGCCATCTATTCCTATTATTTAGGAGTAAAATAGTGAGTTAGGAATATGCTAGTAGTGGGTTTACTGCTTTCTGTTTTTCATTTAGTCTTATAAATGTAATCTAAAGACATCAATAAAAATGTTCTTCTACCAATATTCTTCTTGACATCTCTGCTTTCTAGTAACTCATACTACTAAAATTTACCAACAATTGGTATCTAGAACTTTTTTATCTTGCGGGATCTGTGGGTATTTCTGTGAGTGATTGTTTCAAGTGACTCAAGCACCACAACCAGAAACAACAAAAGATTAAAAATGGAAGAAAGCTCAAGTTTCTCGGCAATGGCATCTCCTGTCTTCAATGGTGAAAATTTTCACATGTGGGTAGTGAGGATGGAAGCTTATCTCGAAACTTTAGATCTTTGGGAGGCAATCGAGGAAGACTATGAAGTTCTTCCGCTACCCGAAAACCCAACAATAGAGCCAACTAAAAAATCACAAGGACAAGAAAACCAGAAAATCTAAGGCAAATGCATGCCTTTTTTCAGCAGTCTCTTCAACAATTTTCACTCGTATCATGTCTCTAAAATTAGCAAATGCCATTTGGGATTATCTCAAGGCAGAATATGAAGGAGATGATCATATCAAAGGTATGCAAGTGCTAAATCTCATTAGAGACTTTGAGTTACAGAAGATGGAAGAATCGAAAACCATCAAAGAATATTCTGACAGGCTTATGAGCATAGCAAACAGAGTAAGATTACTTGGTTCTAAGTTTAAAGACTCGCGTATTGTTGAAAAGATTCTGGTTACTGTACCTGAAAGATTTGAAGCCACCATTACCACTTTGGAGAACACCAAGGATCTATCAAAAATCACTTTGGCAGAATTATTGAATTCCTTGCAGGCTCAAGAACAAAGAAGGGTTATAAGAGAGGAGGGAATGAGAGAGGGAGCATTGGCGGTCAAACATGAAGAAAGTGGAAGATACAAAAAGAAAAACAATAAGAAGAACCAGCCAACAAATGGAGAAGGAGCAGCTCGCTACAACAACAAAAGCAAAGTAGGTAGCTTTAAAGGAAACTATCCTCCTTGTAAGCATTGTGGAAAGAATGGGCACACGCCATACAAGTGTTGGAAAAGGCCGGATGCTAAATACAGTAAGTGCAACCAACTCGGGCATGAAGCAATTATCTGCAAGAATAAATTGTAGCAGCAAGACGCAAACGCCCAAGTTGTTAATGAACATGAAGAAGATCAACTCTTTTGTGGCATCGTGTTTTGCAAGAAATGTTTCAACTGAGGCTTGGCTGATTGATAGCGGATGCACAAACCATATGACTCATGAAAAGAGCTCTTTGAAGACTTGAAGCCTATTGGAGTTACGAAAGTCAGAATAGGTCATGGCGGTTATATTCTAGCAAAAGGATTGGGAACTATTACAATTGAAACACAATCAGGTACTAAAGCAATTTTCGATATTCTTTATGTACCAGATTTAGATCAGAACTTGGTAAGTGTTTGTCAATTGTCAGAAAAAGGTTTCAAAATGTATTTCGAAGATAAACATTGCTTGATCAAGGAAGCCTCAGGACATGACTTGTTTAAAGTCAAAATGAGAGGCAGAAGCTTCTCATTAAATCCATTGGAGGAAGAACAAGTGGTGTATTCGGCAAAAGAAAATGCTTCCAAGTTATGGAATAAGAGACTCAGACACTATCATTATCAAGGGCTTCTCAAAATGCAAGAATTGGTGATAGTCGAGAACCTTATTAAACTGGGAGCGAGTTCTAAAACTTATCGGGCTTGTCAATTTGGAAAAAAAAGTAGACTTCCATTCCCAAAGGCAACTTGGAGAGCAACAAGAAAGTTGCACCTGGTTCACACTGATATTGGAGGACCCCAAAGGACTCCTTCACTTTAGGTAGTCTTTATTATGTTATTTTTATTGATGATCTGACCCGAATGTGCTGGATTTATTTTTTTAAGTACAAATCGGAGGTCAAGAGCATTTTTTGGAAGTTGAAAGCGAAGTTGGAAAATGAAAGTTGCTACAAAATTCAGATTTTACGATCTAACAATGTCAAGGAGTACACGTCTCATTAGTTTGGTCTATTTTGTGAAGAAGCAGGGATTGAATGTCAACTTACTATTCCTTATACTCCAGAACAAAATGGAGTTAGTGAGAGAAGAAACAGATTTATCATGGAGATGGCAAGATGTATGTTGCACGAAAAAAATTTGCTAAAGAGGTTTTGGGCAGAGGCAGCAAATACAGTTGTGTTCCTACAAAATCGACTTCCTTCAAAAGCTGTGAAATATCAAACTCCTTTTGAAGCATGGTATGGATACAAGCCTCCGCTGCATTTTCTTAAAGTGTTTGGTTGTCTTTGTTTTACCTATGTACCTCAGGTCAAACGGGATAAACTAGATAAGAAGGCTGCCCCGGGCATTTTTATTGGGTACAATAATGTTTCAAAAGCATACAAAATCTTTCAACCTGAAGGTGAGAAGATAGTTATCAGCAAAGATGTCCACTTCATGGATAATGAAGAATGGGATTGGGATGACTCAAGGAATTCCGTCTAGAAAACAAGCTCATGGTTAAATGAAAGGGACGATGATCCACCAGTAAAGGGAACTCGATTTCTCTCTGATATATATTAGAGATGCAATGTTGCGATTCGTGAACCTGCTAACCCTAAAGATACTCTCAAGGACCCCAAGTGGAGAAATGCAATGGAGGAGCAGTTGTTTATGATCAATTTTTTTTTATATGTGACAGCTTGTTGATAAACCTCAAGGCAGAAAAGTAATTGGGGTAAAGTGGGTGTTCCGAACCAAGCTAAATGTTGATGGTTCAATCAACAAGCATAAAGCAGCGCTTGTAGTTAAGGGTTATGCGCAGATTTTTGGTGTAGATTTTTCTGACACTTTTGCTCCAGTTGCTAGGCTTGACACGATCAAATTGCTTTTAACTGTTTCTGCACAACGTGGCTGGAAAGTGCATCAGATGGATGTCAAATCAACATTTCTTATTGGCATTCTTGAAGAAGAAATTTATGTTGAGCAACCTGAAGGGTTTGTTATAGATGGAAAGGAAGATAAATTCTATCGACTACATAAAGCTCTTTATGGCTTAAAACAGGCACCAAGAGCTTGGTATAGTCGAATAAATGATTATTTGCTCGGTCTTGATTTCGAAAAGAGTCTTTCAAAATTCACACTATATGTTAAACATAATAGTAGTGAGATTCTTGTTGTTTCTCTTTATGTGGATGACCTTTTGATTACAGGGAGCAGTGAAAAGCTAATTGATGGGTTCAAGCAAGATATGATGCAAGCTTTTGAAATGTCTGATCTTGGTCTTATGACATATTTCCTTGGAATGGAGATTACACAAGGAAAAAATGAATTTTTCGTTTGCCAGAAAAAGTACGGAAAGGAAATTCTCAAGAAATTCAAAATGGAAAATTGCAAAGAGATTAGTACTCCCATGAACCAAAAAGAGAAACTAAGTAAAGATGATGGAGCCGAAAAGGTGGATGAGACACACTTCAGAAGTTTCATTGGGTGTTTAATGCATCTTACAACAACAAGACCCGATATATTGTATGTTGTAAGTGTTTTATCAAGATTCATGCATTGTCCTAGTGAAGTACATTTGCATGCAGCCAAAAGAGTTGTGCGATACATCAAAGAAACCATCACCTATGGAGTCAAGTTTCAGAAGAGTCAACCTGTGAAGCTTTGTGGGTGTTCCGACACTGATTGGGGCGGTTCCGAGGATGATGCAAAGAGTACTTCGGGGTACTGTTTTAGTCTTGGTTCTGGAATTTTCTCATGGAGTTGTAAGAAATAAGATATTGTAGTTCAATCTACTGTCGAAACTGAGTTTGTGGCAGCTGTAGCAGCAGTAAATCAAGCATTGTGGCTGAAGAAAATTCTGGTTGATTTGCATATGGAACCGACTGGAAGCATCAAAGTGTTCGTGGATAATGAAGCATCAATAGCTATATCCCACAATCCTGTGTTTCATGGAAGAACTAAGCACTTCAAAATCAAGTTCTTTTTCTTGAGAGAAGTGCAAAAAGATGGAGATATAACTCTTGTCTACTGCAAGATGGAAGAACAATTGGCTGATATATGCACTAAGCCTTTACTCGTCAACAAGTTTCAACTTCTCAGACAGAAAATTGGAGTTTGCAGTTTCCAAAGCAAGGAGGAGTGTTATGAATTTGCTTTTTCAACTGCAGTTAATTTTACTTTTACTGCTTTATATTAGGTAAGACTTAGTCAATTAGTTGTTAGCCATCTATTCCTATTATTTAGGAGTAAGTTAGTGAGTTAAGAATATGCTAGTAGTGGGTTTATTGCTTTCTGTTTTTCATTCAGTCTTATAAATGTAATCTGAAGACATCAATAAAAATGTTCTTCTACCAATATTCTTCTTGACTGCTTTGCTTTATAATAACTCATACTACTAAAATTTACCAACAATATTCATGGTTCTTTTATTCCACAAGAGGGGTAAAATAGAGAGATCCTTTATCCCCTGCACTATTATTCTTAGTGCTAAAATTTTATCTAGAGCTTCAAATTCTTTGTTTGATGATGAGAAATTTTTGAAATATAATATGTCTAAATGGAGTCCAACTCTGAATCATTTGGCTGTTGCAGATGACACTATAATTTTTGTAGCAACACATGAGCAATCGATCAAAAGAATTATGAAGATTTTGAGTCAAATACAAGTCTCAATTTAGCCAACTGATTGATAAAATAAAAAATGTTTGGTACATGCATTAGAAGACTAATTAATAAAAAGTCAGAAGGTTTGATTAATAGATGTACAATTTTTTTTTGAAGTTAATTCTCAATCGCTTATTTAGAGTGTGCTATCACTCACGCCAAAAAAGAGGAAGGGTAATTATAATGAGCTCATTAAGAATGTTAAGGATAAAGTTTAAATTTGGAAAGAGAAGATGTTATCTCTTGATGGTAAAGTTACATTAATTTATAGTGCAATACTAAGTATTTCTATTCATATTTTTGCAGCAATTGTTCCTCTCAAATATGTAATAATAGAGTTACACAAGAATTTTGCTAAATTCTTTTGGAACAACATAGAAACTGGTAGAATTAAGCATTGGGTTGTCCAACTGGATATTTATCTACATGAAAAACGATGTAGATGGTTTTGATTTTAGATATTTTTTTTTATATTTCTAAAACTATGTTTGCAAATCAATTAATTGCTTGATAAAAAACTTAATAAACACTGTCACATCAAATCTTATAGTTAGGATACTTTAAAAAATGAATCATGTAATTAGGAGTCCAAAACCAAAAGGGCAACAAATTTTTTCAAAAATTCCAAACGGGTAACTCATTTAATTATGAAACCAAAAGGGCAATAATTCTTAACACCGTTTAAATTAGGTTTTGTAAAACAAGGCTCAAATTCCAATGAGCCTTACAA
The DNA here is from genome assembly GCA_036553675.1 of Solanum okadae. Taxonomy (NCBI): domain Eukaryota; kingdom Viridiplantae; phylum Streptophyta; class Magnoliopsida; order Solanales; family Solanaceae; genus Solanum; species Solanum okadae. Next base: position 35,214,668 of record CM071682.1, on the reverse strand, counting down.
GGCTCAAATTCCTATGAGCCTTGTAAATTGTTTTTTTTTTTCTAAAAAAAATATTCTCGTTTTATTTTGTTGTTTGTTAAAAGTCTAATAATAATAATAATAATACATAGTTGTTGATATGATGCATAAAGATAGTTTAAACCTTACTACTAGCCATTACTTTGTGGCTTTTCAAACGAACTAAATCCAATAGTTTAGACCTTATTTACTACTTAGTTGATTTTTTTCTTCTTCAACTTTTTTTATGTGAAATTATAATTTGGTTTATTCACTTGCAGAATGATAAAATTCAGCCTTCTTTAGTCTTACTTTATTTTGGTGGAAATGCCCTATTGATGAATATGTTGAAAACATGAGAAAAATTATACTTCATATCAAGGTAAAAAAAACAATATACCCTTTAAATAATTTATAGTAAACATGAACCATGCATATATGTTGGAGTTCGAAAACTTCAATTATATATATATATATATATATATATATATATAATTTGTAAAAAATTGATAGAACATATAAGGGACATGATAGAAAATATAAAAGACAACACTTCTAGAGATTATCGTCTGTCTTGATGCGGTTGTTGTTGTTGTTTATGCATATAAGGAACTGTTTCAAGGACCAATTGAGTATGATGTTTTAACGTTACAAGATAAACATCGATCTCAAAAAATTTGGAATGGTGAAATATCTGCGACGGAAACACGTTTAATAGTGCGGAGGCATGATTATGATTTATGGCAACACTTAAAAAATAATCCGCTTCATACACGTATACTAAATTATTTTAATTACACAAGTTTTAGAGGTGTTCTAGAAGTAGGAAACTTTCCATGCGATGCAAATATTATTACTGCTTTGGTTGAAAGGTGGCGTCTAGAGACTCATACCTTTCATATGAGAACTGGTGAAACAACAATAACTATGCAGGATATGGAAGTTATGTTCGGTATGGTTGTTGATGGTACATAATGTTCTACTATCAAACGCTAAATCCATGGATTTGTTTGCTAGACAAACTTTAATTTTTAATTTAACCGGTTGGTTTCCTACGGAAGATTGCTTTCAAGGTTTTAGAATTTTTTCATCGTCATTAGTTAATTATATAGAAACTTCAAATGTAATAAACGATAATTCCATTGAACTAGAGGTACAACAAAAAATTAGATTATACTTATTTTGGTTGCTTGGAGGAACATTATTTCCTGATAAGTCAGGAAATAAATTTAATTCGGATTCTTTCATTGAAATGGGTGACTTACAAGCACTGGCATCACAAGCTTGGGGAGCTGCCACACTTTCATACTTGTACCATTCATTATGTCGCACCTCTATATGCGATGTTTCCATTGTAAATGGTTTTATATCATTATTACAGGTTGGTCACCTTTATATTTGTAATTATTATAATTGACTATTTTTAATACTAATAATAAAAATTATTTATTATTTTATAGGTATGGGCGTGAGATTTCAATCTATGCTATCGCCTTTCAACAATGATCAACCAGAGGGACAAAAACTACTTGCATATAAGTGGTCTCGACGAAGGGTTCATGAGAATGATGCTCGAAAAAATATGATCTTTTGTAGAGATGTTTTAGACAATCTACAACCTTATCAGGTATAACTAAAAAAAAAGTAGTTTATTACAAGATTTAGAACGGTAAAACAAATGTATGATATATATGTTACCTTTTTTTTTCTATAGTTTATTTGGGAGCCTTATTCTCAAGAAGTTCTTAATGCACTGCCTGAATGGTGTCGACGAGGGCAGAATGTGTGGATGGTGAAGGTGCCACTTATTTTTGGAATATATCGTGAGTGGCACATGGTTGATCGTGTAGTAAGACAATTTGGTTTTGTGCAACATATACCAGAAAATGTGCATTATTCTGATGAACATTATAAAATCGATAAGCGCCACAAAATAGATAGGCATACTCGTCAGATGTTTGTTCATACTAAAAATACATGGAATGAACGTTATCAACATGTTGTATAAATAAATCATCAAGCAAACCCAAATGATTATTTTAATTGGTATCTACGACATTCACACAAGTTCATTGCAAATGCAGAACATGTTGTCCAACATGGATATCAACCAATCGCAGGAAGATATGAGGCATTGGTATGTATTTTTAAAAAAATACATAAATATCATTGACTTCTTCGTTTGACCTTTTTATGTATATATTAATGAATTTTAGGCAATGGGACATGAAAGATTGTATAGAATGAATCAAACAATAGAAAATGATAATACTTAGTCATTTCAAGACAAATGACATCTTATTCTAGAGATGCTATGAATGCTGCTCATATGAACACAAGGTTGAACTTTCAACAACATTATACTCCACCAAATGAAAATCAATCACCAACAACATCAAATTCGGGAGGTGTTCATATAGAAGAACATAATACGGGATTTTTGGGAAATCAATATGAGGCCAACACAAATTTATCATTGGCTACTTTCGACACCCCGTATTACCCTATTTTTTACTGTGCTGGAGTATCTACGAGTGTGCCTAACTACACACAAGAAGAACGTAGTGGCTTTCAAACTCCTAATGTTGTAAATTTGGGTTTTTGAAGAATTTAACGAAGGAAATTATGATTTTGTACGACAACGTCAATTTCAAAACTCACCATTTCATGCTGGGAGATTGAGTTTTTCGACGGTAAACAATATACTCTTTAAATAATTTATAGAATATTTTATTTATATTAAATTATATGTTAATGATTTACATCTTATTCCAGGATGACATGTCACAAAATCAAAATGATGATGAAGTTGGACCTTCACAACAATATGTATGTTGTTATAATCGATAAATTTTCAATTTTGACATTTATAAAATATTAATAGAATTCAGTAATAAATATAATTTGGCAGGACATCAACAACCTCGAAGAACAACAAGGCCACACATACCCACCACCTGTGGAACCGGTAGACATAAACAACAACAACAACCGCATCAAGATAGACGATAATCTCTAGAAGTGTTGTCTTTTATATTTTCTATCATGTCCCTTATATGTTCTATCAATTTTTTTACAAATTATATATATATATAAAATTGAAGTTTTCGAACTCCAACATATATGCACGGTTCATGTTTACTATAAACTAGAGAATCCACCCGCGCTTCGCGCGGGTCTGAGTTGGGCTTTATTCGACTATATAATATGTTGAAGAAGCGTAAATGAAGACGCGGTCAATTTTTGGAAGTGTCGTAGACTGTGGCATTATTTTACTTGTGGTTTAAGTGTTGTAATGTGATTACATGTTTCGTCGGGAAACATTCAATTTATTAATGCACTTTAACGTTTGAAGTTTCTTGGTGGTCTTTATATTTAGTCGTCACATATTTGTACGGACATCATTTGTTATAGTAATGTGACTGTCTTTGTATGTAACTCTATGTTTTGTAATATATCTTTTTTTTTTCATCTGGAGCATGGCCAACATTAGCATCTACCTGATCAATACAGTTGACTATTCTGTGCAATGCTCCAATCTTACACTGACATCACTATTATTTTTCACCCCCATTTTTGTCAAACGTAATTTTCATAGTCCCAAAGTTGCTACATATTGTTTGTTGTGTTGTATAGTTTGTTGGTGGCTCTGCGTACATGTGTATAAACTATGCGCATTATATACAAAGGTATATATTATGGTTGTCTATGTAATAAGGCCCCTACGTATGCAGTGTGTATAGTTAAATGTTACATATTTGTGACAGTACATGAATCATTCACTATTAAGTTTGTAAAAGAGGACTCATATTTGTGCTGCAAGTAGAAATAGTAAGCAGTACATTCATTTCTTGTTTTTACCTTCTCAAATCAGTGCTTTCCTTGAAGGTCGTCTATGCTAGGTGCCCTCATCATGAATGTAATCTGTACTATTAAAGTCCATTGGCAGCTGCATTGGTCTCTCTTGTATTAGTTAGGCCTGCACGCAAGTGTTGCATTTACATTCCACCTCCATCACGAATCCTCGTTAGTTTGGATGTTTATCTGCACATGGGTCATTGCGAGAAGTTAGTTAGGCCATTATTTGGTGTAATGTATATTTTTAATCGCCAGACCAAACAGTTAATTGCTAAGAAATACCTCCTCAGTTTGCACCATTCTTGGGCCAATGTTTTGGAAGATTTCCCTGTAAACAATATTTTTTATGTATGTAGGGTCATCTGTGTCCTCGTCTGCATTGACAATTGTCAATCCTTCTCTTGTTGTTACACGTGATACTGCGACATACAATTGGCCATGTGTGAATACTTGTTTTGGCAGATACAACCCAACTCTTTGAAGAGTTTGCCCATGTCTCTTGTTGATGGTCATAGCATAATAGGGTGCTAAAGGAAGTTGGCGCCTGTTGAGCTTGAAAGGCCACTTTGAATCATTTGGTGACATGATAATTCTTGGTATTGTGACTCTTGAACCGATGTTCTTTCCAGAGATTATATTTGCAGTACCAGACCAAATACCCAGATGCGTTATTATTAATCTTGTACCATTGCATAGGCCTTCAGTTTGATTTAGATTTCTAAGCAGCATAACCGGACTTCCTACTTTAAAGTGAATGTCATGGTTTGGTATACCTGGGAATCGTAAGTTGTTTAGGATTTCTGTTGGGTACAATATATCCTCCTCATTAGTATTCACGCTTTCTTTGCACACATTGTCCGAGCTATAGTAAGTTCTTCCTTCCCCAGGTATCAGCTTCAAAATTTTCTCATTCAGTTCATGGACCATTTCATTTTTTGGTGTGAGTATGGCTCTATCTTTCAAGTAGAATGGGTCGTTATAGTTCTATAGCAGGGACAGATATACTGCCTCTACAATGGATTCTATCTGATTGTGCGATGTTGGAATGTATGCATCAGCACGCACATGAATGAGGTCCTTCTTATTATCTGCATAAACGGATCCATCTCCAATCTGCAAAAGCCATTTATCAAAACTTGCTATTTTTCGTGCTTCAGAACCCCTGACTTTTCCACAGCTAAGTCTCATGTTTTCCGTCAATTCATAAATTGAGAAGTAGGGCCACAACTGTGAGTAGTTCAGCGCTGCATCCACAATATCACCTCTTGTTCCCTTTGGAATAACCGAGAGTATTTGGCGAAAATCACCACCACATACGAAAGTTATGTCCCCAAAAGGTTTCATGGCACTATTTTCATACCTATCTTAGAGAATATCCCTCAAGGTTCTGTCCAATGCCTCAAAGCACAATTTGTTTGCCATTGGTGCCTCATCCCAGATTATCAAAACGGTCTTTTTAAGTAGTTCCGCTAATTAACTGCCTTGTTTGATTTCACATTTTGACTCTGGCGTGATGTCTAGAGGAATATGAAATTGCGAATGAGCAGTCCTACCATTTGGTAATAATAAAGCTGCTATACTCGAAGTAGCGACGGGGAGAACGATTTTTGATTGTGATATGATCTTTGAAATAATTGTATTCCACAGAAATGTCTTACCCGTACCACCATGGCCGTGTATAAAAAATAATTTCCCTTCTTCGTTATCCACTGATGCTATTATTGCCTCATATGCCGGGCGTTGGCAAGTATTTAACAAAGCGAGTGATTGATCATGGAGTATTTGGAGCTTGTCTTTGTCGTAGTCTAGCTCTTCATTGATTAGGCGATTCCCTACATTTTGCATTAATGCTGAATCTGGAAGGGGCATTCCTTCTATATCTCTCAAACTTCTCCCCATCTTTAGAAGGTTCCTTGAATCTCAAATAGTGTGTACGCTTCAATCTGCTTTGTGTTTAGCTGTAAATCATTGAATTGTAATCTCTTTCGCTGGATATGCGTGATAACTTCAGATAATATTCCGTAGTTATTCTCCCATAGCCTACGTGTATCTGACACATGATAGTTCATAAGTATAGTAACAAAGAGATGTCGTAACTCGTTTCCAATAGCCCACTGGGACGCCTCAGACAAGCAGTCGTTCCACTCTTTGTCATCATCTAATAACCCCAAAGCGTAGCAGACCTCTCTATATGTTTTATGATCTACTCCATTGATTCTTCTGATGCTTTCGAAGGAAGTACACCCTTTGACAAAATTTAGCAGCATACGCATGTAAGAACGTTCTCCACTTCCTGGATGTGCAAAGTAAATTCTACCAACAGCGTGCCCCTTATTCCTCCTGGTCCACTTTTTGTCTCTTCCATTCCAAATCCAACGCGTTGGAAAATCGGAATATGTCAGCTCTCTTGCATCAGGGTGTTCTTTGTTTGCCTCAAACCATTCTGTAAATTTTGTTTTTTCTAAATTGTGTCTGCTTAGTACGCTTTCAGCTGTCCTTGATTCTTCAAATATTATTGTGTTTTGCCCCTGTAAATGAAATGGTAAGCGCTCAACAGCCGGTTGTCTGTGATGTATATCAAATGAATAGATCCTCCAACAAGCTTCTGTGGCCAATATGTATCTGCAATCTAGGTATTTTTTGATCTCATCATTTTCTGTTGGTGTACCGGTTGATTCTATTATTGTTGTGGCTCTATCAGACCCTTTATGAACATACTTGAATAGGTACTTGACCGACCTCGCATAATTGCATACTTCAACATTTATATGTGCATCAAACTGGACAAGCAAGTCCCTGTTATATGGGACAACATATCGGTTGTCTAAGCTGGCATCATTTTTCTTGACTTTATTACATGTGTTCCGTCTCATATAAATAGGGAATCCATCCGAATCAAAATTTGTTTGACCATTGTATTTCTTTGGAAAATGTTTTGTGCACTTGCCTTGTTTCATACATGGGCAACTGGGATTTTGTTCTGCGCACGGTCCGTGCATCATGAAGTTTTTCACGGCATTATACCCATCTGGATCTTCTCTGTAATCTGGTATTTCAGTGGATATTACTCTGTCTATATGATCTGTTGTAGGGTTTTTTTGTGTTTCATGAAGGAAAAGCAGTATATGAGCATGTGGCAAGCCTCTTTTCTGGAACTCAATTGTATATATACCTGCAAACAAATTAGTATGTGGACGTGATTAGCATGTTGGTTAGGTGAATTGGTTGCTAGATATCATGTATTCATAAAGAAGTGATGTAATTCTTAGTAATTAAGCTTTGTAGGAGTTATGGTTAGGTCTTGTGCGCACATGTTTAAGATTCTGTGATAATCTTCCATGTTTTTGGTTGCACACATATATATGTACCTATATTGTAGTTTAAAAGCATTGAGATTGCATTTTGTGTGATTTAGTAAGACAATATTGAAGATTATTGATTGTCCTATCTTACACACAATTATTGTCCCGAAAGGCTTATCCTTTTTAAGAATTTGCATTAGCTGCAACAACTTGATATGGAAGACTCGGCATATAATGTCCACCCGGCAACCATCAGGATCTTGGTTTATTAGTCTCGTCATTGCATTTATTTCCGGCCACTTTGGGTTGCAAGTAAAAGTCAGGAACAAATTTGGGTATCCAGCCCACCGACATATAGCTATTGCATCTTGATAATTTTGTGCCCTGTAGCGAGGTCCCCCAGTGTGGGAGGAAGGTAGTATAATAGTTTTTCCCACTATTGAGCAATCTGAATCTCCACGTACAATAGCATCCATTAAGCCACCATAAAGATCAGACCTTAATTTCTGTTGATTTTTCCGGATGTACCTAAATCTTTCTTCTTCAATTGCCATGTACCCATCCACAATGTCCTACTGAAATAGCCTGCCAGCTTGGAGGAGAGTGTGTCCCTCATTGAGGCGTTGTTGTATGCGGTATCCATAAAATTGTCTCATTGTCAAGTTTGTCCGAGTGTATGTTTTTTGACTCCCAGAATCTAAAGGTATTCCAAGCCTATATCCATATTTCCCATATGGATGTATTAATGGGTGATTCATCGACATGAAACTTGGGTGTAAATCTATGATCCTTTGCAGTCTGTTCTTGCGGTGTTCCACAATGACATCTCGTTGAAATTTAGCATCTGTAAGGTCTCCTACGATTAATCCAGCAACTTCAGACGCTGTTGGTCTGTTGTATTGTCGGCCATCTTGGGTCCTTTCAGATAGGATGTGCATACAGAACTCTGTTTGTGATTGTTCTATGTATCTATCCCTTGCCATACGAAATGATTTGACCAAAACATTATGCTCGTCTAGCATTTCAGATATTCCTTGCACGATTTCTGTTTCAACTTCTTCATGCATCAGACTTTTTATTCTATTCTCTATCTCATTATCCGTGTCATATATATAGAATTGTGCAAATTGTGGACTTTTTCCAATTTCTGGTAATAGTGAGCCTATGTGATGATAATTTTGCCCACTTATTCTGAATACATAAGGACCCTTAGAACAATTGATTGATCTGTCAACTCGACCTCCCATTGATGTAAATGCAAACATGGAGTTATATACCCTGATATTTTTCCTAAAGTTCATCCCTACTTTTTCGGATTCAGTGCCCAATAGATATTTGAGGTACGGTGGTGATTGTGTCAGTAATGGTACACGAATTCGTCCTTCCATATAGCAAAGTGCAAATTTAGGTTGTCGTGTATTTTTACTTTTGTTTGTCCGTTCCTCATACCATAGAATTGCCTGACAATATTGACAGGTGTAGGTTGGAGGGCCCAAATTCAATCTTGTCTTGTATCCAGCTGTCATATAAGTCAGGTGGGAGACAATATAAGTACTGAATTCATGAATAATGAAGTTCTGTACCCAAAACAGAGTTATGTGTATATGTTATTATGTATGTTGTTGACTGAGTGACAGATGTACTTGTACTGTTCTGACTGGCTTGTCTGCTACTACTTGTCTGCAGATGCATTACATGTGAGACGTTTGCACATTCCTTCATAACTGAGTCATTGGATTGGTTATAGTGTGCGCCTGAGAAGATGTTTATTAAAAAATTGTTACTCAGTATAATACTTCTTGGATTTCATCTGTAAGTATAGACTGTGTCTACGTTATTATGCATGACTAATATTACGTTGTATTTATGTTCCTATTGTAATGAGGCGTGAAGAGTTTCACATAATGTAAATGTATGGTAAAGATCGGTAGCAACTATTGTAACATCCTAGTATTGATTAATAGGGAGATGTCTTTCACTCCTTCTGTGTTGTAATGTTTAGGTGTGGGATCGACATACGTAGTTAGTAGTTCAATTTGGTAAATCTGCTTGGGAGTTGTGCAGTGGATATATGGATCAATAGCAACTTACCCTGTATTTGTAGATGCATTTCTGGCGTTCTAATAACTGTTGCGTGCACCACCTTTTCCAAGATTTTGATGTAATATAGAACACGATTTGCTTGCTTCAGTGGGTGACCTTTGTATTGACGTTGAAGCAATGTGAGCTTACGCTTCAAACGCGCATATTTTCCCCGTAAATTTTTGAGTTTTCGTATTTCAACAACCCCTTGGTTGGAGTTTGGTGACGATGTATAACTCTTTATTCTCTGTTTCAACATGCTGTCTTGGACTGCTAAAAGAGGCAAAAGTTGTTGCAGTTTCCTAATATGGGCAGGTACATCATCAGGCCTTCTAAACGCCCTAATAATGTCTGATATGAAGTCCATTATGTCTGATCGAATGTTATTTGTAAAGCTTGATTTGTGCTAGCAGAGATGACAGGTAATCTGCAATGTTGAAAAATTATATATAAGCTTAGAAAATTAAGTGCAACAGAAGGGAGTTTGTATCCTAAAGTTGTGTTGCTGTGACCAATACTTCCTTTAATTTTTAAAAATGTGTATTTGTCTCATTTACAGATGAGGCATATATTTGGAACAACTACACGTAAATTTGTGGTGAATGCACCCAGTGGGCCATCCCAATTTACCTGTTGTTTTATATTATTCAAGTGATGTTGTGGTACTTTACCTTGACTCCCCTGCGTTGTTGTTATCGATCGGGGTACAATGTAGTGTTCTTTATTTGGTTCTTTGAATTATATTTTGATGTATGTATTAGGCAACACTCCCCTGTTAAGTGCTTGATTTTGTCGTTGTTGGGTGGTTAAATTTGGCTTGTATCTTTTTGTTATTATGATTACCGGCCAATCCGATCGGTATTGAAGTATCAGCGAGGCACACTTGAATTCTTATAAGGCACCGGCGTTGTTGGAGTTATGGGTAGATATCGTCGGAATAAGGTTGGTACGCTATTTCAGTAATAATAGGCTGGTGTTTTTTTTGTAATAGTCGTTGTAGCGAGCAACTAACAGTTGAGTGTTTTATGAAATTCCAAGCAACATGTTTATAGTTAGCCAAAGGACACATTGTTTAGGCCATTATTGTGCAGCAGTTGTATTGTTAGAACGCATAGGCGTTGTTTGAGTAATGGGAAGAGATTTTTGGAGTAATTGTGGTATGTTATTTCAACGGTTAGAATAGGTTGGATCTGATTCATAATACTTGTTGTAGTGTGTAATTGGATTTTTTTTTTCAAATTTTAAGCGGCATGTACTAAGCAAGCCAAAGGACATACATTTTGGTAGTTTTTTTTATGCCGATGGTTTTTTCTTTTTTTGCAACAGCATGTACTATCTACGCGAAAGGATACTGTTTGTGTTCTTTTTCGTGCGTCTGTTGTACCCGTAGTCGGCGTCGGCATTGTTTGATTATTGGGCAGCATTTTGGGGATTAAGGGTGATGTGTTATTTCATTGGTAAATACGTTGTTTTTGAATTATAATTAGTGAGTAACTGGAAGGAAGTGAAAGGACACACCGTTTGAGGCCTTATTCATATTGAATGGAATTATGCCTTCAATAGTGATGTGTGACTTTTTTTTAAATGAGTGGTGGTACATGGTGTTATTTATTTCTATTATATCTACGTTATCGAATACATTGGGGGTTTATCTATTATAATTCTCATTTTAGTTTCAGTTGATGTGAATTGTGTTTATTTTGTGGAGTTAGATTCTGGTGAAGGTATTGGATTGTACAACTCGTTTGTGCAAAAATCTGCCTGGTAGTACACATTGTCTGTTTTGATGTTTGTAAACCCCTGTTTGTGGTTAACATACGGTTGGGTGTTGTAGTGTGGGTTAGTAAGAATGACATTGTGGTAACTATACGCAAGCTATAATCTAAACTATTTCAACACGGGGCAACAAAGAAGCAAAAAAATGGAGTACTTTGCCTCGAACCTTGTTTTCTATATGCGCAGTTTCTGTCTAAATATGAGACGTGCATTAGGTTGTCGCGTTGTCTTTTGAAATGTATCTGGTTATTAGAAGGTAGACTTCCTATAATCAAGAGAAGGTGGACATGAACACATTTTAAATACAGACGCATTTTTGAATGCGATATTTCTTGGAGTTGAGGAAACATAATACCCAATCATTCCACAGACGAACAACATTTGCTATTAAATCACCCAAGTATGTACTCGTAAATTAATAATACCCTGACAAACAAATAAGGAGCTAGTTGATTAGAATAATACTTCTACGGTCCATAGCATATTTAATTGTAACTAAGGCTCTAAATGTGCATTATTTTTTAGGTGTCTTCATCACTTTCTCCGTCGAGGTGTATGAAGTGCTTCCTTTTCTTTATCAGCCTTCTTGCATAAACTCTTGTTTTGCCATTGGAAGTTCCTTCCCCGTCGTCCGGATGTTCTTATGAGTTGATTATGTGTGAACCTCCTGCCTTTCCCACATGTGAGTTCTGCATCACTTCCATTTTGAGTTTTTCCTGTAGTTTAAAATGCATATTTAGCATTAAAGGGGATGTAAGTTGCACGGTTAGCTTTGGAAATCAATGTTGAATGTATAAAAGAGATAGGTATTAAACTGTGACTGATAACGTTACCTTTTTTTCTTTGGTAATGCGGTGTTGCAATTCCAATTCTTCATCCGGCACAAACACTTTTGTAACCGTATAATTTTCCAGCCCCTCTTTCAAATTGAAGTTGGTCAATTTAAGCTTGAATACAAACTCCTTGCCGCAGAGGCTCTCAATTAGCGATGGAACATGCGTATCATCTTTGGACATTCGATTTACCAACTTGGAAGCCGAAGTATCGAGCAACTTTTCCGCAACCCCATTAAAAAGAACCAAAGTTGTCTTCCCTCCATTTTCTTTTACCTTAATGTGTATCTTGTACCTGTGTGTGCCATAAATAATTAATGTTTGAATAAAAGTAAGCATGTGGTACATTGTTAACTGTTTCCATACCTAACCAACGGGAAGTCACATTCTTTTCCGCACTTATTACAGGTGCAGACGCCATCTTTAGGTTCTATTTTTTTGTTGCATAAGTTGCACGATATGTAGTGCCAACCAAAGTAGGTATCTATTTGACTAATCTGAGCACGCAAAGTAACAAAACATTCCTAGTAATTGAAAAGAAATCAGTTCAATATGCAGTCAAAGCCTGTTGATCTATTGTATTGTTCATAAGGTACGAATGTTGTTTAATGTACTAACCTCTATGTCATAACTCCAGTCCGAATCCAGTAACTCAGTAATAGTCATCCGGTTCTGGAACATTGCCTCCACAATAGGTATGTTACTTCAATTCCATTACCACTCTCAATTGTTTGTATGTGAACGGGTTTGGTTGCAAACTTTTGAATCAATGGGGTGATGTTGTCCATTTGAAGATTCACATACGTTTTGGTTGCTGCTGTGGTGGCAAAAGTAATTTCACCTGTTACCAAATAAAGTTCACACATCACGTTGACCTAATGACGTTAAAACTACACTTAACTGATATGCTCTGTAATAGTATTTACCTCTGAATTCCTTCACCGTTGTTGCCGTAACAATGACAATGTATGGACCGGATTCAGGGGGGAATAAGTACGGGTAAAATCCTTCCCCGTAATCCTCCCAAAGGGTTATTTTGGCTTTGGCAGACCTGTCCTCGCTAAACAAACAACGTAACCTATTAGTGTTATGCTTGCTGTTTGGGGTTACTTAATATAAGTGAAAATAATCAGATGAGAATTGTTAATTACGGATCAGTAAGAATGTGAAGGTCTCGTTTTTTCCACTTTGAGCCAACACTCTCTAGATCACCTATTCCACATAAACATCCGACCACATCTACAAGTTCAATAGGGAGAATATTAAGTACATAGGTGATGAATGTGCGTAAGATAAATGAAGTGTTAAGTTTACCTGATAGGTAGGTGTTGTTATTGACCCTTGAGTGAACAATGTTTGGCCGAATAAACTGGAAGCCATTTTTAGGGATATTAACAGTATCATCCTTTATTTTTTGTATGGCAGTTATCCGCAGAAAAGTGATTTTAACATCGGATTGTACGGGTCTGTATTCACCCATACTTTCAGCGACCTTAAAGTTCCTGATAATGATCACAGAGCCTTCGGCTAAATTAGCACGAAACCGGTTAACCTGATTCTTCCAGATTACCGCGTGTACCAAAGTACCCTGTTACATGTCAGTTGGTAAGTGCATCCGTAATAACCTGACCCAACAACAATGTCGTTAAAAATTGAAAAGAAAGGGGTATTACCTTTTCGTCAATAAGTATCATGTCTAGACTTATCATCTCGTTGCTTCTCTTGTAGTTTTTAAATTCCCACATCCGGCAAACTCGTACCTTAACCAACCAGTCATCCCTTGTAGTATCCAAATCTGAAAGAAATGAATAGGCCATATATGGTTGTAACAATTAAAGGTTAGAGGAAGAAGAATTGTGTGTTTTTAAAGGAAGGCAGGGATGGGTTATTGTTAATGGGTGTCTTGGAGTCTGCAAGGCATTATATAGATATTGATGGAATTTGAAAGAGGGTTGCAACCATTAGGAAGAGAAACATTGTTTTGGAAGCACATTTACGAAGAGGTGCAATTTGGAACAACCGTTAGGTCCAGAAGTCGTGTTTAGTAAGAGATGTTAAGAAAGCTACGCATTCTTTGAGAAGAGTAGTGTTTTTTTTTTATCACAATCCATGGAGCCGTGTTTGTAGTATTAAATAGGCTAGTTGCAGGTTTAATTAGTGGGTTGGGATTTCATTCTGTATTGGGCTTTAATAGCCCTGAGTTTGATCATATAATTATGAGGAACTTTCGCAAATAGCCACTATAATAAACCTAATTATGCTCCAAACTATAGCTATGTTAAGTAATTAACTATGTTTACTTATACATGTAGTTTTCCCTATAATTAAGCGAATCAATCTAAGCCCGCCTAGTCGTAGATATGCTATGTTGTTGACTTAAAAAGAGACATGGGAGGTATACATAGAAGACTGAAGGCATGGGCCTTTGCATTGATTGGACTTGGGGGGTAAAAACCTGTTTATTTGTTAATGTTTTATTCTCTCGCTCCATCTTAAAATACATCCAATTACAGGTAGAGGGAGGGTAAACTGGGTGATACCAAAATTGTCCATGAAATTGTCTTGCCTGTTAACTGAATAGCTGCTGTCAACAGTTGAGGGAAAAAATCACCCCTATGATTTACTATGTTGGATTAATTCTCTATAGTTTATTGGTTTACCCTCAAACCAGATAAAAATGAAGTTTTAAATCTGGAATTTAGTGTGAAAACTTTGTTTTTTAATACTCTCTTTTGTTTGTAATCTTTAAATTAATGAACTTTGATTATATACACATTTTATAAATCCGGAAGATCTTATTTAAAGTTGGAGTCGCCCAGGTAACCTTTTGTAAGCATGCAATTTTGTAATTGCAATTGTAGCGAGTTTTAAGATGCGGTAACTAATGGTATTTTTGTGGGACAAACGTGGACTTTCACTAGCAAACGTAAAGTTAAGGTTGACTGGTAACGTCATCAGTTTTGCTGGATTCCGAGATTGGAAGATATATGTATCGACGTTTCATAAACATATTTTAAAGCCGTTTAGGGTTGAATTCGAAAATAATTAATATTAGATTAAATAATTAGCCAACCGTAGTCTGATAAAATTATGAGGGATACAAGTTCGGTACATAATAAAAATATGGGTATTATAACAGTCATAGCTTATGCAAGTTTCATGAGGGCAATCAAATGGAACACGATAGTGGTTGTTCTTCGGTATAAGGTTTGAGTGTATATACTGTGTCAAATGACCATTTAGTCTCCTTGTTCAGGTTACCCTTTTCCCTCAAAGATGTAATCTCTTCAGTTTCTATTGACTTGAAGAAATCAGGAGGTGCAGTATTCCTGATCTCTGTTCTTTCATCACCAGGGTTGAGATCGTTAAGGACTTCGCTAGATATCCCACCATTCTTTCCAATCACACCTTGAGATGAAGTCTTTCTTTTTTGCCTGTCAGTTGACTGCTTGTTAGTTTGTGCGTGGGTGTTGTTACTTGCCTTTATTTCATTATATCTGTCAAATCAAGAGCCTACATTGCTACCATTTTGTTTTTCAAAATGGAGACATTTAATTCACATCAGAACAAAGTAGGTGTGGAACAAATAATTTTGTGAAAACTGTGAGAAGAAGCGATGCATAAACAAAATGCACAGAGGAGCATACTTTCATCAAAAAGTCAAACCTAGACATATTATTGGGCCACAACACTGTCAATGCTAAGCAATCTCGGGGGTACGGGCGAGGAATTGGAAGGTAAAGGGTAGCAATGTGATGGCGTAAATGGCAAAGAAAATATTTAAAGACAAATTCCCCTTTGTAACCTATTTTGCACTTAGAAATTTGTAGATGCAGTTGTAGAAAGTTTTTTAATCCGACAAAGTTTGGAATGTTACATGCACTAATTGGCACTTTGAAAGGATCACGTCAACGAAAATTAGAATAGTATCAAAGGATGATTCGTCAACGTATTTTATAGCTGGTTAACATTGACATTTACATCAAATAAGACTTCATTTAATAAATTGGGTTATGGATTCTGATAAAATGATGTTGGAGGAAGTACACAAGTTTGTGACATGAGTAAAATTAACATGTAATGAGCTTTGTGAAAGCGTGTTCTGGGAAAATAATGTTAATGAAGGAACATAAGATTTACTTAAGGATGTATATCATTAAAAGCCAAGTTGTAACATAATACAAAGATAATAGGAAGTGAGCTGGTCAAAAATAAATTGACATTGTCACCACACTTCCAATGTTAACCAAATTAAAGGGTTAGGGCAGTTTTGGGAAGTAATAGGGCAGAAAATTTATAAGGTAAAATAAAGATAAGAATTATTAAAACATAAGGCATTGGTTCCGCAACCATTGTTAATTAGCTCCTGATGGTTCTTCCAGGTTTGTGGAATGAATGAAGGCCCTTATGTGGGTGTGTTGTCTCCATAGGTAGTTGATTCAAAATTTTTCTAGGTGTGCGTATGCCCATACCACGGGATTTGGAGGTAGTTCTGTTTAAGAAGTAAGAAGGAGACAATATTAACGGTGACCAACAATAAAGAAGCAGAAATAAAGAAGCAGAAGTTATAATGTGAGAGTTACCTGACAGTTCTGTAGGAGGGGTTAGATTTGAATGAGTGGATGCGGTTCTTTCAGCATTCGTTGTATGCCTGCATATGTATAGATTTGAGAAACTGCTTTACGATTTAAGGGGCTAATTAAATTCAGGGGAAGGGTGTGAGGGTGAGACATCTAATGAATTCTGCAAGGGTTAAACTTATGTATGTATACCTGGAGTGGCCGGGGTTTTTTGTATGTTCCGGTGGGTCCATACCAGACAGTTGATTTGTGTCAATAGTGGGTGTCTTGGTGATCGACAAACTGGATGAAATAGGGGATGAAAATATGAGACGCACGAGTAGGCACCATTGTACAGAGTAACGATAGCACATGCGTAACGGGTGACTGTAAAATGTATGAATGTATACCTGTATTGGGTGGGGGGTTTGTTTTAAATCCTTTGTGTCCATAGAAGCTGTGTGCACATTTGCGTCCAGGTAAGCAGTCCTGGGAGGAGACAAAGTAGAATAGTACAGGAGTTTGCTTATTAAAAAATCAAGGGGAAAAATAGTGAAACATAATGTGTTACAAAACTGATTAAAAAAAAATAGGGGATGTAAATATGAGACGCACGAGTAGGCACCATTGTACAGAGTAACGCTAACGCAGGCGTAACGGGTGAGTAGAAAATGGATGAATGTGTACCTGGATTGGGCGGAGGTTTGTTTTAAATCATTTGGGTCCTTAGTAGCAGCCAATATATTTGCGTCCATATTAGCGGTCCTAGTACGAGACAAATTAGAAATGTACGGGAGTTTGCACTATTAAAAATTCCAGGTCATCTAGTTTTGCAACAAAGAGATGAACATTATATACAAAAATCAAAGATTAAACAACATGACTTTATAAGAACTAATGTGTATAAACTCTATATGCAGTTCAAATTCTGTCAAATAAAGGGCATGCCATCTTCAAGAGGGCAACTAAATATAGACAGTTACATAGTCTTCTGCCTAACATACCAGGTCATCTAATTTTGCAACAAAGAAATGAACATTATATACAAAAATCAAAGCTCAAACAACATGACTTTATAAGAACTAATGTGTATAAACTCTATATGCAGTTCAAATTCTACCCAATAAAGGGCATGCCATCTTCAAGAGGCAACTAAATATAGACAGTTACCACACTATTGAAGACATAGTCTTTTGCCTAACATACCAGGTCATCTAAGTTACGCTAACGCAAGCGTAACGGGTGAGTAGAAAATGGATGAATGTGTACCTGGATTGGGCGGAGGTTTGTTTTAAATCATTTGGGTCCTTAGAAGCAGCCAATATATTTGCGTCCATATAAGCAGTCCTGGTACGAGACAAATTAGAAATGTACGGGAGTTTGCACTATTAAAACTTCCAGGTCATCTAGTTTTGTAACAAAGAAATGAACATTATATACAAAAATCAAAGATTAAACAACATGACTTTATAAGAACCAATGTGTATAAACTCTATATGTAGTTTAAATTCTGCCCAATAAAGGGCATGCCATCATCAAGAGGGCAATTAAATATAGGCAGTTACATAGTCTTTTGCCTAACATACCAGGTCATCTAGTTTTGCAACAAAGAAATGAACATTATATACAAAAATCAAAGCTTAAACAACATGACTTTATAAGAACTAATGTGTATAAACTCTATATGTAGTTCAAATTCTGCCCAATAAAGGGCATGCCATCTTCAAGAGGCAACTAAATATAGACAGTTACTACACTATTGAAGACATAGTCTTTTGCCTAACATACCAGGTCATATAAGTTTTGCAACAAAGAAATGAACATTGTATACAAAAATCAAAGCTTAAACAACATGACTTTATAAGAACCAATGTGTATAAACTCTATATTCACTACAACCATGTAAGAACCATTTGCTTTGAAGTAATAGCAAGAAACATAACTATCAATCCCGGAAAGAGGGTAAGAAAGAGATGCCCAAATATAGCGCCAAACAGTGAGTGTTTGGCCATAAAATTCTATCTAATTTTTTCCGTTTGATCATCAAAAATTCAAAATACAACTACAAACAACCAGAACCCTGTTTTCACTATTTACACATCCAAAAAAAACAATTATTATTGGCAAAAACTATAACCAAACAGAATTCCCACAACAACCCAATGTAATCCCAGAAGTGGGATTTGGGGAGGGTAAGTTTACGCAGACCTTACGCCTACAAAAAAATGATTCCGTGACATTGTGTGTCATTCAATTTTTTCTAACATTGAAGTAGAAAGGTGCTTATTTTTTTAATATTCTTGTTTGTAAAGGGGAAAATATCAGTGCCAGAGTTTCTGGGTGATGGTTATGATCTTACCTAAGTACCTAGGGTTTGTTTCAAGGTCAGATCGCTACAATTACCTTTAATCCAACAAAGAAAAACCCTAGAACAATTTAATTTTTTTTAAAAAAGCGAGATTAAAATGTATTTTCAACTTAAACCCTAAAATTAGAAGTGTGCAATGATCAGAGAAACGGTAAGGCAAGTGTAAAGTCAGAATGGCAAATGTATCATTGTTTACTTGGTTTGAGCGAGGGTTTGATTGAAATCACTGTGGTATGTAGAATCAGGCAGTGAGAGTGCGTGCATATTAGCAGAAGGGGGGAATGAGTGTAGTAGTTGGAAGCAATGGAGGGAATTGGAGGTTGTGTATAGGCCAAGGTGCAACAATGTAAGGAGGGATTTTTGGGTTAGGAGTAATATATAATAGGGTGGTGACGGTATGGAAGAGGCGCGTTGTTAAGGTGAGGGGGATGTTGTTTAGTTACGGATACGACTATTTGGAAGGGCAGGGTTGTTTTGGTATTTTAAAAAGTGAAGGAGAAATAAGGCGGGTATTTCTGGTATTAAAAGAATTGAAGAAGAATTAAGGCTTTTGATGGCGCCACGTCACCGGGCTGAGGTTCCCCTTTATATATATATATGATTATTTAAAGGGTATATTGTTTTTTTTTACCTTGATATGAAGTATAATTTTTCTCATGTTTTCAACATATTCATCAATAGGGCATTTCCACCAAAATAAAGTATGACTAAAGAAGGTTGAATTTTATCATTCTGCAAGTGAATAAACCAAATTATAATTTCACATAAAAATGTTGAAGAAAAAAAATATCAACTAAGTAGTAAATAAGGTCTAAACTATTGGATTTAGTTCGTTTGAAAAGCCACAAAGTAATAGCTAGCAATAAGGTCTAAACTATCTTTATGCATCATATCAACAACTATGTATTATTATTATTATTATTATTATTATTATTATTAGACTTTTAACAAACAACAAAATAAATCGAGAATTTTATTTATTTATTTTAAAAAAAACAACCTACAAGGCTCAAATTCCTATGAGCCTTGTAAGGCTCATTGGCGGCTAAGCCTTACAAGGCTCATAGGAATTTGAGCCTTTTAAGGCTCATTGGAATTTTAACCTTGTTTTACAAAACCTAATTTAAACGGTGTTAAAAATCGTTTCCCTTTTGGTTTCATAATTAATTGAGTTACCCTTTTGAAATTTTCGAAAAAATTTGTTGCCCTTTTGGTTTCAGACTCATGTAATCAGTGTCATTTTCTACTTTAAGAAATAGCTACTAAATGTGGACCCCTCTTAAAGGAATCAAATATTCAGATCGGTAGGTCCCTACTCGAGTGAGATCAATAACAATATGGTAGTTCTATCTTCCACTTGTCACACCCCTATTTTTTCCTCAAACACGAATAAAGGTTTGAAAAAAAGAGTTTTTTCAATTAAAGTGACATTTTGAAAAGGGATTATTTTATTTCAGAGTCGCCACTTGGAATTGAGTTTTGGTGTTCCAAGTCACCTTATTTGAATCCCTATTCAAAAGGAATTTGACTCTATTTATTATTGGTGTGCGAACCAAAAATTCGGATAAGGAATTCTATTGATCGAAGGGAAGGTGTGAGGCACCCCTCGAGTCCCGTGTTTCTAGCACGGTCGCTTTATTGACTTATATCTGAATTTACTTAACTTTGGATACATTATATTTATTAGCTTAATAAAATTACTTATGTCCGTTTTCTTTGATTTATTTTAAACTGTCTTGTTATATTAGTGTGTGGTTTACTAACAACAACGCTTTCCAGTCTTACCACAAATTGTGTATTTGTTTGTATTTCAAGATTAAAAGTAGTTTAATGTTCTTTAGATCTTAATGTTTGCCTTATTATTGTTATTAGCCTAAATCACATGTTATCTTAGTTTTATTTTTATGTTTTCCTAAAAAAAGAATGAACACAAAGTAAAAATAAATTAAATTAATACACCTTTCCATGCCAATTTTACACATGTTACATTAGTATAAACATGTTAGGAGTTATGGGCACCTAAAATCTTTTATTTTCCTTTGTTTTAGTCATTAATTAAAATGAAAAGAAAAACCTGCTAATTAAAATCAATATTTTACATAATAAATAGTTGTTATTAATATCATTTCAGTTTGTTAAACCATAAATACATGTATCATCATAAGAGAATCAAAATATATAAACAAGAATAGACGTAGACAATAGTTTTACTTAACATGAAATAAATCATGGGTTGTTTAAACATGAGATAAACTAAGTTTTGTTATAAAATTTCGCACTAATTCTAATGATATAAAAGATCTAAACATAAAGTTGATACGGAAGATTTGAGCATACATATTATAACATCAATGAATATTAATGGTTTAAACACATACGAAATTTAACAATTTCAATATATTGCAACTAATGCTTGTATAATCATGACATTAAACTACATAAAAAGAATTAAGTGTTACCTCTTGTGAAAAGTAATTCACAAAAAAAAAGGCCACAACCAGAACCACGAAATTCACAAAAAAAAAGACCACAACCAGAACCATGAAAATAAACCTCGAACTCAACTTTTTGTCGTATTGCGTTTTTATGTTCTTGCGTATGAAGGTGTTGAATGTGGGCTGAATAAAAAAAAATTAATGTGTTCTTTTCCTCCTTTTCTCGTGTGTGTATTTTGATATTGTGTGGATTTTTTGTATTCCTGATGCTAGTATCCTCGTCTAGTCTTTGTTGTTGTAGTGTAATTATATATAGGATATATGGAGTGTGTTGTGTATATGTTGTGTGTGTCGTGCATGTAGTGTGTGGGAGATTAAGGTGTGTTGTGGGTGGAGATAAATTAGGGTAATTGGGGGGTTGTGATAATTGGCTGGGAAGGTGGGTAATTGGTGGGTTTAAATTATAATATAATATAATAATATTATATAATATAATATAATATAATATAATATAATATAATATAAATATAATATAATATAATATAATATAATATAATATAATATATTGTAATATAATATAATATAATATAATTATTTCATTAAAATTGAGTAGCTAATAATAAATTATAATTAAGAAATACTAGCTAAAATTAAAATAAAGCATATATATTTTGTTATTTTCAAATCTTTTATAATACAGTTACTAAAATAAGACAAAAATTAAAATATCTAACTTAGACATAAAAGAAATATCTAAGGAATAAAAAATAGTGTAAAACCTTATGTTCGGTCAAAAATTAAGTGTCTACAGTTTGCCTCTTTTTGACTGGAAACACGAAGAGTTTTCAGACAAAGAAGTAGACAAAGCGACAAGTTTTGACCGGACTCTTATTTAAAAAAAATATACGATCGAGTCCTTGTTTTGGACATCCTACATATCCCGGGTTATAAGGGAATCAGGTCACGTGTAGTTCACGAAGATGAAATAATGAGTTGGAAGTTAAGTGAGCTCCCAGCGTGGCTCTAGGTCGCGGCTCCTATCCTTACATAAAAAAAAATGAAAGCTAATAATCAAATAAAAGTACAAGCTCCTATCTATGCAGCTTCTCTTGAGTCTTCACTTGAGTCTTGAATATCACCTTGATTTTTGGGTGAATATCTTGATCTTGAATTGGATTGAGGTTTAACTTGCCGCTTAGAGTGAACTTTTGACACTCTTCAAAATGACAATTTGAAAATGTTCTTGAATGACTGCATGTTTTCTTGATGCTGAATATAATTTGATGTCAAGAAATCAAGCTTCTACATGCATTGAAGAAGCTGATTCTAGCTATCATGGTGATTGATCATTCTAAAAAGTGTTGAAACTTTGTTCTTGCATTTGAAATCCATGTTTCGCTTGAAAAACCTGGAAACCATTACAAACAAAAGAAATAAACAAAAATTTTGCGCCAGTTTTCATTGAATTTTTTTTGTGAGTTATTAGCAAATGTAATTTTAAAAAAAAAAATACAAACTCAGACTAGGAAGTGTTTATCGTAGGAGAAAAAAAATAATAAACGTCTCAGACTAGAAAGTTTTTATCCTAGGAGAAAATTAAAAGAAAATAAAACGCCTAAGACTAGGAAGTGTTTATCCTAGGAGAAAAATAAAAAAATAAAAGTCTCAGACTAGGAAGTGTTTAACCTAGGAGAAAATAACTAAATCCCATTATGTAGGAGGGTCTTGCTAATCCTTTTATGTAGGAGGGTCCTGCTAAACTAAATCTCATTATGAGGAGGATCCTGCTAATCCCATTATGTAGGAGGGTACTGCTAAACTAAATCTCATTATGTATGAGGGTCCTGCTAATCTAAATCCCATTATGTAGGAGGGTCCTACTAATTTAAGTTCCATTTGTATGAGGGTCCTGCTAATCTAAATCCCATTATGAGGAGGGTCCTGCTAATCTCATTATGAGGAGGGTCCTGCTAATCTCATTATGAGGAGGGTCCTGCTAATCTAAATCCCATTATGAGGAGGGTCCTGCTAATCCCATTATGAGGAGGGTCCTGCTAATCTAAATCCCATTATGAAGAGGGTCCTACTAATCTCATTATGTAAGAGGGTTCTGCTAATCCCATTATGAGGAGGGTCCTTCTAATCTAATCCCATTATGAGGAGGGTCCTGCTAATCCTATTATGAGAAGGGTCCTGCTAGTCCCAATATGAGGAGGGTCCTGTTATAATAATTCTCATTATGTAGGAGGGTCCTGCTAATCCCATTATGTAAGAAGGTCCTGCTAATCCCATTGTAAGGAGGGTCTTGATATACTAAGTCCCCTTATGAGGAGGGTCCTGCTATACTAATTCCCATTATGTAGGAAGGTCCTACTAATCCCATTATGAGGAGGGTCCTGCTAGTCCCATTATGAGGAGGGTCCTGCTATACTAATTCACATTATGTAGGAGAGTCCTGCTAATCCCATTATGAGGAGGGTCCTGATAATCCCATTGTGTAGGAGGGTCCTTCTAATTCCATTATGAGGAGGGTCCTGCTATACTAATTCCCATTATGTATGAGGGTCCTGCTAATCTTATTATGAGGAGGGTCCTGCTAATTCCATTATGTAGGACGGTCCTGCTAATTCCATTATGTAGGACGGTCCTGCTAATTCCATTATGTAGGAGGGTCCTGCTAATCCTATTGTGCATGACGGTTCTGCTAATCCCATTACGAGGAGGGTCCTACTAAACTAAATCATACCATAACATTTTATTTTTAATTTTTAAATGTTTTAGATTAGGAAATGTTAATCCTAGGAGAAAAAGAAAGAAAATAATAATAATAATGGTCTCCGGCTAAGAAGTGATTATCCTAGGAGAAAATGAGAAATAAATGTCTGAGACTAGGAAATGTTTATCCTAGGAGAAACAATGTATGTAATTTTTTTTCTTGCAATAATGTTAACAAATTTGAGTCTTCAAGATACCTTTTATGTCAAAAACATTTCCCTGTTTTAGAAAAGAAACAAAGAAAATTTATGATTTTTTTTATTTTTTTATGTTAATGGTGGTTGATTTGTGGCATTGGCTTTGAGGAAAATTGTTCCTGTTAATGCAATGTTTGAAGCTAATTTTAGCTTGAGATAGACTGCTTTCATTTGCCAGTCAGCTCACCTTGATAATCGTGAAAACATCTCTAGTTGTTCAGAACTTTCAACTTCAACTTTGTTATATTGTTTCCACCCTCCAACAATTATTGAATCTTGTATTCATATAAATTCTCAAAACTTGTCAATTGTTGGCAAGTTACTATGCATATCACTATTTCTTGAATCATGTCATATTTGATGTGCTGACCAAACTTTGTTTTGTGCAATTGAAGAGATGGTAACTATTTTGAAATCATTTTCTGCTTGATTTGATGAAGACCAACTCAAGGGAAAAAATGAAACTGAATTGAGCGGCACAAAATAAGAAGAAGAAAGAAAAGTAAAAATAAAAATTGACCCTTTAGAGAGAAAAATAAAAATGAAAATAAAAAGAGAGTCCTTTGAGAGTGATGGTCAATTCTAATGATCTCGACATGCATGTGAGATTAAATAGCTTGATTTGTCCAATCAATCTAAACTTTATCTTTGTCAATCTTTCAGCCTTTTGAAGTCAGACTTTTATAATCCAACTTTTGCACTAGATTCATACCTCACATTCGACTTGTGGTGCCTCGAAAGGTTTTTCACCAATAATCTCTCTCATTTTGTATGTCTCTCACTCACCATCGTCTTATAGTGCCATGAGAGTTTTCACCAATAAGTCTCTCTCATTTTTCACTTCCTCTCAATACAGACGATGTCTTAGAGTGCTTTCGAAAATTTTCATCAATAAGATTTCCTCCTTTTTCACTTCTTATGCGAGGGACATGACATTTTCCTTATACGATAATCAACACTAAAAGCTTGCTTGACTTGTCATTGTTAAAAATTAATCAGAAGGTCTTTATTTGGATTGGAACGTGGCTTTTGGACAGGGTTACAAAGAAAGGATTGGCATGAAGGCTCAAATATATGCGGTAACAGGGTTAAGACTTACAACTTTTGGAATCGACTCTATATTGTAAAATAAATAAATAAACAAAATAACATAATAATAATAATAATCAATAATAATAATAATAGTATTAATATTATTATTATTATTATTATATTTTCCCCAGTTTTTGTGATGAGGACCTTTTAGAATTCTTTTTTGGTTGGACGGAACCTTAAAATAAGGTTGCCTACGTATCTTGTCAAAGTAAGAATCAGGTCAAACGTAGTTCGGGAAGTTTGTTCTTTTGTTGTTATTGATTTTTTTTTCACCTTTTTTTTTCTTGACTCTTTTTTGTGACTTCTATTTTTTTTCGTGACCCCCCCTTTTTTTTTTACTGTATTTTGATTCCAAAAGAAGGATATGAAAGAAAATAAAATTAAGGCTCCAAAAGGGTAGCAAAGGATTACACAGTGATCGGATAGTAGAATGAAATGTCATTGTCATATCAATTATTACAAATGTCAAATACAAGCATGCCCTTTAAGATGTGAAAATCATACATTATCTCTTTGCAACATATGCATTGATGGATATATATCATTTTTGTTCCATATTTGTCAGCTTGAAATCTCCATTTTAGTAATACCTTCTTGACAACAAGTGACATATGTCAATTTAAATGAAATTATTCTTTTAAGCATTTTCGCCACTAAAGGACGTATCAAGGTGTTTAAGTCCTTTATTCATTTCCTCGAATATATTTTTTTTCTTCTTTGGTGTATTCATTCCATGACTAGATATAATCTTAAGATCTGACCAAATCCTCTTGCATATCATGTCACAGAAATTGAATTGAAAAGAGATGCATCTATGAAAATCTAAATAGATTGGATCCATGTGACAAAACACAAAAATGATATTAAGTAAAAGATAAAAAACTTGACGACAAGGTAATAAAATAAATTTTAGGTTACAAGCACTACTAAAAAAACTGCTAAAAAATGACGGACAGAAAAGCGACGAACAGCGTCGCTTCAAAAAGCGATGCCATTTGCCACACTATCCGTCGCTTTTTAATAAAAATAATTATTTTTCAAAAAGCGACGAACGACATCTCTTAGTCCGTCGCTTTTTTCGTGGATTTTTGCGCCAAATATATATATAATTAATAATTAATTGATTAATTATTTTTTTAAAGGAGCAATGGACAACATCTCTAAGTCCGTCGCTTTTTGGTCAACATGACTGGTCAAACATTTAAGAAAAGAGACGGACAGCGTCTCTTAGTCCGTCGCTTTTTTGGTCAAAATTGGTCAAATATTTTTAAAAAAGCAACGGACAAAGAGACGTTGTCCGTCGCTCTTCTTAAAATATCAATATCTTTGACCCAAATCGGGATTTTCTTATTTTCTTCTCTCTCTTCTCTCTTCACTTTTTTTTTCCTTCTCTCTATCGATCTCCCTCCACCGGCTGCCGCCTCTACCGCCGCCGTCGCTGCCCTTGCCTGTCGCCGCCAGTTGCTGCCAGTCGCCGTCCGTCACCTCCCGTCGCTGCCTCTCCTCTTTGTTAAGGTTGGTGTTTAATTTTAGGATTTTTTTTCAATTCTAGCGATTATAGTTAGTATATTATTGTTTTAGTTTGTTGGGTTGTGTTATTGTTAATTTGATTTGATTATTGTTAGTTAGGTAGAGAATTGGAGATTTTTGATTTTAGGGTTTTCTTTTAAATTGGGTATTGTAATTAGTGAATGAATTAGGGTTTTTATTTTATTTTAGGACTAGTTTGAACTTGAGAATATGTAATTTGATTGTGAATTGAGATTTTTTTAAAAATTTGATTGATATATTGTTAGTTAGTAAAGTGTTACTTTGAAGTTAGAAATTAGTAATTGAAGTGTATATGATGAATGTTTGAATGTCATGACTATATAGTGATGAATGTTTGAATGTCATGAATATATATTGATCGATGAGATTTTTTTTGAATTAGAACTTGAATATATAACTAATTGTTGGATTAGAAGTTTATATATAACTAGATATGAACATGAATTTAGAACTTGAAGTTGAACTTGAACATGGAACTTGAATATAACTAATTAAATCTTGGATTAGAAGTTTACATATAACTAATTTTAGAAATTGGATATGAATTATTGAATTTAATTAGAACTTGAATTTTTGTAGGATTTTAGAACTTTAATTAGGTTGTGAAGTTTAGAAATTTTGAATTATTGTAGGATTTTAGAACTTTAGGTTGTGAACTTTAGAAATCTTGAATTATTGTAGGATTTTAGAACTTAAAGTTGTGAACTTTAGAGAACTTGAATTTTTGTAGGATTTTAGAACTTTATAAGGTTGTGAACGTTAGAAATCTTGAATTATTGTAGGATTTTAGAACTTTAAGTTGTTAACTTTAGAGAACTTAACTTTTTGTAGGATTTTAGAACTTTAGGTTGTGAAACGTTAGAAATCTTGAATTATTGTAGAATATTATAACTTTAAGTTGTGAATTTTAGAGAACTTGAATTTTTGTAGGATTTTAGAACTTTAAGTTGTAAACTTTAGAGAACTTGAATTATTGTAGGATTTTAGAACTTTAGGTTGTGAACTTTAGAAATCTTGAATTATTGTAGGATTTTAGAACTTAAAGTTCTAAACTTTAGAGAACTTGAATTTTTGTAGGATTTTAGACTTTATAAGGTTGTGAGTGTTAGAAATCTTGAATTATTGTAGGATTTTAGAATTTTAAGTTGTGAACTTTAGAGAACTTGAATTTTTGTAGGATTTTAGAACTTTAGGTTGTGAACTTTAGAAATCTTGAATTATTGTAGGATTTTAGAACTTAAAGTTGTGAACTTTAGAGAACTTGAATTATTGTAGGATTTTAGACTTTATAAGGTTGTGAGCGTTAGAAACCTTGAATTATTGTAGGATTTTAGAACATTAAGTTGTGAACTTTAGAAATCTTGAATTTTTATAGGATTTTAGAACTTTAAGTTGTGAACTTTAGAAATCTTGAATAATTGAAGAATTTTAGGACTTTAAGTTGTGAATTTTAGAGAACTTGAATCTTTGTAGGATTTTAGAACTTTAAGTTGTGAATTTTAGAAAACTTAAATCTTTGTAGGATTTTAGAACTTTAAGTTGTGAACTTTAGAGAACTTGAACTATTGTAGGATTTTAGAACTTTAGGTTGTGAACTTTAGAAATCTTGAATTATTGTAGGATTTTAGAACTTAAATTTGTGAACTAACTTGAATTTTTGTAGGATTTTAGAACTTTATAAGGTTGTGAGCGTTATAAATTTTGAATTATTGTAGGATTTTAGAACTTTAAGTTGTGAACTTTAGAGAACTTGAATTTTTGTAGGAACTTTAGGTTGTGAAATATTAGAAGTCTTGAATTATTGTAGAATTTTAGAACTTTAAGTTGTGAATTTTAGAGGACTTGAATTTTTGTAGGATTTTAGAGCTTTAAGTTGTGAACTTTATAAATCTTGAATTATTGTAGGATTTTAGAACTTTAGGTTGTGAACTTTAGAAATCTTGAATTATTGTGGAATTTTAGAACTTTAAGTTGTGAACTTTAGAAATCTTGAATTATTGTAGGATTTTAAACTTTAGGTTGTGAACTTACAAATCTTAATTTATAAAATTTATGAACTAATTATTAGGTTGAACTTGATAAATCTTGATAAAATATAGTCTTTACGAACTATTTGTAATTTTGAAACGAATTTTAAAAGACTTTATAAGTCTTTAAATTGTGATTTAGATATTTTTGAATGTTAATTTAAGTTTGTTGTTTTATATTTTGTGTAGCTTCTTTATAATGTTTTGTGTTTGATTGGGGCTGAATTGAATTGCTTTTGCAGGTGGGTAGGCTAGTTTCTGCTGTAAAAAAAAATTGCTGAAAAAGTGACGGACAGGGTGGCTTTGTCCGTCGCTTTTCTAGATTTTATTTTAAAAAACACTCAGAAAAGCGATGGACAGGGTCCTTTAGTTCGTCGCTTTTTGGGTTTTTTAAAATTTTATTTCCAAAAAAGCGACGGACGGCATCTCATTGTTCGTCGCTTTTCAAGATTTTACAAAAATTAAAAATTAATTAAAGCGATAGAATTCGTCTCTTTTTAAAAATTAAAAAAAATAAAAATAAAAAAAGCGACGGACAATGTCGCATTCTTCAAAAAAAAAATAAAAAAAATCAAAGCGACGTAGTCCGTCGCTTTTGGAAAAGCGTCAAGCCAAAAAGTGACGAGATTGACTACGTTGCTTTTCCATCGCTTTTGGCCAAAAAAGTAACGCAGTCCGTCGCTTTTTTTCGTCTCTTTTTGCCAGTTTTTTAGTAGTGAAGCATGTAATAACCTAAAACTACGACACGACTCAAGAAACAAAATAAGACAAATGCTAAAAGGATTTGACTCACTAAAATTCCAATTGCATAACAGAAATGACGACAAAATAAATTACCCATACACTCTTTTCTAGAGAAAAGAAGAGCGTCTCCCAATCACCAAGCTTGACTTCTTAGACACTTCTTGCACGTTAGCCTTCATGAAAGCTCCACCAATTTGCGAATTGAGAGAATTGTCATGTTCTTTGTCATCACGTATTATCTCGATAAAGTGTACATCATTATGCGTCGGCAGAGGATTATTAGTAACATTTGGGGGGTCATCATTTTGAACCATAATCATCTTTGTTTGAATCATCTCTTCCACCTTTCTTTTTAAATTTCGGTATTCTTCAATATTGTGCCCTGGAGCATCAGAATGATATGCACATCGTGCTGTAGGATTGAAACCTTTTGCATGTGGATCCACATAATTTTGAGAAATCGGCTCTATCATCTTCAAATGTTTCAACTTATTAAATAAACTTGTGTAAGACTCTCCAATTGGTGTGAAATTTTTCCTAGGCCTTTGACCTCCTTCAAATTCCTGTCTTGGATGGAGATTATAAGGTGCTCGAAAATTTTGAGAATAAGGGCGTACATTTTGATGTGTTGGCGCTCGCCATTGTGGATAGTTTAGTGAATATGCATATGGTTGTACATTATAGACTGCATACTGAGGTGGAAAATTAGAATATTGTGTGTCCTGCATGGGGGTGATAGTGATGGAGTTGAGGTGGTGCATATTGATAAGGTGGCCCCCTTGGACTTTTTTGTGTGTCTGACACAACCTTTGCTACATCCTCCTTCATTTTCTTTCCCCCAAGATTTTCTGATCCATTTTTAATCACTTGTGTTGTGGCATTCAAGGCAGCTTGCTTACAATCTTTCCAGACTTCATGTCATTTTCCACCATTTCACCAATCTTAATAACTTCGGCGAATGTTTTTCCAACAACGGAAAGTAAATAATGAAAATAGTCTGGTTCTTGCGCTTGGAGGAAAACATCAATCATTTCAGACTCTTTCATTGACGGCTTAACCCTAGCAGCTTTCTCCCTCCACCTAATAGCATATTCACAAAAACTTTTGATGGTCTTTTTTCTCATGTTGGCAAGTGAAGTACGATCTGGAACTATGTCAATGTTATATTGAAATTGTTGAACAAAACATCGAGTCAAATCATCTCATGTATGCCAGTTAGAAGTATCTTGATCTATGAACCATTCTGAGGCAATTCCCATCAAACTTTCCCCAAAATAAGCCATGAGTAATTCTT
The DNA here is from genome assembly GCA_036553675.1 of Solanum okadae. Lineage (NCBI taxonomy): Eukaryota > Viridiplantae > Streptophyta > Magnoliopsida > Solanales > Solanaceae > Solanum > Solanum okadae. Next base: position 35,183,775 of record CM071682.1, on the reverse strand, counting down.
CTTTATTTCCAGCCCCTCTCAATTGATTACAATATCTCTTTAAATGAGCTACATGATCTCCATGTCCATCATATTTCTCAAACTTTGGAGTTTTAAAGCCGATGGTAGATGAACATGGGAAACATGCATAAATCATTGAATGAGACACTTTTGTGACCTCCTAATCCTTGCATTATATCTCTTATACTTTGTTCCAAACTCTTCATTTTTCTAGTCATTTCTTCATGTTCCTCGTTCTTAATAGTTTTTTCAACTTCAACAGGGGAACTATACTGATGAGTGTGAGGATAAGAGTTTGGAATTTTAAGAGCCTCTTCAGGGGTGTAGCCATGATCATAAAGAACTCGGGACAATAGATCATTAATGTATTTGGGCACCATTGTTGGCTGTGGAATGCTATTAGTCGGCGTAGTTGGCACGAAGAGTGGATTACTCATCATAGGTGTACTCAAAGGGCGCACCATAGAAGTTTCAGCGAAGTTGGATGTGTTAGCATAGGGGCCGAATCCAGGTGGATAAATTGGATCATTTGTCGACACTTGGATAGAGGGTGACATATTTGTATTTAGATAGTCACGAATTGAAGACGGTGGAGCTTGTCCACTCATCCAAACTTCGTACATCTCTGCCATTTGTTGTCTTAATACCCTTACCTATTCTGTTGACACTGTTTCTTGTGAAGCCATCTAGTTTCAGACCTCATCATTGTCCGACTCACTTCCTTCTTTCTGGCGATTTTTTTCCCTTTTAATCTTGTATTGTAGGGATGGGATGCCAACTTAACCACAAATCAACCACCTTTATGTTAACTGTGTGTATTGACAATAAATCTTGTTAAGGTTAGACCTTCTTCAGTTATAACCACATGTTGCACGTCATGCGTACACAAGTCTTTTTATTTATAGAATGAGTTTAGAAAGTATGATGTTTAACCCTAACTAGCTCAACTATATTTATTTTTTGATTAATTGTTTATATTTTTATTTTATTTTATTTTAAAAAAATAATGCATTGATCAATTTCACTTGGATTGCGTATATAACACGCTAGATAAAAATGATTTAGATCCTTGCATAATTACTTTTTTTTAATAAAAAAAAACTTTTTTTTTGAACTTTTAAGATAAAATCTTTTGTTTTCTTGATTTACTAAAAGAAAATTAAGAAACAGTCTATTTTTCATCTTGAACATCATGCTAAAATGAAATAAAAACTAAATCAAGAAAAATATTTTTTGACTTTTCGTTGGAGTGACGAATTTGAAAAGATACAATTTTTTATGTAAGAAGAAAAAAAATTGTTGAATAAAGACTACAACTTCTTTTTTCTTTTTAGACTTTTTGATGAAGAGTTTTTTTAAAATTTTTTTTTTTAATAAAGGTCACCGAACCCAAAGAGAGTTGCCTACGTATCTCATTGAGATGAGAATCAGGTGTGTGTAGTTCGTTCAGATTGGACAGTTAAACAATTTATTTTTTATTTTTTTGAAAGATTAGAAATTTATTGACAAATATAAATATATTCTTCGTTTAAAGTTGTATAAGCACTTTTGAAGTTTCATTTTGTGAACTAGACATAATAGAAGAATATTTTTTTTTTGTTGTTGTGATTTTTGTTTTAAAGTGAATAATCTTTTCTTTTTGTAAGAAATGCAAAAAAGAAAAAAAAACTTCTTAAATAAGAAAATCTTTTTGTAATTTGTTTTTTTCCTGTGTCTTTTTTTTAATGTAAAAATCTAAAAAAATTATAAATAAAAAAGCATTTCATTGATCACCATAGATTTGGATTATATGCAAAGACCTTCCAAATACATACATTTTTAGGTAGTGTATAAAATAATTTAGGTGGTCAAATAAAATTAGGGTATCTATCCTAGACAAATCCGACTCCTATGTCGAATCTCATTAAGTCAAATACAAATTATTCAAATAAGTAGAACCTACTAGGGATAACCATATCTGGTTTCAGTTTTACTAAGGTTAAACTTGATGGAGAAAGGTATCTAGACTGGATTTAAAACGAGCGAACAACTCGAGTTGGGGAGTAGCAACGTACCGGTAGCAGCGCTTTCCGACTTTGTGCGTGCTCCCCATCCTAAATACGGTTGAATAAAATTCTTCACCATGGACCAAAGATCAACTGGATATCTTGACAGAAGTAGGGTGCGCAGTTGCAATTTTCATAATAGTATTAAGACTCAGATAGGTGCATGAGAGAAAAAAAGTTTATATTATAGTTCACAAAATATCAAAGCAGTAAATAAGCGAGCAAATAACACATTAGGCCAACAAACACAATATCCAAAAGATTTTTTTTTTAAAAAAAATTAAATAATAAAGCCATATAGAAGTCAATATTTACAAACTCGAATTCTGGTTATCCCCAGTGGAGTCACCATCTATTATACCCCTATTTTTTCCTCAAACACGAATAAATTTTTTGAAAAAAGAGTTTTTCTAATTAAAGTGACATTTTGAAAAGGGATTATTTTATTTCAGAGTCGCCACTTGAAATTGAGTTTTGATGTTCCAAGTCACCTTATTTGAATCCCTATTCAAAAGGAAATTGACTCTATTTTTTTATTGGTCTGCGAACTAGAAATTTGAATAAGGAATTCTATTAACCGAGGGGAAGATGTGAGGCACCCTCGAGTCCCGTGGTTCTAGCACAATCGCTTTATTGACTTATATTTGAATTTACTTAACTTTGGATACATTATATTTATTAGCTTAACAAAATTACTTATGTCCCATTTTCTTTGATTTATTTTAAACTATCTTGTTATATTAGTGTGTGGTTTACTAACAACAGCGTTTTCTAGTCTTACCACAAATTGTGTATTTGTTTGTGTTTCAAGATTAAAAGTAGTCTAATGTTCTTTAGATCTTAATGTTTGCCTTAGTATTATTAGCCTAAATTACATGTTATCTTAGTTTTAATTTTATGTTTTCCTAAAAAAAAAATGAACACAAAGTAAAAATAAATTAAAATAATGCACCTTTCCATCCTAATTTTACACATGTTACATTAGTATAAACATGTTAGAAATTATGGGCACCTAAAATCTTTTAGTTTCCTTTATTTTAGTCATTAATTAAAATGAAAAGAAAAACCTGCTAATTAAAATCAATATTTTACATAATAAATATTTGTTATTAATATCATTTCAGTTTGTTAAACCATAAATACATGTATCATCATAAGAGAATCAAAATATAAAAACAAGAATAGACGTAGAGAATAGTTTTACTTAAACATGAAATAAATCATGGGTTGTTTAAACATGAGATAAACTAAGTTTTTGTTATAAAATTTCGCACTAAGTCTAATGATATAAAAGATCTAAACATAAAGTTGATACGGAAGATTTGAACATACTTCATATTATAACATCAATGATTATTAATGTTTTAAACACATACAAAATTTAACAATTTCAATATATTGCAACTAATGCTTGTATAATCATGACATTAAACTATATAAAAAGAATTAAGTGTTACCTCTTGTGAAAAGTAATTCACAAAAAAAAAGACCACAACCAGAACCACGAAAATAAACCTCGAACTCAACTTTTTGTCGTATTGTGTTTTTATGTTCTTGCGTATGAAGGTGTTGTATGTGGGCTGAATAAAAAATAATTGATGTGTTCTTTTCCTCTTTTTCTCGTGTGTGTATTTTGATATTGTGTGGATTTTTTGTATTCCTGATGCTAGTATCCTCGTCTAGTCTCTGTTGTTGTAGTCTAATTATATAGGATATATGGAGTGTGTTGTGTATATCTTGTGTGTGTCGTGCATGTAGTGTGTGTAGTGTGTGGGAGATTAAGGTGTGTTGTGGGTGGAGATAAAATAGGGTAATTGGGGGGTTGTGGTAATTGGCAGGGAAGGTGGGTAATTGGTGGGTTTAAATTATAATATAATATAATATAATATAATTATTTCATTAAAATTGAGTAGCTAATAATAAATTATAATTAAGAAATACTAGCTAAAATTAAAATAAAACATATATTTTTGTTATTTTCAAATCTTTTATAATACACTTACTAAAATAAGATAAAAATTTAAATATCTAATTTAGACATAAAAGAAATATTTAAGCAATAAAAAATAGTGTAAAACCTTATGTTCAATCAAAAATTACGTGTTTACATCACTAGTAAGGACGATAACAATAATATGTAAATACTAGTTGCACTAAGTCTAACAAACTCATCGTTCGCTACGAAATCCATCAAGGTTTACTTTCAAAACTATACTTTCTTTATAATCAGATGAATGCTCATATAAACATTTTTTAAAACAATTCAAGTCACTTTAGTTAAAAAAAAACTTGTCAAAATAATATTTCTTCAAGTAATAAGAAAATCATCACAATAATCGTAATCATATCTCAAGTAATCGTAAAGCATGTCTAGTAATTGTAAAAGCATTTCAATAAGTGGTAAACATCTCAAGTATATTATTTGGTATCGTATCAAGTAAAAGAAGTTGTCCCATATGCAAATTAAAATATTCGATAACACATTCACTTTAAAAATCATATGTAAATCGTACAAGTTATGAAAAATAAATTGTGGTATGGTTACTACTCACAATACTTGTGTCCTAATACCAAACTCATCACCTGGAGCGTTCTATTTGAATTTCATCCATCAATCTATAGTCATACCATATCAATTTTGTGTTAGTTCTGTAAGCGTCTAAAGTTTCAATCCTCAAATACAGCAAACAGGAAAGGAAAATAGCAAGCAAACAACAATATTTGTACTTGAATTTATGCGAAGGTTACAATCTTTATAAAATCTTTAAGAAAAGACATGTAATCCCGTGATTCTTCTCTTCAATGATGTTCTTGATTTGATGGAATACGTGCGGCTCAACTTTTGGAGCGCAGACTTCTTTGTACTTTCGGCTCAACACTTGGAGCGAAGACTTCTTTGAATGCGAAAGACTTGCAGATCACCACTGAAGAGCAAGGATTCTCTATGTATTTCTATGTGTCTTCTTCTTTTTTCTTCCTTCTTTGCCTTTGGGACATAACGAAGAATGGGTGTGACCTTTATACTTGAAAAAACATCAATCATGTTAGGCATCTTGTTTGGATTGCCAAGCTTTGAATCTTCCTTGTTTGCGACTTTTGCCTTACCGACCGCTACCTTAGCCATATTGTTAAGGAGTCCGACATCTCCGGATGCAATGTCATCAACTTTTATGGAATATTTCTTCAAGTAAAACTTTGCGTCAGCAAAGTGAGCTTCAACTTCAGTGAATGGATTATCATCCGCAATAATCCTTTTTGCAACTCCATCCTCATAATACTTCAAACATTGGTGGTAGGTAGATGGGATTACTTTGTTCTCATGTACCCACGGCCTACCAAGAAAATGTTATATGAAATCTTTGCATCAATTACATGTAACCACACGCTTGATTGCAACTCTCCGATGGTAAGGTCTATTTTGACGGTCCCTATGGACCTTTGTCCTCCTTGATTGAATCATCAAGCGACTATCAGTAAGATTTGTTGTTGATATCCCAAGTTCTTTCATTGTGCGAATTGGAAGGGTGTTGATTCCAGATCCTCCATCGACTAGGATTCTATTCACCCTTTTCTCACGTGCAAAACCAACCATGAATAAATGGCGATTATGAAATGTGTCACCAAACAGAAGATCATCGTCAGAGAATGTGATTTTGGCCATACATGCATTTTCAACTCCAGGAGATGACTGTGGAGCATCTTTTGGTGATGGACATGATGGAGTTGCATCTTTCGCTTCCTTTTCATCGACATTACAACAAAGAGCTTTTGTGCCATCGCATGTGCACTTGGTGTAACACCAATTTGGCAAATATTATCCTAATGTAATGGGTCTCCGCAGCTCTTGGTAGTGGTGCACCTTTATTTCCTTCTTCTTTGAATGCACGATCAAAGTTTTGGTTTTGGGTCTCCTTACCATCTTTTCCCTGACGTGTTGCTTTGTTGACTCCTTATGCGAACTCACTTTTCTGTGTCTACGGCGAGTCACCAGAGTCCAGCCCCAATCATCAAGATCATCTACTAGGTCTTCATCTTGTCTTGTCGATCCCTCTCCTACAGAAACCACATCACTTAGTATAGGAAGAGATAACAAATTATTTACTTAAATGGGCTCGAAGTCTCCAAACTTAATCACTCTTGTCTGATTGGTGTTTGGAATGTCTTGCTCCATATTTCCTTCAACAAAATTGCAGGTCATGACCGGATTGGGTAAGTCAGAAGCGACACTGACTTGGTTTGAACTCAATTTCTCATCTTCAAGTTCAATCTTCCCTTCGCGAGCTAAGTCCATGATTTTATCCTTGAAGACGAAGCATTTCTCGATAGGGTGTCCAACCAGCCGATGATATTTGCAATATTTTGGATCATCACTCCTCCCTGCTTCATATGATCGTTTCATCTCTGGTAACTCAAAAAGTTTCATCTCAAGGAGTTCATCAAAGATTGCGGAAACATCTGAGTCAAGAAATGGGTAGTCCTTCCGCTGCATTTCCTTCAAGGTGAGCTTTTGATTTGTCCTTCCTTCAAAAGAATTCGCTTTTGCGCTCTGCGTATTGCCCACCCTTGTGGTGAATTTCACATGAGAGGCATTGGCGTTCATGGATTCTTTGTTTTCAGTCTTTGGCAAATATTTTCCCACTTTCTTGAATTCTTGCCTTTTTTTGACTTTGCGAAGTTCGTGGACAGGTGATGCTTCAGTTTCGACTGACGACATGCTCAACTCCATATCATGAGCGCGAGTGGCCAACTCTTCAAAAGTTTTAGGCTTTATGCCTTGCAAAATATAGCAGAGACCCCAATGCATACCTTGAATGCACATCTCTATGCCCGAAGCTTCACTAAGTCTATCTTTACAGTTTAGACTTGCATGCCTTCATCAGTTGATGAAGTCAAAGACCGGTTCTTCATTTCGCTGACGTGTGTTTGTAAGTTCCACCATGCTTACAGTACGTCTTGTGCTATAGAAGCGGTTGAGAAATTCTTGCTCCATTTGTTCCCAACTATCAATGGAACCAGACTCAAGGTCCGTGTACCAATCAAAAGCATTGCCCTTAAGGGAGAGGACAAATTGTTTGACGAGGTAATCGCCGTATGTTCTAGAATTTTTGCAGGTTTCAATGAAGTGTGCCACATGTTGCTTTGGGCTTCCCTTACCATCGAACTGCTGAAACTTTGGAGGTTGATAACCCGCAGGCATATTCAAACTATCAATCCTTGCGGTGTATGGCCTTACATATGTCAAGGAGGATTTTGTAGCAACCTCGTACTTGTCTTTAATGGTGACTATGATGAACTCCCTGATTTGGTTGATCGGGATCGTTCCTTCCTAATAAACTTGGATCTCTTCAGCATATTCAACTTGCTTTGTGGGGCGATCGACTGTCTCTTGGACTTGCGGACGTTTTCCAGCTGCGTGACTTGATTCTTCATGCATCATGCCCTCCACCCTATCAGTTAGTTTAACAATTCGAGCATCTTGATCTTGAACAAACTAGGTCAAGCTTTCAATAGCTCTTGTCAAGCTCACAAGTTGTTCTTCTACAGATGAAGCGTTAGTTACCATTGCGTGCATTACCATAGTAGATGATGGAGAGTAGCGTTGATTTTTCTTAACATGAGATGAAAACATGTTATGTGGGGTAGATCTCGTGCTTAAGACATCATTGTCGGCCGAAGCGAAGGACTTCTCGTTTGTAGATGGGTTCAATTGGACAAGAACCCTCTCGACTATTTCGGCGATGTTTTCCTTTGTAGCTTTTGAAGGAGACTTCACATGTTTTGGAGACAAACCAAAGACAGTAGCAGATTCGGACGGCACTCGTGAGGCTTGTTGTCCCAGCAATTTGGCTTGGTTCCTTATGATAGGTCCCATGCTTCCCACAGTAACATCGAGGATGTTTTCAACATCGATGCAGAACTTGGATCCATCAGTTTTTGCAGATACAGATGCGAATACAGATGCAGATGCGGATTTCAATGTCAATGCAGATTTCGATGCAGATGGAGATTTTGATCCCGATGCGGATACGGATGTAGATACAGATTTGAATGCAGATACGGCTACGGATGTAGATCCAGATTTGGATGTAAATGTGGATTTCGAGTTGATCTTCTTGAAAGTCATCTCAGTGTTTTTGAACTTTGGTTGTCTTGAAGAGAAGAGATGAGAGGTAAAGATTGTCGCACTGGACGTGCCAAATTTGTAAGCGTCTAAAGTTTCAATCCTGAAATACAGTAAACAGGAAAAGAAAAATAGCAAGCAAACAATAATATTTGTATTTGAATTAATGCGAAGGTTACATTCTTTATAAAATCTCTTAAAAAGATATGTAATCCCCTGATTCTTCTCTCCACAGACGTTTTTGATTTGGCGGAATACTTGCGGCTCAATACTTGGAGCGAAGACTTCTTTGTATGCGGATGACTTGCAGATCACCACTGAAGAGCAATTATGTATTTTTGTGTGGATGTATGGGTGTTTATGTATTCTGGTCGTATGAAGACCTCTTTATATAGGCTTGAGCTAGGGCTTGAGGGGTATTTTGGTCCAAGCAATTTTGACCCCTGGGCCTGAAGAACATGAGTTGGGCTCATCTTGTCAACTTAATAGACTGGCCCAAATGTTATTTGGACTTGATTTAAGCCATATAATTTTGACTTAAATATGAATCCGACTTTATTAACCAGTAATTTGACTTGGTCAATGTATCATGAATTTAAGATTTAATCCAAATTTAGTATGAATTTATCAATAAAACTTCATTGTCTACAAGTTCCTTTAATTTAGGCTAACTCATTGTCACAACCCAAAGTCTACTCCTTAGGTGTGACCGACACTTAGGATCACAAGTGACCCCAAGCGAACCTTGTTACGGACATATTGCTAATGAATAACTGAACATTTTATATAATGAAAGCAGATGCAGATTACACTGTATAATGGAGAGACCCTTTATCCCCACTATTTATTCTTAGTGCTAAAATTTTGTTCAGAGCTTCAAATTCTTTTTTTGATGATGGAAAATTATTTAAATATAATATGTCTAAATGGCGTCCAACTCTGAATCGTTTGGCTGATCCAGATGACACTGTAATTTTTGCAGCAACACATGAGCAATCAAACAAAAGAATTATGAAGATTTGGAGTCAATACAAATCTCAATTTAGCCAACTGATTGATAAAAGCAAAAATGTTTGGTACATGTATTAGAAGACTAATACACAGTTAGAAGGTTTGATTAATAGATGTATAAATTTATTTAGAAGTCAATTCTCAATCGCTTATTTAGAGTGTGCTATCACTCATGCCAAAAAAGAGGAAGAATAATTATAATGAGCTCATTAAGAAGGTAAAGGATAAAGTTTAAATTTGAAAAGAGAAGATGTTATCTCCTGATGGTAAGGCTACATTAATTTATAGTGCAATACGAAGTATTCCTATTCATATTTTTTCAGCAATTGTTCCTCTCAAATGTGTAATAATAGAGTTACATAAGAATTTTTCTAATTTCGTTTGGAACACCATAGAAACAGGTAGAATTAAGCATTGGAGTGTTTAGCTGGATATTTATCTACATGAAAAAACACTACTAAAAAACTGTAAAAAAACCACTGTCCGTCGCTTTTTTATAAAAATAATTATTTTAAAATTATTTTTCAAAAAGCAATGGATGACATCTCTTAGTCCGTCGCTACTTTTCGCGGATTTTTGCGCCAATTATATATATAAATTAATAATTAATTATTTAATATAATTATAAACGTTGTCCGTTGCTTTTACTTAAAAATAATTATATATAAATTAAAAAATAGTCACGCCATCCATCGCTTTTTATTTATTTTATTTTATTAACTATTTTTTTATGAAAGTGACGGATGATAACTTTATGTCCTTCGCTTCTTGGTCAAAATATTTGGTCTAATATTTTAAATAAGCGACAGACATTGTCTCTTTGTCCGTCGCTTTTTGGTCAAAATGTTGGTCAACTATTTAAAAAAAAAGTGACGGACATAGAGATGTTGTCCGTCGCTTTTCATTAAATATCTGATAGATACAAACACGATTTCCCCCATTTCCCATTTCCCATTCTCTCCTCCTTCTCTCCACTCCTCACTGCCGCTGCCGTCCCTCTGTTCGTTTTTGCCGCCGGTTCAAGTCACCAGGAGCTGTCAGAGCCACCGCAAGCCTTTACCTGTTGGAGTCGCCGCCGCCTCCTTCCCCTCTCTCTTAATTTTCTCCTTCTCCTTTAATGTTAGGGTTTAATTTATAAAAAAAAATCAATTTGAGCTATATTTGATTTTGTTAGTTATTTAATTGTAATTAGTTTAATGATTTTGTTATTTATTGATTGTTAGTTTAAATTAGGGATTATTAGTTAGTGAGTGAATTGGAATTTTTAATGTTAGGGTTAGTTTGAATTAGGTATCCTAGGATTTGTTTGAATTTGGGTATTTCTTGAGTTAATTTATTTGATTTTGAGATTTAAAAACTAGTTTGAATTAGGGTATTTAAGGAGTTGTTTGAATTTGGGTATTATTTGAGTTAGTTTGATTTTTGGATTTTAAGGACTAACTAGTTTGAATCATATTTGAGATTTTAGGACTAATAGTTTGAATTTGGGATTAGGACTAGCTAGTTTGAATTTGGGATTTTAGCACTATTTGATTTTGAGATTTTAGGACTAGTTTGAATTTGTGATTTTAAGACTAGTTTGAATTTGGAATTTAGGAATAGTTTGAATTATATTTGAGATTTTAGGACTAATAGTTTGAATTTGAGATTTATTAGGAATATCTAGTTTGAATTTGAGATTTATTAGGACTAGCTAGTTTGAATTTGGGATTTTAGCACTAGTTTGATTTTGGGATTTTAGGACTAGTTTGAATTTGTGAATTTAAGACTAGTTTGAATTTGGAATTTTAGGACTAGCTAGTTTGAATTTGGGATTTTAGGGATTTGAATTACAACTTAAATAAAACTTATAATTAATTGTAACTTGAATTTACTATAACTTGAACTTAATTAGGAGTATGAACTTGAAATCTTGTTGACCTTAATTAATTAGAAATTAATTAATTTATAATAACTTGAAAAGTTAATTAGGAATATAAACTTAACTTTGAACTTAACTAGAACTTGAGCTTAATTTGAACTTAATTAATTAGTATTCATTAATTAATTAAGCTTTAACTTTGTAGATTTTGAAATGTAGTATTTATATTAACAATATAGATTAGTTTGATGTATTACAATTATTATTAAATTTAATTTATAATATAATTGAATATCTATATTTTTGTAGATGGATCATCGTTTGTGGATGTATAATATGCATTATGAAACTGGTGCTGGTTTAAAACCTGAGTTTATTGACGGTGTTAGAGATTTTATTGAACATACAATGATAATTTGATATTTTCAAGAATAATGGATTGGTTAGGTGTCCTTGTAGTGCATGTAGGTGCTTAAAATTTTTTGAACTAGATACAGTCATGGTTCATTTGTACCGTAATGGATTTAAGCCTAAATATTTTGTATGGATTGATTACGGAAAAATATATGAATTGAATGGTATGTTTTATAATTCGATGCCTCTGGATGAATATAATATGCTTGCACCATATGGCAAAATTAGAGTTGAACATGATAATAGAGTTGAACATGATAGGGTTCATGAAATGATCAATGATGTTTTTGGGGTTCAAGGTGGGATGGAACCCGAACAATATTTTGATGAAGATTCTAATGAAGAAGCAAGACGCTTCTATGATCAATTAGAAGAGTCTAGTCATCCACTATGTGAAAGGAGTCCGCATTCTGCCTTATCAGTTGCGGTTAGATTAATGAATATTAAATCAGATTGGAATGTTCCTAATGCGACTATGAACTCAATGATTGATCTTTTGAGCGAACTAGTTAATCCGAAGTATAACATACCTAAGAACTTCTATCAGGCAAAGCATTTGGTTTCCAAGTTAGGATTGACATATGATAAAATTCATTGTTGTGTTAATGGTTGCATGTTGTTTTGCAAGACTAATAGTGAATTAGAAAATTGTAAGTTTTGTGGACATTCTCGTTATAAGAGGACTCCGGCTGGACAGATGGTCCAAGTTAAGGCGATGCATTATCTACCTCTTATTCCTAGGTTAAAGAGGTTTTATGCATTGATGAGGTCTGCCCCACGTATGATATGTCATCGTGAATATAGAAGGCCATCGGGTGTCTTGTCTCATCCATTTGATGGTGAAGCATGGAGCATTTTGATAATGTATCTCATGATTTGCTAGTGAACCAAGAAATGTTAGATTGAGGTTGTGTGCAGATGGCTTCACACCATTCTCTAATGTTGTTTCACCTTATTCATGTTGGCCGTTATTTCTTACTCCGTATAATCTTCCTTCTGAAATGTGCATGACCAGTCCCTACATCTTTATAAGTTGTGTTATTCTAGGTCCCCGTAATCCAAAAAGTTTGATTGATATCTATCTACAATCATTGATAGATGAGCTCAAACAATTGTGGTTTGAAGGTGTTTTGACTTATCATATATCAACAAAGCAAAATTTCGTTATGCGTGCTTCTTTAATATAGTATTCATGAACTAACATGTTTATTATGTGTTTTGTAGGTGGTATCCTGCAAAAGATGCTGCCCGGGCTTTAAAAGACTCTATGAGAAGATTTTTTAAACAGACTTATCACTCCTGGAGTGAGATCCCAAACAGTATATGTAATGACCCTAAAGGTCATTTTTGGAAATTTTCATAAAATGACCGTTTTACCCCTCCCGATAGTTGCCCCGAGTCCTAATTATTGTATTTTCGAAGTTGGTTTGAAGGAAAATTGATGAAAAGTTGAGTTTTTAAGAGTTAAAGTTTGGTTAAAAGTACTATTTCGAGTCATTTGGAGTTTCGAGACTCGAATCGGATTTCCGTCGATTCCAGCAGTTTTAGAATGTATAAACGGGTCTATGAGAATTTATGGAGTCGAATTTGGAGTTACAACGAAGATTTGAGGTCCTAAGTTGCTAAAATTGTGAAATTTTGATCAAGAGTTGACTTTGGTCAACAAACAAGGTTCCGGTGCTCGAAATGGAATTCCGAGGGCACCGTTGGATTCAGGGGGTGATTCTAAGTCTAGAATGAGTCTTGGTTGAATTTTTAGAGGCCCCGAGTGCGTTTCGAGTTTTTGAGCCTAAAGTTAGTTTCTTGACGCCTTATTGGATACCGGGTCAAGGAAACCTCGAATTCAAATTCTGACGATTTCATTGAGTCCGAAATGTCATTTTCAAGCTAGTAGCATATTTGGTTTGTGTTCGGGAAGTGCCAAATGAGTTTTGGGTGAGCTTTTAAGCTTCTTGGATGCTTTGACACTATTTCAGCAAATTATGACAACTAAAGGGTTCATTATTAGTTTTAAAGGTCAAAAAATTATTCCGAAGGTTCTAAAATTTTGAGCATGATTTATAAGACTTATCTGCAAATTTTGGTGCATTTTCGCTAACCTGAGATTGGACTTTTATCGCAAATAAGAAATAATTGTTTACCGAGTAGAAATGATATTTGACTGGGCAAACGAGCATGAAATTGAGCTCCGATTGAACGAGCAGGTCTGTATCATTAGTTAAGACATTTACAAAAAAGAATCGGGTCATTTCACTATCGTATGAGGAAATTACGGCCTTTTTAGTGAAAGATTAACTGCTGTTTTTCTGGTGCATAACAGCCATGTACTGTTATAAAAATCTCAGACTGTGTTCATTTGGTATTTTGAGCATATCGGGAGTTCTATAGATCGGAATGGAGTGATTCTTATGGGTTTATTCTTGAATTAATATGAGGGTTAGTATTCAATCTTCAATTCGACATTTTCTCATGATTTCTGTATCTGGTTTTTTTTCCCTATCCGTAAGTTTCTTGGGAAAAATTGGGGTTTTATTGATTTAGACTCCCTTTTTGATGAAAAATGTATAATTACGATCCTTATGTTATGGGTAAACTGATTTTAACATAAAATTATTGATTCATCGATTATTTTTCATCATATTAACTGCGTACAATTTGGACTTTTCCGGTAAAGTTAAAGTTTGATAAATTGAGAATTTCAAGGTCGATCTTAACTCCGTTTTTGATGAAATTTCATATTTGAACTTATCTAAGCATGGGTAAGATGTTTTTCAAGAAATATTTCATTTTCGAGTCGGGGTTTCGGATCCAAATATTTTGGGCTTCTTCAAGAACATGATTTTTCCTTCAAATTGAGTTTGTGAACTCATTTCAACTCCTTTTTCGAAACGGTTTTCACTATTGGATTCTAAATTTCTTGGGGAACATTTTTCACTAAAAATTTCCAGATTTCGAGAATATTTTCCGGAACGAGATTTTTGACCATTTTAACCTTTTTCTCCAAATTTCACGATATTGGTGTTGTTAGATTCGTATTGATTATGGGATTCCATTTATGAATAGATTGTGGTGATTTGGAGCGTGCTCGGAAGGGTAAAACTCAAATTTGAGTTACTAGTTGAAGTGTTTTGAGGCAAGTGACTTCTAAACTTTGTTAAACTCTTAGACTACGCATGACTACTTTCCTAATTGTGTTGGGGAATAATGGGGATTGAGGATGGGCTTGATTTGTTGATTAAAATTGTTGTAAATGAAATATGGGGAATAAAACGAGCTAACTGTGTTATATGTGACTTGAATTTGTTGAATAAGTCATGTGATAACTGATATTAAGGGGATAGAAGAGCATGAGTAGGCTATGATTGATACAGACATTGATGTTGAGACAGATGATGTGTAATACTATGATATGATCGTGATATGGTTGTGATTGAGACAGATGATGTGTAATACTATGATGTGATCGTGATATGATTGTGATTAATGACATGTGCATATTCATTATTCATCCCATGTGTGAACTATCTGTTGCATGAGTTCTGAGACACTGATATGAGGATGGATGGATATGAGACACAGTTGAGACTAGTTCCGGCTAGAGATATATGAGATGGACTAGCTCCGGCTAGCGATTTGGATGCCGATGGGATCTGGTTCTGGCGGTGATACATGGTCCATGTGTGGCCCCCATGGGTTCTGATTTGAGTATTCAGCGCAGACTGATTACGTCAACATATGTGTATCGTAGGACAGACATGCATCACGACTACATGACATCATTATTGCATTTTGCATCGCATTTGCCTTATCTTTGTCTGTGATGTGTGGATTGTATCGGTTTACCCTTCTTATGTGGGATTTGATCTACTTGCTCTTATTTGTTGATCTGAGGTTGATGAGGATATACTGTTGGTTCTGGCTGTTGAATATGATCTGTTTAGTATAGGTTGGTTGGTTTGTTGTTAGATTGAAGTTTCGGTGGTATGGTTGGGATTGAAAGGAGTTGTTTGTAGCTGCTAGTTTTGCTTAGTTTAGAGTTACTTGCGAGTACCTGTGGTTTTCGGTACTCACCTTTGCTTCTACACAATTGTGTAGGTTGACAGCTCTCTCAGATTCGGCTTAGTATTTTTCTTTAGCAGATTGAGCTTCGGGACATACTCGAGAGGTAGCGGTTCATTCCAGACGTGCCCTTGAGTTATCTTTACTTTCAATTTTGTTCTATTCAAGAACTATACTCCGAGACTTGTATATTTTTATTCTAATTCTGTATTTAGAGGTTTGTACATGTGACAACCAAATTCTGGGTAGTGTTGAGTTTTAATTAAAGTCTTCCGCTTATTTATTATCTTTTATTTTCATATTTCTACTTCTCTATCGTTGTGGTTGGGTTAGGCTGACGTGTACGGGGGGAAATGGACACGTGCCATCACATCCGGATTTGGGGTGTGACAGTATATGCCATGCGATGTTTAATGAATTTAAGGTAAATAATTTTTTAGTTTATTAATTTTAGTATACTTTACTTGTTTTTTAATTATCTAACGTTATTCATTTTTTTCAGACTATGTGTACTTGGGAATCAAGGTTTAATATGGTCATTGCGACCACATTTGAGAGGAGGGCATCCGCGAGACTGCCTAGTTGGCTAAAGAAAGCCTGGGATACTGATTAGTGTCCGAGTTGGATGTTGCTTTATGTGTTTGATGAATTGCGTCAATATTGGAACATAGATAAGTTCAAGGCGATGTCCAAACAAGCCAAAAAGGTTATAGGCAGTCTTAAGGGTGACTCATTGCACACTGGAGGTGCAAAGAGCGTTGGAACGATTACAAGAGAGATAGTAAGTTCTAATTCAAACTTTTAAATAAATAATTAGTTGATTAATATCGTTATATTATAAATTTCATTTTTATTTATAGGAAAAAGAAATGGGGCGCACTCCCCTTGTACCAGAGGTTTTCAAGAAGACTCATGTGAAGAAGAAAGAAAATGAGTTAGATCCGGATATGTGGGTGCATGGAGGAAAGGGCCGAACAAACTTTTGTAAGTTATTTAATATGAATAATATATATTAATAGTGAATATATTTATGATATGTATATATATTGATGTCAATTTTTATATTTAATATGCAGAATGAGTTTAATCATTACGTTAATGAGAATTTAGATAGTTCGGTCCAAATGATGAAATGACCCAAAAAGTTCTTAAAAATGTGCTTCGGAAGTTACCGGAAACTTGTTTAGCTATATCTAGAAAAAAATCCGTTTCATTTTTTGAAAATTCGACTTCATATTCTTGTTTAGGGGGGTCAAATTGAGTGGGAAATGGGTCTAACCCAAATTTTAGAGCAACCGTATCAAAATCCGAAATTTCCAAGTGAAGCCTTTTTCGAGGGTCTACTTTGGAGGGTCATATCTCCTAGCACACAAATAATTGGGTGGCCCATAACATATCCATGGAAAGCCCTTTGAGTTAGCTACCTAACGCACTTCGTTTCACCTCATTCGGAGTCCGGACGAAGAAGTTATGCCCATTTTCGTAAAATCTGTCCGACAGAAAATGCAATTTCCAGTGAGCGTTTTTACTGTTCACCCGCCTCATTTTTTTTTTCTAAGTGTTGGACCATTTTTCCAAAGGGCATATGTTATTTCCTATATACCATTAGTTCAATTCCCATCTCTAAAACATTTCCCAAAACACCTCTCCCATACTTAGACACATTTTCTCTCAAGTTCTCTCAAGAACCCTAATCCAAAACCTTCCTCAAGATTGAAGAGACTCTTGCTCCAAGTTCCAAGCTTCCATTGAAGACACTCTCAAGATCTTCATAAAAACTCAAGGTATGTGGTGTTGAACTCATGGGTCCTTCCACCCATAGTGCCTAGACTCTATTCTACTCACTAATTCATGGTTTAAGTTAAGATTCATAAATTAGTCTTGTTCTTTGTAATAATTTCCTGCACATTAAATTTAAAACATGAAAAGTGATTGTTTTGAGCATGTTGTGACTCTAGAACTTGAATCTAAATTTGGAATGGATGTGGAGATTTTCATGTGGTATTGTGGGTGTTAAAAGGTGTTGTTGTAGGTTGTTCACTGGTTTGGCTGCATAATTACTACCCTATTTTCCATGCTCTTTGATTCCATTACATGCCTTCAAGGTGTTTGACAAAATGTCCAACCATGGAGAATTGATGAATCGATGCTTTAAAGCTTGAGTTATGAGATGTATGGAAATCCAGAGATGTGTTGATGACAAACTAAGCTTGTGTATATGTTCATTCCATACGTGAGATTGCATTAGAGCCTAATGGGAATTTCCTATATAAAGTGTTGCATGACCATGCCCGGTCCGGGGGAAAAGAACCGGACAACCATGTGAGAGGTTTATATCTCACCACCTAGGATGCTTGGGGTGTGACCAACATCAACCATGTGAGAGGTTTATATCTCACCACCTAGGATGCTTGGGGTGTGACCAACATCAACCATGTGAGGGGTTTATACCTTGCCACCAGGGTGTCCGGGTGTGAACGGCATCCCCCATGCTAAGTTAGGGTTATAGATTGGTTGGATCATGCATACACATATGATATCTACTATTAGTATAGATTTACTTAAACATGTTTTGACTTCACTTTGATCATGCATCCTCATATTGTTATTCATAATGCCTATGAAACTATTTCTTGTATTTCGATTGTGTCCTTGTCTATTGTTGTGTTGCACCCCGCATACTTAGTACATTCCAAGTACTAACGCATATTTTGCCTACATGATGTCACCATGTAGGGACCGGAGCTACTATTGATCCTTCTCTCCATTCACGTGGCTAGTACGGTGCTTATCCGAGTTTGTTGGTGAGTCCTCAATGATTCGAGGGCTATGTTATGTTTCCTACTCCTATGTTTTGAGACTTTAGCTTGCAATTGTATTTTGACTATGAGGGGAGTCGGTAGTATGTCATGGCCCCCGCCCTATCTATGTATGTAGAGGTGTGCGTTGGACAAGTATTTTGTAAATGAGCTTGACTCTTGTTCTATGATGTCATTTTGAAATGGTTTGCCCTTAGTCCCTATTTTCCCGTTAATTAATGTTGAATGTACTTCCGCGACCGATGAAGTGTGATGACAAGTTTGAGAGGCTTGTTTGGGGTTCCTTCGGCTTCCTCATTCTCCATGTCACGTCTAGGCCCTAGGCTTGGGTCGTGACAAATGACACCTGAACCGTCCATCCAAATTTGGACAGAAAAAGTGGTAGGGAGGACACACAAGGGTAGAGTCTATGTTCGAGGCTCTCGAAAGGATGTAAGACAATTTCAGTTAGGCTTACAAGGTATTGGATCGTCACGTCAAGCCGAGGCACTTGACGGTGTTCAGATTGCTGATATGTCGGCTCAAATAGCACAACTTACGTCAACATTGGCAGAGTCTGAGCGGAGAAGAGTAGCTGAACAATAAAGCATGAGTGCGACCGTTCAACAAATCAAAGAACAAGTAGCAACTTCGCTCGTCGACCTACTACATCTTCGGCTCCTGAGTACATCGACGACGACAATGAGGAGGAGGAGGATTTTGTAGACCGCACTCCCTAGTTTAGGTTTCTTTTATGAACTTTTTGAAATTTTGAAAGACTTTATAAGTCTTTAAATGTGATTTGGATATTTTTGTATGTTAATTTCAGTTTGTTGTTTTATGTTTTGTGTAGCTTCTTTATAATGTTGTGTGTTTGATTGGGGCTGAATCGAATTGAATCTTTTCTGCTATCAAAAAAATTGCAGAAAAAGCGACGGACATTGTGGTTTTGTCCGTCGCTTTTCTAGGTTTTATTTTTTTAAAGAAAACCCATAAAAGCGACGGACAGCGTCCTTTAGTCTGTCGTTTTTCTGGTTTCTTAAAATTAAATTGAAAGAAAAGTGACGGACAACGTCTCACAATCCTTCTCTTTTCAAGATTAAAAAAAAACTAAAATTAAGAAAAGTGACGAACTTCGTTGCTTTTTATAAATTAAAAAAATTAAAAAAGCGACGGACGGCGTCGCATTATTAAAAAGAATATTTATTTTTAAAAAACAATAGGCGACGCAGTTCGTCGATTTTTGGCGATGCAGTCCGTCGCTTTTGGAAAAACGTCGAGCTAAAAAGCGACGAGATTGACTGCGTTGCTTTTGGCCAAAAAAGTGATGCATTCCCTCGCCTTTTTCCGTCAGTTTTGATAGTTTTTTAGTAGTGAAAGAAGAAGAGAATTTTGATTTTAGATCCTTTTTTATATTCCTCAAACTATGTTTGCAAATCAATTAATTGCTTGATAATAAACTTAGTAAACACTGTCACATCAAATCTTATATTTAGGATATTTTAAAAATGAATCATGTAATCAGTGTGATTTTCTACTTTAAGAAATAGCTACTAAATGTGGACCCCTCTTATAGGAGTCAAATATTCATATTAGTAGGTCCCTACTCGAGGGAGATCAATAAAAATATGGTAGTTCTATCTTCCCACTAGTAAGGACTATAACAATAATATGTAAATACAAGTTGCACTAAGTCTAACAAACTCATCATTCACTATGAAATCCATCAAGGTTTACTTTCAAAACTATACTTTCTTTATAATCAGAGAATGCTCGTCTAAACATTTTTAAAAACAATTCAGGTCACTTTAGTTAACAAAAACCTTGTCAAAATAATATTTCTCCAAGTAATAACAAAATCATCATAATAATCGTAATCGCATCTCAAGTTAACATGTCTAGTAATGGTGAAAGCATTTCAATAAGTGGTAAACATCTCAAGTAAAAGAACTTGTCCCATATGCAACTTAAAATATTCGATAACACATTCACTTTAAAAAATCATATATAAATCATACAAGTTATGAAAAATAAATTATGGTAAGGTTACTGCTCACAATACTTGTGTCCTAACACTAAACTCATCACCTGGAGCGCTCCATTTGAATTTCATCCATCAATCTATAGTCATATCATATCAATTTTGTGTTAGTTCCTTTTATTTAGGCTAACTCATTGTCACAACCAAAGTCTACATCTTAGGTGTGACCGACACTTAGGATCATAATTGACCCCAAACGAACTTTGTCATAGACATATTGCTAATGAATAACTAAACATTCTATATAATAAAAACAGAAGCTGAAATATGACTAACCAAAAGATGCTTAAATTTAAGACATAAAGAAATAACTGTGAATTCTTTAAAAAAGTTTGAACAACTAATGTTTGAATATAAGCCTTTACTGGCTGAAATGAAATAAGTATGTCGAGACATGGCTCTCAACTATCTTTAAAGCAAGTACTGTCTAAGATAAGAATCTAAATATTGCCTACTCCATGAAATTTTCGAATGAGAAGGATTAAAAATATTTAAAATCGATGTATAAACATCATCTAAAAGTTTGCATTCAAAAGCTGTAAAAAAAAAAAAAAAAAAACTTATCTCTATAGTTCTGAACTGAAAATACATCTGAACTGTTAATTTGAGAAATTCTGCTAAAAATTAAAGTGTAATAAATTTATGATACTATGAGTGGAGATTTTCTTACAATCGACATGCAACATGCAATCACATGTTATCCAACGTATAATGATACTTGGGAAATCTTCCCTATACCTTACTAGGGTAAACAATTTATCTATCTATTATGAATCAACTATTGAGCTTTTTGGGCTAAATGAGCTGAATGACTTGCGGTGTACTCAAATCATACCGTGACACATAATTATGAGACTTTCAGATTTTTTAAATATGCATACTCTTGGTACTAAATTATTCTTTTAAAATAGTCTGTATATATTTATATACTCATAAATAGATAATTATGTTATAAGTATGAAACCTTGCTCAATATCATTTTTTAATGACACTAAAATTTGTATTATGCTAACTTCATGCTTAAAAATCATCCTAGTTAGAGAAACTATAAAAATCTTGTTGAGCTCATGATGGAATTGCATAAAAAGAGTAAAACCCTAATTTGAATACTATATAAGAATTATGTAGTAATCTTTGAAAGAAAATGTAACTTTGATATGAGAGTGAAAGGATACTCTTATTGGAACCTTACATACCAGACATAAAATGAGTTTTGGAAAGCTTAGAACCCCTAATTTAGCCTTTCTTGAAGTCTCTTCTGAGTTTGGAGAGTTTCGAGCATAGAATAAGAAAGACATTGAGTGTTTCATCTTATATACTCCCTTAGTTGATGCTAAAATATCATAGTTTAGGCTTAGGAAGATTAAAAAAAAAAAGACAAAATACCAGAAAAATACTTAAATTGCTGAAAAATAGTGACCCACGAGTCACTATACGATTCGTACTATCTGAGACAAAAAAAGTTAGGCTGAAGTGTCTCTGATAATACAATCATAACTTTTAATTAAAATGCATACCACATACCATATCAAATACCATAATACTAAAATCATGATATTAAAAATTTCGGTATGGTAATTCAGTATATACCATACCATACCATGCTCAACTCTATCCTCAATAATCAGAGTCATATCTAGGATTTTGACATGATGGTGCACTATTATGAAAAGGTGGATCTAAGATATAAGTTTGATTAGCTTGACATTTTAGGTTCTTATCACTAAAAATCGTTAAAATTATAAAATTATAGGTCCAATATTAATTCTTATCTATTCAAATAGTGTATTATATATATATAATATATATATATATATATATATCGCCAGAGGGATTGAGATCGACTGAACCCATTGATTGTATGTTATATCATCCAGTATTTCTAGTTTTAATATAAACATTTGGTTTAATTATGTAAAAAAAAATTACAATACTAAAAAAAATAGGAATTTTCAATGTGACAAACTTGAAATTTTTAAAAGATTAAAGGTATATATATAAAGTGCTACTAATTACCACTTAGAGAGATGTACCTAATTATAGAAAGAAAAATACAACAAGATAGATGTAATATTCAAATTTCTAACCTCACTCAGAGAGGTACACTCAATCATCATTGTATTTTTTGATATGTGGGTTCACACATCTATATTTAAATATTTTTTTTAAAATATAACACTAACCTATATATAACTTTAGGAGAAGAGCATGGATTCATGTGAACCCGCTGACACCTCCTGCTTACACTTATGTTAGTAATTTACATTAAGGACTAGAAACTTAAACTTTATTACTATAACTATAATGGATGTGCATATTCCACGAAAAGCTGTCGAAAGGACCAAAAATGGAACAAAATAAGCATATGAGATGTACGACTAAATATGAAAAAGTTGTAAAGCACAACTTACTTACTCAATAAATTCAATCATGTGAATTGAATTTAAAATATTTTTAACAGATTTGATATTATTATTATTATTATTTATTATTCTTATAGTCTTTTTGTCATTGAAATATGTTAACTATTTGACTATATTGAATTTATAGTATCTTATATGACAATTCCTAAATCGGAAAAAATAATCAAAACAAAAAAACAAAGAAAATCAAATCAAATCAAATCAAACCAAGTTTATAATTTGATTCAAATTGAATGCCATTTTAAAATAAAAAATCAAAATAACAAAATCAAATAACGCAATATTGAATAAAAAAAGCATATGCACATTCCTTCTTTCAGTGACATTATCTCAAAGGCAGTACGATATGTTTAAATTGCCAAGAAGGGTAACCATGACTGCAAGATAGGTCAAAATTATTAGAAACTGGTGAAACTATTTGCGCTTTGTGTGGCTATAAGAAAAAATAATAATAACATATTTTGTCACAATTAAAATCTTTGCGACAGACACCCACACCAACCCACCGATAAGATAACCAACACTATCAACGCCAAACTATAGAATAAAATTCTAAGTCTTAAAAAAATAAAAGAATATACGAAAGTCTAACAATTACAACCCTGGAATTTGAAAATCAGCATACTAAAGCATCTAACAAGTATAAGAATAGTATAATAAATAAGGAGTCTCAATGTCTGGAAAGAATAGAAATTCGAAATAAGAGGATCTGCGGCAACTCGAACAAAAGTTGTTGAGATTAATTACTTGTTTAGTCCATTGTATTAATTTTGTAACTATGTACAGTCTGTCATTAGCTATATTTAATTCAATAATGTAGTTAGTTGGTTAGATTCCATTTTTCTGTTAGTTCTGTTAGTTAGTCAGATGAGTACTATTCCTATATTTAGCTTAGGCATTGTAATTTTTCTTTTCAGTTTTCATTAATACAAAATCAGAAGATATTTTTCTTCAGCTTGCTCTTTCTCTCATCTCTCTCCAAGCTTCAATGGCCGCTTGGATCTGTGGATCTACACAATAAAGTTTGTCATGGTATCAGAGCATCATGTGTCTTCTTCATCTTTCTTCTTCGTTTAATCATCCATCTGTATTGACTCTCCTCTCTGATTCAGTTTCCCCCCAATTTTCCCAATTTTTTTTTTCTCTCCTCTCTATTTCTACGTTTTCAATCTCTATTTCACTGATTTCATCATCCAATGGCACGAGACAAGGATGTCATTGATTCGACTGACCCTCTATACTTACATCCCTCTGAAAGTGTTGGATCTGGTATAATACCCACTATTTTTATGGGAATGGCTACAGATCTTGGCGGCGAGGCATGAGCTCTATCTGTGAAAAACAAAATGGGCCTTATCAATGGAAAATGTAAACAACCTGTTGTTCAAACTGATCCTCTTTTCAATCAGTGGGAGAGGTGCGACGATATGGTCACCTCATGGATCCTTCACTCACTCTCGAGGGACATTGCTATGGTCACCTCATGGTTCCTTCACTCACTCTCGAGGGACATTGTTGATAGCTTACAATATGTCAATAATGTTGCAAAGCTTTGGTAGGAATTGGAAGACAGGTACGATCAAACCAATGGTGCAAAACTCTATCAACTTCATAAAGAAATTACTGACCTAACTGAAGGCTCAATGGATGTCACTACTTACTATACTAAAATGAAAAGACTTTGGGAGGAGCTTGGAACACTGGTATGTGGTGCTAAAGTTGTTATGCATAAAGCTGAACAGGACAGGCGACTTATACAGTTTTTCGAGGCAGTCTTCTGATGATGAATCCCCTTCCCACCATTGCTCAAGGTTTTTCCATCCTCATTTAAGAAGAAAAACAGCGTGAAGTAAGGCCATAAAACCATTTAACCTTGGAAGGAACATCACTGAATGCTGTGTTTGGAGGTAATCAATTCAGAACCAATTACAGTCAATACAACAGTAACACAGGTAATAGGTCTTCCCAGCCTCACAAGGGCAGCTCTTCAGGTCTTCGTTTGTTTTGCGATTACTGTAAAAAGCCAGGTCACATCAAAGACAAGTGCTACAGGCTTCATGGTTTCCTCCAAATTTCAAGTTCACAAAAGGGAAGAACATAACCTCTGCTGCATCTATGCATACAAGGTCTATTGAGCCACCTACTGGCCAACAAGAGAGCACCACTAGCCAGGATGGGGCTAGTGGTTCCAGTGGTCCAAGCAATACTCTTCAACACTTGACCAAAGAGCAACATGGTCAGCTGATGCACTTGCTGGAGAGTTTCCATGGTGGTTCAGCAAGTGAAGGATCAAACACTATCACCAGTGGAGGTGCAAATTTTGTAGGTATTCTTGCTTGCTCTACTCATATTGAAATCATGGAAGTTCTATCTCATAAATGTTGTCATTCACATGTTGATTTCTGGATTCTAGATTCCGGAGCCTCAAACCATATGACATGTAATAAGAACCTTCTCATTAACATCAGACCCTTACCCTATCATTTCCTAGTTACACTGCCAAATGGTTATAGAGTGAAAGTAACAGAAATAGGTGATGTGGTTCTCAATTTAAAACTGACATTACACAAGGTGTTATTTATTCCTAGTTTCAAATTCAACCTTATCTCCATTCATTCTCTTACCTCACAAATTCCCAAGTCTTGTGTTAATTTTTATGTCTTATCATGTATCTTCTAGGCCGCTTCAATGAAGAGGCCTATGGAGATCGGTAAAGCAAGGAATGGGCTATACTTTTTTTGTGCAGAATGCCAACTTACTGAGTCTCTTCATTCACTATGTTCATTTCCTGCTTCTTTATCTATTGTTTCTTCTGTGTGTGGTGCTTCTAATGGTCATAGTCCTAATGTTTTGTGTGATAATGATATTGCACAGGCCCATCCTATTTCCCCTCACTTGTAATTGTTCATCATTCTGTTAATAAAAAGGTCTGCTCTCTTTCCAATTCTTTACCTGTTAATGTCAATTCTGTTTTTTGTTCCCCTTCTGGAGACAGTGTAGACTCTTTATGGCACAATGGGTTGGGACATGTTCCTTTTGTGAAAATAAGGGGGATGACTTCCATACCAGCTCATTTTTCTCCCAAACAACCCTTTTTGTGCCAAATTTTCCCTATGGTAAGACAAAATAGATCTCATTTTCCTAAAAATTCCTCTACCTCCACTAATCAACCCTTTGAACTATTACATATAGATATTTGGGGGCCTTATCATGTACCTACCTATAATAATTACATATAATTTCTGACTTTGGTAGATGACTACAGTAGGTCTACCTAGACTCACTTAATGAGTTGCAAGAGCAACACTGTTCAAATTTTAAAAGCTTTTGTCCAAATGGTAGAAAACCAATACCAAACTTCCATCAAAACTATAAGATCAGACATTGTCTGAGTTCACTAGTAATGAAACATTAACTTTTCTCCAGTCAAAAGGGATCCTACACCAAAAATCATGTCCTTACACACCCCAACAAAATGGTATGGTGGAAAGAAAACACAAATATTTGTTAGAAACAGCCAGAGCACTTTTGTATCAATCCAACCTACCTATGAGGTACTGGGGATAATGCCTCTTAACTGCCACATATTTAGTCAATCGACTTCCATTTGTTGCCCTAAACAACAAATGCCCTTATTAGCTTCTTCATCAAAAGGACCCCAACTATTCCCATTTTAGAAGTTTTGGATGTTTGTGCTACCCCACTACCCTCCAGCCTCACAAAGACAAATTTGAACCAAGAACTCAACCTCACATTTTCATAGGATATCCATTTGGAACAAAAGGATACAAGGTTCTTGACTTAGCCACCAAGAAGATACATGTCTCTAGAGATATTCAATTTTATGAAAATATTTTCCCCTTTGCTTGTTCATGAGATCACTCTTCCTTTCCTTCTATATTAAAACATGTCAATTCCAGATCTACATCTGGTTTTCCAGCTGGTTTTTCCACAGATAACATTTTGAGTAAATGGCAGTTGCAAGCTGAGAACACTTTACCATCTGTGCCTACTCTAGATACTTCACCTAGTTCTACTACTGTTATACCTCCACCTCACTCACTCCATCTCTCATCTACTGAACATATACCTCCCTCTGATAATCAGTCTCTCACCTCCATATCTGCTCCTAGAAGATCCTCTAGAATACATACAGCTCCCTCTCATCTGCAAGACTTTGTTTACTCCCTTCCTTATTTAGAAAATAAATCACCAGAACCTCCAACTCTCAATGCCCTTTTTACTAACACTGGTCACATTCCACTCACATCTTTGCACCCTACAAGTCAACAGGGTATACAAAACATTTCCCATGATAGAGAGCCTGATTCTTATAAGGAGCGATCATGAATCCTGCTTGGCAAGCAACCATGACTCAGGAGTTTGAAGCCTTACATACTAATCAAACTTGGGATTTAGTTACTTTGCCTGGAGGGAAGAAATTTATTGGTTGCAGGTGGATATACGAGATAAAACACAAAGATGATGAAACTGTGGAGAGGTTTAAAGCAAGATTCGTAGTGAAAGGATACACTCAACAAGCAGGGGTTGACTACACTGAGACTTTCTCACTAGTGGTCAAAATGACCACCATCAAGACCTTAATCAGCATAGCCATTAAATAGGGATGGAAACTTTATCAATTGGATGTGAACAATGTTTTTTTACATGGGGACTTGCATGAGGAAGTTTATATGGATGCTCCTCAAGGTTTAGAGGTACAAACTCCTGGTTTGGTCTGTAGGCTGAGAAAATTCCTCTATGGTCTAAAGCAAGCAAGTCGACAGTGGTATGACAAGCTCACTGAGGCATTATACTCAAGAGGTTTTGTGCACTCAGTTGAGGACTATTCTCTTTTCTATAAGAAGACTGCTACATCATCAGTATTTTTAGTAGTGTATGTAGATGACAAAGTCCTAATTGGAACAGAGCTCAATGAAATCAATAATTTAAAATCCTTTTTACACACTACTTTCAAGATCAAAGACCTAGGTCTGCTACATTAATTTCTTGGTTTTGAGTTACTGTACAGGGAAGATGGTGTGATCATCTCCCAGAGGAAATTCACCACAGAGCTATTGAAAGAATTTGATTCCTTGTCCTGTACTGCAGTAG
Source organism: Solanum okadae (assembly GCA_036553675.1). NCBI lineage: Eukaryota > Viridiplantae > Streptophyta > Magnoliopsida > Solanales > Solanaceae > Solanum > Solanum okadae. Next base: position 35,155,887 of record CM071682.1, on the reverse strand, counting down.
CAGCACCATTGAAGTGTAATCTCAAGCTACATGCATCTGATGGTACTCTCCTAGATAACCCCACTTACTATAGAAAGCTAGTAGGTAAACTCAACTTCCTTACCAACACTAGAATGGACATAGTATATAGTGTGCAACACTTGAGCCAATTCATGCAAACCCCTAGAGAACCTCATCTTAAGGCTGCAATGCATTCTCTCAAGTATCTGAAATCTGATCCTACGTTAGGAATTTTCATATCAAAATTCCCTGATTTTACCCTTAGAGCCTACTGTGACTCAGATTGGGCTGCTTGCCCAGACTCCAGAAAATCCATCAATGGTTATATTGTGATGCTTGGAAACAATCCAATAAGTTGGAAATCTAAGAAGCAAGTCATTGTTTCCATTTCCTCGGCTAAAGCAGAATATAGAGCTATTAGAATGGTTGTGGGAGAACTTCTTTGGCTCAGAAGGATTCTAGCAAATATTGATGTCCTTTGTACTTCACCTACCCCTGTGTATTGTGATAGCCAAGCAGCAGTCCACATAGCCATAAACCCTGTCTTCCATGACCGTACAAAGCACATAAAAGTGGATTGTCACTTCGTGAAAAATCAATTTGCAGGATGGGACTATTGCCCTTCATCATGGTCCAACCACTGAACAACTTGCTGATATTTTCACCAAGTCATTGACAAGAGTTAAACACATTGCCATATTGAACAAGTTGGCAGTGAATTCTTCCCCTCCAACTTGAGGGGGGGGTGTTGAGATTAATTAGTTGTTTAGTCCATTGTATTAGTTTGTAACTAACTTTGTACAGTCTGTCATTAGCTGTATTTAATTCAATAATGTAGTTAGTTGGTTAGATTCCATTTTTCTGTTAGTTAGTCAGATCAGTACTATTCCTATATATAGCTTAGGCATTGTAATCTTTCTTTTCAATTTTCAATAATACAAAATCAGAAGATATTTTTCTTCAGCTTGCTCTTTCTCTCATCTCTCTCTAAGCTTCAATGGCAGCTTGGATCTGTGGATCTACACAGTAAAGTTTGTCAGAAGTAGTTCATCCTCAGATCTGGAGGCAAACTCAACTAAATGCGGGGTCTGACAGTCACCTCTAAATCATAGTTTGTACTCAAAAGAAAGTGCAGGAATATCATCAATACAAACACTATATACTGGTATGTATTATAGACCATCTAAAATTAGTAATAAATATATAATCACAATTTTAAAGCACATGGACATGCATTTGCACATAGTTAACACATACGCACATTTCATCACAACATCACAAGACCTTACACATTCACAACCTAACCCATAGATTTATCAAATAATACAAGAGTTCATCCATACTTAGCATTTATAAGAGGATTTAATTTACAAGAGTTATGCGGATACCACTCTTTTAAAATTACTGGACCTAAACTACCATGTAACCATGAAATCTTGTAAAAATGTGTAACGACCTCCCTTGTAGTTATGGGCGAACTATTAGTTAAAGGGAATGAGTCAGAAAACTTTTGGAATAGTGAGTTGGAAAATTCAGGCTAGGCTAAGCTTGGACGAAATCTAAGTGAGATGAGGTCCATGGAAATCTGGGAAAATGATTGGCTAAAACGTCTAAGTAGAGTTTGTGTTTTTTATGTTGCTAAGCCAATAAGGAGTCCGTAGGACTTTTCAAAAGTGAATTTGGCTGAATATAACTCCCGATAACGAATTTGGCATGAATGAGTTAGTTTAGAATGTCAAGGTTTGAAGGTGTGTTGTGAAATATGCTATTTTGAGAGGATTTTCAAGGTTTTATCCCGTGCAAGCCGCTATAGAGGGTGACACGCCGTTGTCACGGTCAATTTAATCCCCTCTATAGTGGATAGTTTCGCTACAACGCTGCTATAGTGGAATTTGGGTGCTATAGCAGGGTTAATCAGTTTAAATACAAGAAATTCCCCAAAATCATCCATTAACAAAATCATTTTGGAGAAGTGGAGAGGCAATCTAGGGTAGTTTTTTTAAATCTATTTTCCATCGTAACATCAGTAAGGGTAAGTAATTACTCCCCCAACTTAGTAATTTGATTCTAGAGTTAGAATTTGTGGTGTTGATCTTAGGAGAGGATTTCATTTAACTTAATGGTGGAAAAACTCTAATTTGGATGGGATAATCACGAGAATTACCTAGGGTTTGGGATTCTGATATAATCCTGGTGTATTTAGGCCATCTGTGTCTGATTATGTGTTATATTGATAGTTTGTAGACCAAGAATAATGTCACGACCCAAGCTACTCCCTAGACGTGACATGATAAATATAGTCTCAAGAGACCTTAAACAAGACACTTCACGTAAGAAATATTAAGAATTGAATGAAAACAAGATAATATTGTCAATCAACATCATAGTCTAACATAAGTCTCTAATATCATAGTATGTGGCTAGGACAAACCCCTCACTAACGAAGTAAGTTTGAAATAAAAAGGACATGAAAATAAGCCACATAAGTGACATGTCCCTTGGAACATGAGGACTCACCACTCTTCAATGCAAAATCAATCCACTAGCCACGTGCATGTGGAGTAACGTCCAACCCTACATTATAAAATAATATAGGCACACGAAAATAGTATTCATCAGTACATTGAATGTATTGAGTATGAGGAAAATACATAAATGTAAATGTGACAATATACTGAACATAAAACATGAAAATGCATGACGAAGTAAAATGTAATAAAGCTTATCAAGCCAAAATCAAGAATCATGGGAACAAGGTCAATGCAACATTTGAGAAGTCACAAGAAAGCCTAAGTCAAATCCTTGAGAAAGTCATAAAATCTTTGAAGAAAACATAGTTCTTTTGTGAGATATTTTACCATTAACCGGCACAGACCATGTGAGCTATAACATGGAATCTGATGTCTTTCCCACACCGAAAAGAGGTTATCCTACTTGCCAAGGTAATGACTATACATATTAGGTTGTGAGGATCCACTAGCTATGTTTATCAAAGGCAAGTCCTATGGGGGGCATGTAGTTAGGGACAAAGAGATAGTTACTAAAGACTAGACCTCTACTAACAGTAAAACCTCCATCTCAAAGTTCTCTCGGTCCTAAGTAATATCTCAACGAAAAATAGGCATAATCATAATCATATCATAATACTTGGAAAAGTAAGATTCTATCAATACCAACCCTATCATAAGCTTTATCTTTTTTATAGAATAGGTCCTTCCAAAATTATGATTTCATAAATCGATAATGAGACACTTACCTCTCCAAGAATCTAAATCATGATCATCTTTATAGTGAGAAAATCTTTCACAATCATTTGATACTTCATCTTAAAGAATCCTTCATTCATAAATTTCAATCTCATGATGCATACATAATTTTATAATCATAGTTCATATTCATAACACGACCTTAATGCATGTGATCATATGAAATCAATTAGAAAACATGTAATTGAGTAAAATCACACATGATAAGACCAAATAATAATAATAGAATCATAATAAATTAAACCCATTAAGATTTGACATAAAACTCTAGAAATTGGGTGAAATTCAAATGGAGAATTGAGTATCTTTTGGGACCTAATGGATGAAGGAATCCATGAGTGAAGTTCTGACATACCTTAGTAATCAAAGCCCTAAAGAGTGAAGAAGAACCTTGAATCCTTGAAGAAACTTTGGTCCTCTCCCTTGAGAGCTTGGAGAGAATTTGGGAAGATGAACTTGTAGGGAATTTGGTATTGACTAATTGTGAGGGAATAGGTAGGTTTAGGAGAGAAAAATTAGTTATCGGGATATTTATAGGGTCAAAACAACATAGTGTAGTGGTTAAATGGGCAGGAAAATACCAAAACACCCTGACCTAAAACTATCGGATGACTTCTATGGGCTAGATCTACTGTTGACACCCAATTTTGTCCCTCATTTCCTCTAATTTATTTCGTTTGAGATTTTAAATTGTTAATAAGTCAAATAATTTACATTTTACTATTATTTTTGCTTATTACTAAGTCAAATAATTTACATTTTACTATTATTTTTGCTTATTACTATTGTTACGTTAATTATATTTTAGATACTATTATTACTATTACTTTAATTTTTATTATTTTTATGATCTTTCTATTGTTATTTTTACTATTTTAAAATTATATTTTTACTATCAACATTACTACCATCACTTATGGCCGTCTTTTTAAAAATGATTGTCGTTACTTTATTTCAAGTTTCTTACCTACTATCATATTAGCTATTAAGTTAGAAGTCCAAATAATTTAAAAAGAAGAAGGATCAAGTCTAACAAATTTGGCCAAAACCCAAGTAGTTTAACTAATTTTGTTCGAGGGGTGAATCTGTTTATATGAGATAGTAGATTCTACACCGACGTCCTAGTTCACTGCCCCACAAACGGATAGTTTCTCTCAAATTTTAATCTGTTATATTTTCTTTTGTTGTTAATGTCATATGAATATTTGGTTTTAAGTTGAGATCATGGTTCAGGAACTGCCATTTGGTATAAAACTTATGTTCTTATGATAGATGCATTCTGCCTCCTTAAATACGTGTTTAAGTAAGTTTATCCTATTTGTCTCTATTTAAGTATGTTGAATATTAGTTAATAATCCTACTTAGAAGCTTAGAAATTACGTTTCAGTTGTTTATTAATGTTTTGCCTAAAACTGTTATGATTAAATCCAAATATCCTTTATTCTCAGAAGTCTTGGTTTGGTTTTGTTTATTTAAATGGAGGAATCGGTTACGAGTTGGTTTCACAAAAGTTAAAAAACTCTTAAGTTGGTGTAGGTTGAATTTATTTTCCATTAAGTTAAATACTTCATGTTTTTGGGTCTTCTCGTTAGATATATATTAGCTATCATGATTTGTATTCTATTGATGTTAGGAAATTGTTATTAGGAAACTGATGTTGTATTTAATAATTAGTGTTGGAGTTAAGTATCAATTTAAGTTACTGTTAAACTATGTTGATGTTTGTTGAATCATTTTCTAATCTTAGGTTTACCTTAAATGCATGTTTGATGTTGAAATAATTCTAGTTTTACTTAATTTTACAATTTTTACTTACGATTAAGAGATAAATTATTGCCTAACTCGTGTATCTCTTTCTTTTCTCTGTTTGGCATGAACATCGGAGTCAAAGAGTTACACTTTGGAACTCAATGTCTTTGGTTGCGGAGTCTGTATATCATTTACTCATCTATATGCTCGGAATTCACATGTCATCTACTCTTCTACACTTTCACTGCCTAAATGCAACTTGCAAAACATCGCTATCTCTCGTGGAAGACAACTGAATCTTACTTTTTATATTACTTTTGTGTACCTGTTAGTGTAATTAAGCTCTTTTATTTGATTAATCTTTTATATCTATTTTAATGTGTGTGATTGACTCTAAAAAATAAGTTACTTATAGTCTATAGCTAAGCTCTTTTTTAATGTTTTGCTTTAGTTAATAAAGAGTTGTTACAATTTTCACTTGGGATATAACGCTAAAGTTTCATTGAATGTCTTCATAAGAAAATGGTTTTGTTTGCATAAAAACTTTTATTCTTTTTCTCTAACCAATCCAATTTTTTCTGATATAAATGGGTCTTCATGGCTGCCCATTGCCCCCTTTTTCTCAACCAAGACCAAAACATCGTTTTCAAAAATCATTTTAATTACAGTTTATTTTCAACAAGAAGTATCTTTATAAACATTTTTCAAGTACCATTATTTAAGTTACTTGACATTTAACATTTACACATTTTAATGTTTTACCATCTTTTACACTTAGTCTTATTAATCAATCAAGTTCGGTCGGTTAACCATTTTAATAGATCTTAAAGAATATGCTTAATACCTTCTCTTTAGATTAATTGAACCCTTTCCTAGAATCTCATGTTTTGTAAGACCTTAAATGAAGTTAACTTCAGACATGACTTTAATCAATTTTTAGGTGTCTTAATTCACCGTAATAATTAAGTGGCGACTCCTTGACTTAGTTAATTACTTTAGAAATCATTAATATATTGTACACTATTTTAACCCAGTTAACAACTTGGTGACTCCATTGAAGACTTTTTAGGTTCTAACCATAACAGACATAGTTTAAGGAGGCATTATGTGCTTACATTAATTATTTTACTTGTCATAAACTACTTTTACATGCTATCAATTGTTTATTTGCTCTATATTATTTTTACATGCTATCAATTATTTGTTAACTTTAGATTATTTTTACATTTTATATCAATTGTTTGTTTGCTATAAATTGTTAATATTTTACTTCTTTTATTAACTGTCATTCTATTCATATTTATCCACTTCTTGAAAATTTACACTATCACACGTACACGTGAGGTGTATTTTGTGCACCCGCAAATTTCCTTCAATATTATGAAATTTAGGAGAGTTGACATATGCGTGGGCTGTCCGAATCTTTTTTCATGTGACTGTGTAGCCTTCTCACTCAAGTAGTCCACTCGAGAATCTTGTGTCTAGTAAGTCCACTCTTAGTTTACCCAGAGTAGAGCTAAACAAAAACACTTTGCAAGGAACATACATAATTTCATGACCGAAGAAGATTTATACCTTGGTGTATTAAGTCAATTAGTTGACTTTATCTCAATGTCCAAGTGGATTTCTGATCCCAAGTGATGAATTATCATTATCTATGTGCATATTTGAAAAATATTTATAACTAAATATGGACCATTTGCTCTAATTCATTAAACTTTAGGGGATGATATGACTAACCTTTCCATGACAAGTACAAAGACTTCACGTTGGAGCACAAAAAGTGATGATATCATCAAAAGGAACCAAGAAGATTTGGCATGACAAAATCTCTTTTACTTTGTTTTAGGAAGTACTTTACATTGTATTCAGTCGACATGTATTAAATATTTCACTACTATTATACTTTATATTCAAAGAAATAAAATCTGTTTAATTAATCAAGAGCAATAGGATGACATACTATGGAAAATATACTCCTTGAAAATCTACGTTAGGCCTACCTCTGGCACAAAGAGGTCACAATCATATTAGGACACGCTTATATGTTATTTTTATAACCTATTTGACTTTACTAGATGACTTGTTTGTATATTATTTTTATATCTTATTTGACTTGCTTTGCTATGTGACTTATTTGAGTTTATGTGAACATCACTTTAATTTTTCATTTAAAACTAACATTATTTGTGTTTTAGTTTTCTCTCTTTTATTTTTATTTTAATTCCCAATCAAAAATTAGTTCTTGTTGACAATTGAGCTGGCCAACCATCCTTACTTCACAAGGTCCAAGTCATTGACATTAGCTCAACGTAGTTGCACTATTCAAGGAAAGAAAATCACTATGTCTGATCCTATCACACCTAATTCAATTGATCCTGAACATATCATAATTCCTAACGACTCTCCCGAGACTTTCGAAGATAGAACTACTATTCAACATGATGAACAAATCGCCCACTTGACTCAAGAGATTGAGGATCTGCGTAGTGAATTGACTCGGGTTAGGGACTTGACCAATCTGCATCACACTTCAAAGTCCACAACTCGAACCTAGGAGTACAACACCAAACCCGCCTCATTTTCCATCACTTGATTCACTAGTTCCTGAACACTTTCCTCCACAACAACCTCCACCTACCAACAATAACCTTCCTCCAACTACCCCACAAAGTCAACCACCAACCTACACTACTTATGCTACTCCTCCTAATCCACCACCTATCAACCCACAAAATTAACCTCCAATTCATACTTTTTATGCTTCTCTACCCACTAACACCTATCCATGACCTATAACTACTCCCGTAAACCCATCAAATCCACCACCTCTAATCCAAAATACGTCCATCATCCAAACTTATCTAGATTAGCATATACAAGGGGCACATATTGACACTCCTTATGTGGAACATGTTCCTTCAGTATATGTAGGGGAAACTCAAGCCTTTACTAACCCAATGTCAGTCAACTTTCAATTCGAGGTAGATCAATATAAGGAAATGGAGAAGGATATCATGGCAAAGGCTGATGATGTGTTAGCTAGAGAGATTCATGATCTTAAGGAAGCAGTGAGAAATCTCCAAACTACCAGGGAAAAAAAAGCTTAGAATATGAGGATTTGTGTGTGCAACCTGACATTGACTTTCATGTAGGATACAAACCACTAAAGTTTGATATATTCAATGGAATCGGTGACCCTCATACACATCTAAGGGCATATTGTCCAAAACTAGTAGGAGTGGGGAGAGAAGAAAAGGGTTAGAATGAAGTTGTTCATAAAAAGTTTACCTGGTGAAGCTCTTGCTTAGTACACACAACAAGATCTCCATAAATGGCATGGTCAGAGTGATATGGCACAAGACTTTATAGATCGGTCCAAGTTCAATACTGACATCAGACCATATAGGTTCTACCTGACTAAGTTAAAAAAAAGTATGCTCTATATTGGAAGTCGAAAGCAGCTAGAGTCTAACAACCGATGAGTGAAAGTGAAATGACTGCTACCTTCATTGAATACCAAGATAACAGTCTTTACTATGAGAAAATGATAACCATGATGGGGCAAAAGTTCATAAAAATCATTAGAATGAGAGAAATCTTAGAACAAGGAATCAAATTAAGAATAATCCAATATTTTACAGCCTTGCAAGCTGCAAGCAAAGCGAGTCAATATGGTTCTATCAATGGGGAAAAATAAGAAAGAAGATGTATATGTTGTCGTGATTGACCAAGGACACAAGCCATGTCAAGTACTTTCCTACCCACATAAACCACATCAACCCATTTATCCTTACCAATATGGAGAAGCCTGACAGACTCACTACCATTCTCCATCAACTCCTTACCATGCCTACAATAGCCAGGCAAACTACTATCGAGCTCTTACTTATCAAAATTGAGTACATGCTACACCTAGGACTCATCCAAACCATGAAATCAAAACCACTCACAACTACACAAAAATAGCTAAATCATTGGCTTAGTTGATTTAGAGGTTAAAAACAGCAGGTATGATACAACCAATTGAAGGGAAAATTCCTGATCCTATTCCAAAATGATTTGATGGTTCCAAGTGTTGTGCCTATCATTCTAGAGATTTTGGACACGACATTGAGATTGCAATGGTCTAAAAAAAGAGATTGAAGCTTTGATTAAAGAAGGAGCATTACAACTTACTGTACCTCAACCTAATGTGAACAACATCCCTCTACCTAATCACGGGAATGCAAATGTGAACATGATAACAATTGAGGAAGATTTGGATGTGAAAAGAAGTATAGTGCCAACTGAAAAGATGGAAAGGACACTTTATCGTCCTTTGATTCTCTTGTAATGACAATTCAAGAACAAGCATCAATGCATGTCATTGCTACAACTACTTACATGCCTCTCTACAACATCGAGATACTACTCATTTGTGGTGCTGAACTAGAGGAGACTCTGAAGATTTGGACTTGTACTTCGTCCTTGATTTGTCAGGAGTCTTGGTAGATTGAACAAGTAGTAACACTTTTTGAAGTAGCCCACTTTTAAAAATCGAGGCTTGAATTATGCCTTAAAACTTTATGTTGTTTTGCCTCATTTTTTGAAAGCTAAATTGCAAAATCTATGAATCCATTTTCTATTTTCTTAATTGTATCTTACTTATTACTTTTAGATATACATTTTCTTATTATATCAATTTTCAAATTTTCCAATTTTATGATTGTGACATAATGATACAAATAAACAAAGTTTGAAAGCCAAACAAGATTTTCGGAGGATTTGAAGATAACTCATAGTCGACCAAGGAACATGACAACATGACAATGTTTAAGCATGACAATTTCTTATTCAATAGAAGTCAAGACACTACACCAACGGGTGAATTTATATAGGTTTCTTTTGCATGTAACTTCCATTTTTCATGTAACTTAAGAAATATGTTCTGACCTGATAACTTTGGCGGGATATGTAAACAACTCACAAATGGTTCGGTTTTACTATAGAACATTTCTAAATTTACTTCTTTGTAGCAGGAGAGTTAGGCCTAACTTGATTCCCTCGATAGAATACGAAGGCGCCCACTTATGGTTCAGTCACATTAGGATAGAAACTCAAAATTCTTATACTATTTATGTAATTTGAACTACACATGACCTGATTCTGTTGGAGGGATATGTAGGAGACTCAAATGGGGTTTAGTCCCTTTATTACAAAATTCTAAATCATTTCTATGTACCATGAACTACATCCTCACATGATTATCTTGGCGAGATACATAGACAACCTATACAAGGTTCGCTCTCACAACAACACAAGTTTAGCATATTTCTTTGAAATCAACAGTAGGGAAAATTTTTGATAAAATATGGACAAGGAATGATTGAATATTGCCAAACTACATTGGATTCAAGTTACCCGATAAGAAGTAAACATAAAAAACGTTACATTTTGTTTTAGAAGTGTCATAATCTAAGAGTTGGTAGAAAATATTTACAACTTATAAGCATATACTTCCATATTTTTCTACACACTGACAATTGTCTCTTTCAAATGGTAATTCTTATTTTATTTTTATATTATAAATAATATACTTTTACTGTTCATCTATCAAGTTTCAAACGGAGATCACAAGATCTGAACAAACAGGTTGAACGGAGGGCCAACAAAGTCAAGCTTCGAGTCAACGTGAATCAACACCCCTTCCCAACTAAGAAATTTCTTTGAGTCCAGGAACAACAAAGATGTGCCAATGTTGGATTACGCAAAGGCATCATTTACCTGTAGGCCCTCTCCTGAATAAGCCAAATAACTTCACCTTTCACTTTATCTCTGACTTTATTTCTTTTACTTCATCATGATTTTATATTCTTATTAACGTCTTTACCGAAAATTCGCATGTGGCATTACTTAAAAGTTTATTGAATAAAAATCAAGTCCATTAGAGGCGTCACTCAATCCACCGAATTACACATCAAGGCGTAAATGTCAAAGATCAACGATGACATTCAATCAATTACAACAATAACCATTAACAAGAACCAAATGGATTCACTTATTTTTCTCTACTTTACTAATTATATTTATGATTTATTTTATCCACTTTAACGACTTTATCTTAAATTTTACAGTAATTGACAAAAGCCTTTAAAGACAATTGAACACATTATTCGAGCCCACGGCCCCACCGTCATAAGTCATATGACTTCATGTTTTACTTATATTTATTTTACTATCATGACTTTATTATAATTTTAATCTGTAATTTTATAAAAGTTTACAACAATCGATATCTAACCCCGCAAACAACAGAAGACATCACTTTCTCAAGCCCCAAAGCAACTAGAGGCTTCATTACAACTAGTCCCCGAATACAATCAGAGGATATTTAGGCTTGTCCACCTTCAATAGGACATATTGGGATCGTCCACCCTAAAATAGAATATATCAGGTCCATCCAACCTACAATAGAACACGAGTTCGTCCATCTTATAGTAGGACATGGTTCATCCATCCTAAAATAAGAAATGGGTTCCTCCACCCTAAAATAGGACAAGCCGAGTTCATCCACCCTAAAATAGAATATACACACATTTGGGTTCATCCACCCTAAAAATGGACACACATATACTAAACTCATACTTTATGATGTCATTAACAACTTTACCTTTTCTACATATATCATTTATCATTAAGACCTCGAAGACAACCGGAGGCTTCATTTATCATTCAAGTCTCCGAAGACAAATGCTGGCCTCATCTCTTTCCTATCTCTTTCCGTTATCTTTACGCCTATCTTGAGGCATTTGCCCCTCATGTTCACTCTTTAGGATTCTTGCATTCTTAGTTATTCCCATGTTTCCTTATGCATGCATGCTTATGAAAATTTTGATTTTTGAGATATGATTTAGCTTGATTGATTTCTTCATGAAGATGTGTATTGTGTATGATTTGCATGTATGAAAGGATGTTTAACGTATATTTTAGCTTGGAGTTGATTTTTCTTCTTGGTTATGTGAATTTTGATGAACTTGCATTCATTTTGGGTTGTTAGTTTCTATCGTACTCTCTTCATGCTAGCTTGAGTTCCATTTGAGGAAGTGATGAGTCAGCAATTTTGACACATTTAGGGCTTGTTATTTAATGAATTAGTGTCCTCAATGCCTATTTTGTGTCCATAACTGATGTTAAATTGTTTATGTGAATCAATGAAGGCTAAAAAACAAGGCAAGGACATTACAATGCGAAAAGAAAGCGAAAAAGTTGGAAAAGCTATGAAAAGGAAGGCTTGAGCTCGCAAAAGCCACTCGGTGACTCACCGAGTGAGCCTCCAGCTCACCAAAAAGTCCAGTGAGTAGGCTCATGAACTAAGCCAACTCGATGAATTAAAAGACACTTCGCTGATGCATGAATGGAATAACGAGCTCGAATCAGCTCTCCTAAATAAACAAAACAATTGGATGCAGAAGTCAAGCCAAAAGGGTAGAAGATGTGGTAATCGGCGGATCGCTGTATCATTTGGTGATTCCGACTAATTTTTCCCAGTCGGACCGCGTACTGAAATTTTGGGAAGTTTTTGGAAACGTATAAATTTATTTTTGAAGAGAGATAAAGGGTCTAACAGTTTTAGAGATTTTTGAGCTTAGATCTTGAGGATTTAAGGTTTTAGTCTTAATTTTGGCATTGACATTGGAGACTTTGTCATCTTTTTGGTAACAATTTCTTGCTTTTTGTTATGCTTGGATAAACCCCCTTTCCTTAGGGGTGTGACTATGTAATCGAATAGATAAATTAGCTTGTGGGTATTGTTAATTGCTAAATTTAATGTTGTTTTGAAATGGGTTCAGTTATTTATTCATGTTTTCATATATGAACTTAAGTTGCAAATTTAGTTCTAGCTTTAGATCTCTATGCTTGCTTGTGAAAGTTGTGTAGAGTGGAGTAAATAATTGATAGTCGTATTGACTGGTTTCTTTACAACCTTGCTTGATTAAGTGGGTTAGATTAAGGTTTTAAGTTGTTTTCCAATGTTAAGCTTGTTGAGGTTCGATAGAACTCGCTTGAAGCATAATAGTTGATTGAAAAATGGTTACGTTGTTATAGGTTCAACCTAGCCTACCCATTGAGATTCAACGACTTTAAGCAATTATTCATTACCCATTAAGCGAAATTAGTATTTGATTGCTCACACAGTACAAAGGTTCCCTCTCTATTTTTTCAAACACCATGTAAATTGTCTTTGTTAACAATTAGTTACCAAACTCTTAATATTTATAGTTGAAACTTATTAATTTACATGATGTTCCATTTTGTGTATGGTTGTTCTACAAGAAATTAGAGTACTTCTATACTTCGTACTTGAATTCTTTTTCGTATCACTCCTTGTGGGATCGACCCCAACTCACCATTGGGTTTATACTAATTGTTAGCGACCGCCTACACTTTGAATTATAAGAGGTGTAGTTGAGCGTTATCAGGACAAATATTCCAAAGGGGGATACATTATAACACCTTGGAATTTGGAAAAGGTTAAAGTGGGTTAACGGGAAGGTCGAGATGCCTAAAACGGACCATGAACCCTTCGCTGAACAGTAGACAATCCATGAAAGGGCTCACTGGTCATTTAGGGAGGTGTCTCAGTCGTTTAAGGCTTCAACGAATTGTGGTCTCCTATACGGTTCCCTATACAATCCATGGTGACCTATACAGACCGTTTAGGGACCCATATAGGTCACCCGTCTACTATTAAGTTAGGTTCATTTTGGTCTTTCCCCTATGTGTTTAATACCTAAGCTATGTCATTTTAACCCCTATTCTAAGCCCTATATTAGAGATTTAAGTCACCTAAATTCTAAATTACCCTCCAAGTTCATCCCTAAAATCGTCTCCAAGGCTAACGAAGAAGAAGCTAAGGTTTCACTTAAAGATTATCAATTCACCGTAGCTATTGGGCCATTATCACTAAGGTATGTTAGTATTCACCTATGTAGTCCTTTCCTCCATAGGGTTCCTCAAAGATCTTTCAACTTTACAAACTAGATTCTTAATTCAAAGTTAGGGTTTTAGTCAATCTTCATGGGTTCTTGTCAATTATGATTCAATTGATTTTTTCTATCTTTCAATGCATGAATTGAAGTATTTACATGATTTTGAGTTGAATTCATATGAACCCATGCATGATCCATGATTTTTGACGATGAACACATGATGAAGCTTATGAACTATGATTTATAGAAAATATGAATGCTTTACAAAAGTAATGTTTATGACTAAAGTAAGCTTATAAATGAAGGTTTCTATATGTTTTATGAAGCTTGGCCACATGACATGAATGGAATCTATATTTTCCATCAATGCTTCTGATTATTTTCCTATATTTGGTCTTTATTAGTACGATATCCTGATATGTCATCAATGATCATGAACCAAGTTTCTAAACTTAATATATTAGTAGTATAGCACTATTACTATGAAGTTAATAGTTATGGGTCTTATAAAGCTATTATAAAAAGATCATGGATGGTGAAAGATTTTCTCACGCATGGTCTTAGAAGATACTCTATGACAATTCTAGCTTAGATCAGTAAATTAATATCATGGATGATGATATGAATATGATTAATGACTATTCCATTGGATTTTACTTAGCACCGAGTGGGCTTTTGGAACGAAGGTTTCTATTTAGCATTTGTGGACCTTTAGTAGCAATCCCTAAGTCACAAAACTATGTTCCACCATATGATGTTATATCAGATAGACATAAGCTAGTAGATCCACCTTAATTCAAACTCATGGTCCTTACCTTGGCAAGTAAAACACTCTTTTTTTGGTGTGGGAGCAGTACATTGGATTCCATATTATAGCTCACATAGTCTATGTCGGTCAAATGGTAAACATCCCACAATAATGAACTAAGATTGCTTTCAAAGTATCTCACAAAGTGTTTGCAAGGTGTTAAATCTTGCATTGACCATGATTATGACTCATATTTTCTAACCTCTTATCTTATGATTTAGCTTGGTCATTACATGTCATGTAATATCCTTTTTAGTTTGATTTCATAACTTTTATGCATTTCTATCATACTTTGTACATTTCATGTAATAATGCATACTTGTGCGTATATTGTTTCATAGTGTAGGGTCCGACGCTCCTACTTCACATACTTGTGGCTAGTTAATCTATTGGCAGTCGAAGATTGGTGAGTCATCATGTTCCAAGGACCGACACACCTTTATAGATTTATTTTTTTCAATATTTAGATATTTGTATGTGGTGTATGGGTTACGTCCCAACCATTTCATTTTAATGTAATAGATGGCTTGTTGAGACTATGTTAGACTTCCGCTTGTCAAACTCTTTTATGATGTAAGACTGTTCTTTGAAATCTTTATTTCTATTATCTTGTGTGATGTATGATAACTAGATTGTGTAGGGCCTCTCAGGGTTCTACACGCCATGTTACACCTAGGGTATACTTTAGGTCGTGAAATTTAGAGTCGGGTACTCACCTAATTTTTATTCCTCATCATCATATGGCCCCATCCGAGTTGAGGGAAATCAAGACCAACTTCAGACGCTTCCAAATAATGGGTTTGTTTGTCCTAGTACATCATCTTGGAGGACTCTGGTGTTGTTTATGAAAAATAAAGATGGTAGCATGAGAATGTATATAGACTACATGCATCTGAAATGAGTATCAATTACCTCGCATAGATGATTTATTCAACCAGTTGCAGGGTGCTTTGATTTTTTTGAGTGTAACACCACAAAACTACTATGCTAAGACCCAGTTCCTTCCTCATTTGTGTATAAGGTCGTATCAGGTGATTTTTAAATCATTCTTAAGTGTTACAGTCAATGTTTTAATGAGGTAATAGATTTAGAGATAAATTAAGGTCATAAGAATCCCTCAGCACAAAGTTGAGTTGAAAGATTCCTTACTTATTAAGTTTTGATATAAAATTCTACTTAGGTCAACTTCAAACAAACATATACCTCTACACATAATAAATTAGGTGGCCCATGAACTATCAAATTAAAGGTCTATCAGTCCTTATTCCAATGCCACTAAGTTTGTCTCAGTTCGAGTTCAAATTAAAATGTTATGACCATTTTACCATAGACTACTACAACAGAGTTTTCTGAGTCAGTGACCTACAAATCCCTTCTACGGGCCGTAGAAGTTTCTACGACTGATAACACTCAAATCTCTATCCAAAAATAATCAAAAGAGTGAATGTTCATCGTCAATAAAAGCACTCAACTAAGAGCCGGGGTCGAATCCCACAAGGAATGGTATAATGTTAAGAATTTAATAGACAATTAACAAGCAATTAATTCCAATGAGGTTGAAATAACAACTGGTGAAGAAGTCCACAAACTTTGATAGAAATAATTCAGTCACCCAATCAACAATATTGAAATAATTGACGATTCATGAAGTTAACAGACTCTTGGGGGGTGGAGATCAAATGTTGATTTCATTTGGGGTAATGTAGAATTACTCATTACAACTAGTTAATCACAAATAAGATAGGTCATCATAGTTGACGTTAATATTCTTCGATCTCAAAGCATCCTTGCATAGAATCTCCTTTCGGTTTCATCTATATGCCATTCGAAACAACCCAAAACTTTAGATTTGTAATCAAGTAACCTAAACCACAACTATTGAACAGATGACCCAGTTATATTAGTTTATTTCGAGCACCATCACAAGATCGGAACTACAATTAAGTTGGCCAACTCAATTCATGAATTAATAAATCACCAATTAGTCAAATCTATGATTAACAGTCATAAAATAGAGAAATTCAACAAACTCACTACATTAAATCAACACTCAACCACACCCCAAGAGTTTGGATTTTAGCCACACATTCCAAAGTGTAAATAAACTATACCTTGCATGAAATTAGCCATGGGTAGCATGATTCGAGTATTTAATAGCAAACACTTCAAATTCAACCTCAAATTCTCAAATTCAAGTTTTTACACAATTGAAAGTTTCAACAACAGAAGTGTTCTCTCTCAATAGAAGAATATTTCTCTCAATTTTTCCACACTCTTTCTCTCTCCTTTGGACTATTTTGTAGTTTTCCAAAATTTTAGCCAAAAAATAGTTTTGTGTCCCTTTCAACAATGTTAGCTCAGTTTGCTAACTGCATTCCACGAGTCACTTATCTTCCTTTGGTTCACCTTTTTCTTACTTCAAGCTTCAGTTATTTGAGTCTCATTAGGCGATCCCATTTGAGTTCACTTTTGTAACTTTGATGACTCACCGATTTCCACCTCATATAGCCCTTTGAGACATCATTTTATTTGCCATCATTGTTAGATTCAACGATGTCTACTCACTTCGCCTTATTTCTTTCGGCGGATCTCCCTTCTTGCATTACTTCACTGATTGACCTTTAGGGATGACTCAGTTCACTTTCAACATAGGTGGTCTCAAATTTCTTTGGTGACTCGCCATTCTTGTTAGGTGATCTATAATATATAGTTTGCACTTCTTTTTATATTTTTGGTCATTCTTTCAAGCATCGATCCCTGCCTTGTCCAATTGCCTCCATAGCTACAAATCATCAACATTCTATCAGATTAGGACAAAATTAGGCATTTGCGAATACTAATTATTGAGCTAAATGGACCTTAAATGACTGTAAATCTACCACACATCAACACCCCCAACGTAAACTTTTTCATGTCCTCAAGTAAATCAAGAACACAATAGGCTCAATAAGGGTGTCTACAACAGTACTCAATGAGAGCTAACATGTAAGTGCCATAGAAAGACTACTCACAATAACTTGTTACCCATGATCATGATAAAAAAGCTTCAAATGATGAGTAGCTAATCTCAACACAAGCTCAAGCTCACTTTAGCTTCTTGTCTAATGCAACAACAGTTTCAAAAAATGCATTCAAGTGCCCTCACAGCAAGAATGATTTCATGCTCTCACAAAGCCATTCAACAAAGGTGTAAGGAATCAATGCAAATCTCATTCTCTCAAAAGAGAAACACATGCAAGCTTTTTCCCATAGGGTTTCCCATATTTTCCAATCATTACACAACCTAGTTCATGCAAGATTTCAAGGGTCTTTTAGGCTTGTAATGGGGTTGAGGGTTAAGGTATGGTCAATTCGGATTGGTGACTTATACCTTTTCAAAGCATTGTTGTAATCATAATCACCTATTCTTAAGTTCTTTACATTCTTTTTCATTTGAGAACTCAAACCTTGACTTGTCACTCAATTTAATTGAAATTCCTCTTTTATCTCCTTCACTTCTCTTTGTCATTTTCATTTTTCCCATTCATCTCCATCACAATGATGATTTTTTATAAGGATGTGTTCCTTCATTTTGCATCACTTTCAAAGTTAAGTCTCATTTCATCTTTCTTTTTCCTTCACTTGGCTTTAATTCATCTTTCCTTTCCACACCCCAACTTAGGATTTGACCTAAGTTGGCTATTAAAACATTATAATGCTTCAAAGAGGATTTTTTTGAGAAGGTAGGGATAATTTTGTTCAAGAGGCTTCTTTTGGTTGTCAACAAATAGGTTGGGTACAAATGGTGCCAAAAAGGATTTACATCCTCAGAAGGTAGTCACAAAGAATTTATGGACAATTTGGTTCTCTTTTTAAATTGTTTCACAAGATCATGTCTCACATTCACCAAGATTGAAACAATCAGACTAATAAGGAACATTCTAGGACTCCACAATCATGCTTTCAAGTAAGACCTCACTGCACATGGCACTTATAAATACACTCATTTAGTATATCCCGAAAAGATTAAAAGTGTATGTGTGATGTTCATTGCAATGATCAAATCAAGATGCAGCTAGTCAACAAAAGATTCAAAGAGATCACTTAAAGGTGCAACCATATCAATTTCATTCTTGCAAGACCAACACTATGCATCATGCTCATCATGATTACTATCATGTAACACCACGAACTTGAGAAAATAGAAAATGCAGCTTTCTAGAATCTGGTGTCAAAACCAACGGATACCACCCACAAATTGTAGGTGGTGTCCCGTGGTTCAGTCCCAGACTTGGGAAATTTTAGAATCTAAAGATGAGACCTATGGTCGTGGTCCACGGTCCGTCGATGGACCCACATATCGTAGGTGGAGTGCTTCATTGGGGTCCAAATTTTTATGGTATCTGATCCCACCCACGGTCAACTAGTACGGTCCGTGATTGGATATATGGACCGTATGTGAGGGTCAGCAGCCAATAAGAGGAAAATTATTGTTGGGTCAAATTCAAAGGGTCATATCTTTTATCACATAATGAATTAGGTGTCCTATGACCTATCAAATGAAAGATAATTGAATCCTCTTTTGAACGTCACCAAGTTTGCTAAAATCCCATCTTCGAGTAAAAAGTTATGCTCATTTTAGTGAAGCCATGTCTGGCAAAGCTTGGTCGATGACTCCTACCGATGGTTGGTAGGTCAATCGATGACCTATCAATCCTATAGTAGGTGGCACTCGTCAGACTTAAGTCAGGGTCATTTTGGTCCTTTCCCCTATGAGTTGGGCACTTAAACTACGTTGTTTGAGGCCTAAACTACATCGGTTTACTCTGTTTAAGCCTAATAACAAAGTTAGACATACCAGAACCTTTATTCACCAAAAATCATCCAAACTTAGAGAAAAAATTAGAAAAAAGAAGCGACAGTTTCCTGAGAACAATCAGAAGGATTGCTCCAAGTTTCAGCCCCGAAATCGAAGGATTTCTCCGTAGATTTCGTCACCAGGTATGTGGGATTTCACTAGTGGGTTCCTTTCATCCACTAGGTCCCTAGAATTCAGTCAGATTCTTGATTCCGTATATCTTGTTTAGACCTAGGGATTCTAAAACCTTAGATATTGGTTGTGATTTAGTTGTTTTAGTATTTTTAATCAAATATCATATTTTATTAGAATCATTGTTAAATTTCGTGTATGAAACTCAGAACCCTAGTTGTGTAGTTTCCTTTTAGTTCATGAAATGAACTTGCTAGGTCAGCAAAACAAATAATCATGCTTCAATTTTCGAATGTCACATTATCAGTATATAATTATTACATTCGTAGATTTTGCATGTTAGTATTTTGAGTTATTCAGCATTTCAGTATTTCAGTCATAGTGTGTCATATACATATTCAGTTGGGAGTAGACTTAACACTGGGTTGGACTAGGGTTCAGTGTATCCATATAGTCCCAGAACTACGTGCCCCTGTATGAGTATAAGTCCCCTCTATTGGGAATTATTTTTAGTGATCACGCCACTCATGCCTTTATACCCCTGGCAAGGTATATTGGGTCCCCTCGATGGTGCGTATACATCGAACTCCACGTTTAGCTCACGTGGTTTTATGTTAGTTAATAGTAGCTCCTACAGTCAGACTCTAGTGCATTTGACCAGATTTTTAGTTTATACTTCAGTATTTAGTCTCATCATGTTATGTTCATGATTAGTGCTTGGTCATTGCATTTAGCTCAGCTTTTAGTTTTATTTCAACATTTTTATTTTGTTCATATGATGTGATTGCTCAATTATGTTTTGTTCAACTTATATATATTTGTTCAACTTAGTATCTATATCCTGCATGCTCAGTACATTCCAAGTACTGAAGCATACTCTGCCCTACATCCTTTCATGATGTAGGTTGAGGTACTCAGCATCCCGATCACGCTTAGACCGATCCTCGATCTGCATTCAGCACCTTCAGTGGTGAGTCCTCATACTTCGAGGACAATATACATGCTTTCATTTAAGTCTTTACACTTTAGTTTTCAGTTTTGTTAGAGTTAGCTGGGGGGCATGTCCCAGCAACCACTACAAGAAAAAGCTTTATTTAAGACCAATATTTAGAGACGAGTTAATAATCTCGTCTTTAAAGGTGAATGTATTGGGACGAGATTTTAATCCGGTGTTTAATTTCTTGTGTTATTGTGAAGGTACTAAATGTGGTCTCTAGAGAAAGTATAAACTGGTCCCAATATTAAATTTAGGGGTCTTGAGAAATTTATTAAGGAGGGAAAGTACTGAAATGTTAAAAAAAAAATCTATTTTCACCAAAACTTGGCGCCAAAAGGCCCATTACTGATTAAAATTGTAAAAGGAGATAAAAAAATAAAACACCTCTGTTTCTCAAAACTTAACGTGAAATAGAACAACCCTAGCAGTGATTTTTCCTAAGAACGATCTTCACAATACAGCGATCTAAGAGCAGCTCTCTACTGAAAATCTTTGTATTCTCAAAATAGAGAAAGCACTAGTCTGCCTAGATGCAGACGCAGCAGCTTGTTTCAGTCATTCATCTGTGTTTTCAGAACAAAGAAAGTACAGGTTTGTCTAACACTGATCTCAATCTCTATCTTCTATTCACTCGAATCTGAGGTATTACTCCACTTCTTTCTGTTTATTTGTTTCCTTCTATTAAGTTGATTTGTTGTTTGTTTTGTTCAAGTTATAACTCTTCTTGTTTAAGTTAGTTTTGTTCGCTGATCACACTAGCTGCTGATCATTATTTGTAAAAAAAGATTCAGTTTTATAGTGCTTTATGATCCCAAAAATGAAGGGGATCTATCGTTAAAGAACTAAGTGTTCCTAAAGGTTAAGAACAATAAACTAAACTTGAAAAGGGGAACTAACAAGTAGAAGAGCTAAAAAAATATGATCAATATCGAGAGGGTTGTGTTCAAGTTGAGAAATCCATTATGAATTACAAGTGAATCGTTTTTAAGCTTTTAAGCCCAATAGAGCAAGTGAGAAAACTGATTGTTGTATGTTACTATTGGAAACGTGAAAAATTGGTAGTTTTGTTTGGTTCCAAAAACTAATAAAAGATGTAAAACGAAATAGAACTGATGCAAATACCTCATGTGGTGATGCACATAGAAGGTTGAAAAAGTGATAGTTTTGTTTGGGTTTGAAACTTGGAAAACTTGATATCTTCCAAGAAGATACATTCTAACAGTTTGTTAAAACATTATTAATCCATTTTTCTAACATGTTCTCTTATTTCTTTCTTGTTGTATCTCAACTATTTCTCCTCTTTGAGAGTTGTTTTCTTCTTCTCTAAATCTAAGAGTAGCTCTCAACTGAAAATCTTTGATTTCTCAAAATAGAGAAAGCACGAGTCGGCCTAGAAGCAGTCGCAACAGCTTTGTTTCAGTGTTTCATCTGTGTTTTTTCAGGACAAAGAAAGTACAGGTCTGTCTAGCACCGATCTCAACTCAATCTCTATCTTCTATTCACTGGAATCTCAGGTATTACTCCACTTCTTCCGGTTTATTTGTTTCCTTCGATTAAGCCGATTTGTTGTTTGTTTTGTTCAAGTCATAACTCTTCATTAAGTTAGTTTTGTTCGCTGATCACACTAGCTAGCTGCTGATCATTATTTGTAAAAAAAGTTTCAGCTTTATAGTGCATGTTTTATGATCCCAAAAATGAAGGGGATCTATCGTTAAAGAACTAAGTGTTCCTAAAGGTTAAGAGCAATAAACTAAAACTTGAAAAGGGGAACTAACAAGTAGACGAGCTAAAAAAATATGATCAATATCGAGAGGGTTGTGTTCAAGTTGAGAAATCCATTATGAATTACAAGTGAATCGTTTTTAAGCTTTTAAGCCTAACAGAGCAAGTGAGAAAACTTATTGCTATATGTTACTATTGGAAAAGTGAAAAAATGAAAGTTTTGTTTGGTTCTAAAAACTAATAAAAGATGTAAAACGAAATAGAAGTGATGCAAATGACCTCATGTGGTGATGCACATAGAAGGTTGAAAAAGTGATAGTTTTGTTTGGGTTTGAAACTTGGAAAACTTGATATCTTCCAAGAAGATACATTCTAACAGTTTGTTAAAACATTATTAATCCATTTTTCTAACATGTTCTCTTATTTCTTTCTATTTGTATCTCAGTTATTTCTCCTCTTTGCGAGTTGTTTTCTTCTTCTCTAAA
Organism: Solanum okadae; assembly: GCA_036553675.1. Classification (NCBI taxonomy): domain Eukaryota; kingdom Viridiplantae; phylum Streptophyta; class Magnoliopsida; order Solanales; family Solanaceae; genus Solanum; species Solanum okadae. The sequence goes on along the minus strand of CM071682.1, from coordinate 35,132,919 downwards.
TCTAAGAGTAGCTCTCAACTGAAAATCTTTGATTTCTCAAAATAGAGAAAGCACGAGTCGGCCTAGAAGCAGTCGCAACAACTTTGTTTCAGTGTTTCATCTGTGTTTTTTCAGGACAAAGAAAGTACAGGTCTGTCTAGCACCGATTTCAACTCAATCTCTATCTTCTATTTACTGGAATCTCAGGTATTACTCCACTTCTTCCGATTTATTTGTTTCCTTCGATTAAGCCAATGCTTGTTTGTTTTGTTCAAGTCATAACTCTTCTTATTTAAGTTAGTTTTGTTCGCTGATCACACTAGCTAGCTGCTGAACATTATTTGTAAAAAAAGTTTCAGCTTTATAGTGCATGTTTTATGATCCCAAAAATGAAGGGGATCTATCCTTAAAGAACTAAGTGTTCCTAAAGGTTAAGAACAATAAACTAAAACTTGAAAAGGGGAACTAACAAGTAGACGAGCTAAAAAAATATGATCAATATCGAGAGGGTTGTGTTCAAGTTGAGAAATCCATTATGAATTACAAGTGAATCGTTTTTAAGCTTTTAAGCCTAACAGAGCAAGTGAGAAAACTTATTGTTGTATGTTACTATTGGAAAAGTGAAAAAATGAAAGTTTTGTTTGGTTCTAAAAACTAATAAAAGATGTAAAACGAAATAGAAGTGATGCAAATGACCTCATGTGGTGATGCACATAGACGGTTGAAAAAGTGATAGTTTCGTTTGGGTTTGAAACTTGGAAAACTTGATCTCTTTCAAGAAGATGCATTCTAACAGTTTGTTAAAACATTATTAATCCATTTTTTCTAACAGGTTCACTTATTTCTTTCTAGTTGTATCTTAGTTATTTCTCCTCTTAGCGAGTTGTTTTTTTCTTCTCTAAATCTAAGAGTAGCTCTCAACTAAAAATATTTTATTTATCGAAATAGAGAAAGCACAGGTCTGCCTAGAAGCAGTCGCAATAGCTTGGTTTCAGTACTTCATCTGTGTTTTTCAGGACAAAGAAAGCACAGGTCTGCCTAGCTCCGATCTCAACTCAATCTCTATCTTCTATTCACTAGAACCTCAGGTATTACTCCACTTCTTCCAATTTATTTGTTTCCTTCGATTAAACCGTTTTGTTGTTAGTTTTGTTCAAGTTATAACTATTCCTGTTTACGTTACTTTTGTTCGCTGATCACACTAGCTGCTGATCATTATTTCTAAAAAATGATTCAGTTTTATAGTGTGTTATGCTCCCAAAAATGAAGGGGGTCTATCCTTAAAGAACTAAGTGTTCTTAAAGGTTAAGAATAGTGAACTAAACTTGAAAAGAGGCATTAACAATTAGACGAGCTAAAACAATATGATCAATATCGAGAGAGTTGTGTTCAAGTTGAGAAATCCATTATGAATTACAAGTGAATCTATTTTAAGCTTTTAAGCCTAACAGAGCAAGTGTGTTATGATCCCAAAAATAAAGGGGATCTATCTTTTATTTCTGTAGACATGTATCTCAGTTATTTCTCCTCTTTTGCGAGTTGTTTCTTTCTTCTCTAAATCTGATTTGTTGATTCTTTCCTTCTTATATAGTAGTGTATAGTGTGTGCCTAAAGAATCGATCATATTTTCACAATGAAATTAACTTGAGCTAATGAAAGATGAAAGAAGTATAATAGAATTGATGCAAATTAACTCTAGTATATGCTGTTTATAGTATGTTGAAACAGTAATAGTTTCATTTGGGCTTCAAAACTTTGCAAACTCGAGAATTTTCAAGATACATTCTAATAGTTACACCATATATTCTTCCATTTTTGTGTAACTGAATCACTATTTTTGTCCTAAAGAAACTGAACAGTGAACTATTATTGAACATAGACACTCACAGATTATGAATTAAGACCATGTTCAGAGAGAATATAGAGGGAGTTATTCAACTAAAGAAATCTATTCTAAATTACAAGTGAACTATTGTTTACATATTAAGGCTAATAGAGCAAGCTGGAAAGTGGTTGCATTTTTAAAATTGATCCAAATGTGTAGTTACCTGCAACTAATTCCTTAAGGTACTGGTTACAGAATCAGAAGTTGTGCGCATCTTATGCTCTTTTTCTTATCGTTCATATTTTCTTAATCTATTTTTATGTATTCTCCAAGGTTATGGCCCCTTGTAAGCAATGGATGCAACTTTCTCTTGATAATCGGGTCGACCAAGCCTATTTAGATGGTGTGAAAAAGTTTTTGGATTATGCTTTTCAAAGATCAGGAAAACAGGATGAAATACGATGTCCATGTTACAAATGTTGTAATACAACATTAGGAACTCGTGAGACTATTGATACACATTTGAAAGTATATGGAATAATTCAAAATTATACTTTTTGGTACCACCACGGAGAACATTTAGGTGAGCTCGTGTCAAATTCTGAAGATGAAACTGATGATGAAGTAGAAGGTTATGAGAGTGAAGATGAAGTACATGAATTGTTGAAAGATTTATATCCTAATGTTGATGAAGCATCCACCCACACTAGTTATGAAGATGTAGTTGAGGAGGAGCCAAATGTTGAAGCTAAAAGATTTTACAACTTATTGAAGGATTTGGAGCAGCCACTATACCAAAATTCAAAGGCTTCAAAGTTTTCATCTTTGATTAAATTGCTTCACATCAAAGAGTATGGGCCGTTGGAGTAATGAGTCTTTTAGCATGTTATTAAAAATGTTAAAAGAGGAGTTATTGCCTAATGGGGCTGATTTGCCAAATTCATATTATGAGGCAAAGAAGATTATTCGCGATCTTGGGCTTTCTTACAACAAAATTAATGCCTGTACTAATGATTGCATGTTATATTGGAAGGAGGATAGCTTACTTGATTCTTGCAAAATGTCACGCCCCGAGCCTACACCCTGGGCGGGACCGGCACTCGGAGACCATCGCTAGCCCCAAGCGAACCCTTGGCCTGGCTTTCTTAACTCAGCGGAAACCTAACTCAACAAAATGACTTCATGCAAAGCAAAATCATAAGACAACTTAACTGATACAAATCTGGCCATAAAGGCACCTCGGGTCTCAAAATAGAGTATTTACATATATACATAGATAAGAGACTCAAAACTAGCTGACTGACTGTCTGTCTATGAAGCCTCTAAAATACTGAGATGGATGTTGGGACAGACCCCGCAACATCCTAATAAGACAAAAACTAAGAACACAAAATAATTGAGTCCTCCGGAATGCAAAGAGGCTCACCACTGACTCTGGAGTGCTCAGCTGGATCAACGACGTGCAAGATGCTGATCCGGGGTACCTGAATCTGCATCATCAAACGATGCAGGCCAACTGGCATCAGTACATGGAATGTACGAGTATGCAAGCGGGAAATCCAAACCACAACTTAAGCTCGAAAGGAAATACAAGAGAACACTTACCTCGGCTCTGTACGACTCATGACTAACTGAACTCAATATTTAAAGTAATAAGACGCATGCAATATATAAAGCTTGTAAAACAGTATAAACAACTTAGCTTGTTAATGATAAAACAATAACAACTCAACTTTACTTATATAAAAGTAAAATAACTTATGTGGGAGGTTCTTTAACCGACAACCACCACTATGAGCCCTAGTGATGATACAACACTTTACCTCGCGTTGCCCAAGGACCATCCTATACCTTGCTGTGATATAAGAAGCTAACTTTACTTAGTGGATCGACTAGCTTAACTTTCGTGATCATCTAAAAAGTATGATTCGAGAAATCCCATGTTGGCGCATGGTTCTAATGGAGAGTTGAGTAAATCAGAACTCGTGTCCCCAATTCGGTGCTCAATACTACTCCCAAAAATACTTTGGCTCATAATTATCTTTAAACACATTTTTCTTTAGTTGAGATAATTACTCAAAACTTAGCCCAAAGGCTTCTTTGAAAAAAAAACAAGGTTCCCCTCTTACTCAAATGTACAACATTTATAAACTCCTTTGGGAATACTTAGTTCCCTAATAGCCCTTTTTTTAAAAATGAACTCAACTTTAAACTCTTGACTTAACTTGGAACTGAGACTCTTACTCGACTTGAAACTTGAGACTTTTACTTAGCTTGAAAATCTATACTCTTTTACTTGACTTCTAACTTCACTTGACTTGGAAACTATCTTTCCTTGAATCGAAATTATGAATTCAAGGTGTTCGATCACATGTTATGAAGGGATTCTTGAATGCTTAGACGTACTTTGGAGTGTCGGAAACAACGATACAACATAGGTATAATACTTAAGAACATGCATGAGAAAGTGAGAAAAGAATGGGGGAAACTTGGCTGAGACTGCAGATTTCTGGTGACACAGATGGCATCTACGGACCGTAGATGGACTTACGGTCCGTCCTGCAGGTCCGTAGATCGCGTCAGAAACTTCCCCAGAATTCAGTTAAAAAAATGACTAAGTGTTGACCTACGGTCCGGACTTACGGTCCGTAGGTCAAGTTACGGACCGTAGGTCGTGCCCATAGATCGATGCCCCAAAAAGCCCAGCTTCTGTCCCGATTGACGGTTGACCAGTACGGACCTTCAATCGATCTACGGTCCGTAGGTCACGCCCGTCGATGGGAATCGATAACAAAAATTTGCTGAAAATTGGTGGTGAATCAACTTAAAAAGGGTCATAACTCTTAGAATCATAATTCCCTCAACATACAATAACAACTAACAACTTCTACAACTTCAACAACAAATTCCAATCTTTTCTCAAATCATAGAATAAGCTTGGTGTGTGTGGGGGAAAGGATCAACCCACACAAAAACTCACATACCTATTAGGGATCACCCCCGACGATAATCCACGACGGAAACTTGTTGATCTCCTTTCTCCTCTTCTTCTCTTCTTCTTCTCTTCTTCACCCTCAAGAACCCTAACTCTTTCTCTTTTAAAATGGGATGAAAAAAATGATCCAAGATCAGCCTAACACACAATGTAATCTCAAAAGAAATAATTTGTGAAAAGACCAAAATGCCCTTAAATTTCCGAACGGATTTCCCTTCCAACTGCCCAACTTCTAAAGGGCATAACTCCCTCATACGAACTTGGAATCGAGCAAACTCGGTGGCGTTGAAAAGGTCATTCCACGAGCTTCGCAACCATAACTGGAACTACTCCTAACTCATCCTGAGATAGGAGTTAAGACTACTCAAAGTTGGCCAAAAACTCATTTTTTTTTCCATACTTAACCAAATTTCCAGATTCTAAATTTTTCCAAAAATGACTACTTTCCAATTTCAAGCTTCTTCAAAGCCACTTCAAATTGTCGGATGTTACACAAAATTTGTGGTGCGTCAAGATGGAAAATGAATAAACATACCGGGGAAACAAGGGATAAAAAGGGTAAAAAGATAGCGTCAAAGAGTTTGCGTTATTTTCCATTAAAGTCTAGGCTTTAAAGGTTGTTTATGTCTACAAAGACATCTTCTCTAATGACATGGCATAAAGATGAAAGAATTAATGATGGAATAATGAGGCACCCAGCTGATTCAATGGCATGGAAGTCATTCGATGAACTTCACCCTTCATTTGCAACCGAACCCCGTAATGTTCGACTTGGACTTGCTAGTGATGGATTTCAGCCATTTCGCAATTCAAAAAGCTCACATAGCATTTGGCCTGTGGTTCTTATTCCTTATAACTTACCACCTTGGTTGTGTATGAAACAAGAAAATTTTATCTTGTCAATGCTTATTCCTGGTCCAAATGGTCCTGGAGATGCAATTGATACATATCTTCAACCTCTGATAGAGGAACTAAAAGAGTTGTGGGAAGTTGGTATTGAGACCTTTGATGCATCAACTAAACAAAATTTTAAGTTGCATGCTTCTTTGTTGTGGACTATCAATGACTTTCCAGCATATGGAAATTTATCAGGATGGAGTATAAAAGGAAAATTGGCATGTCCATCTTGTAATAAAGACACATCCTCAATTCGATTGACTAATTGTAAGAAACAATGTTTTATGGGTCATCGACGTTACCTTCCCAAGGATCACAAATGGAGGAATGACAAAAAGTCATTTGATGATACAATAGAGAAAAGGCTCCCACCGAAAACATGTTCTGGAATTGATATACTTAATCAAGTGCAAGATCTTGAAGGGCAACCATTAACAAAGGATCCTAAGAAAAAGAGGAAGATATCACATGAAAAGCGAAAGGATAATTGGAACAAGAAAAGTATCTTTTTTGAACTTCCATATTGGAAATCTCTCTTGTTGCGACATAATTTGGATGTCATGCATATTGAGAAAAATATATGCGATAATATTATGGGGACAATCATGAATGTCAAAGGAAAGACAAAGGACACAATTAACACTCGGTTAGACTTGAAGGAGATGAATATTAGGCCAGAATTGCACCCTATCCAAAGAGGGGAGAAAGTTGAAGTTCCAACTGCGTGCTACACATTGTCGCTTGAAGATAAGCATAAGTTATGTCTTTTCTTGAAGAATTTAAAGGTTCCTGATGGGTTTTCATCTAATATTTCTCAATGTGTAAACTTGAAAGATCACAAGATATCTGGATTAAAAAGTCATGATTGTCATGTTCTTTTGCAACATATACTCCCTCTTGCTCTTCGTGGTATGCTGTCCAAAGAAGTTTGTGAACCTCTTATTGAGTTATCAATTTTTTTTTTGTGTTCTTGGAGCAAAAGAGTTGAGGATTGATGACTTGAAACATATTGAAGCACAAATTCCCATAATACTTTGCAAGTTAGAAAAGGTATTCCCTCCTCCTTTTTTTGATGTGATGGTGCACTTGCCAATTCATTTAGCAGGTGAAGCTGAGATTGCTGGACCTATTCATTATCGGTGGATGTATCCTATTGAGCGATGGTTATATTTTTTGAAATCTCTCATTGGTAATAGGGCATGTCCAGAAGGTTCTATTGCACAGGGCTACATTGCAAATGAATGCATGACCTTATGTTCAAGGTATCTGCATAGAATAGACACAAAATTCAATCGGCCTGAAAGAAATTATGATGGGGGCTTAAAAACATCAAATGAGGGTTTATCTATATTTTGCCAACCTGGAAAAATTTTGGGAGCTAAAGTTTCATGTGAGCTTGAATCTAATGAGTTGGAACAAGCACATATATACATTCTGAAGAATTGTGATGAAGTCATACCATATCTTGAGTATGGAAAGTTCTTTTATATCATCTTATATTTCTTATTTCCTTTAAGGTGATATCGTTTCTACATGAAATTTATGGTTAACCTCAATTTTGTAGAGAGTTTGCACAAAATCATATAGATACTGCTCAAAACTTGTCAGATACAGAATGGGACCGAGAATTTATTGAATGGTTTAAAGATAGGGTGAGAAATATATAAACAGCAAATTCAATATCTTAACCTTTAACTAATAGTTCTAAAGTATTCAATGTTATCTTGTTTCTAGGTTGCACAATTGCATAAAACAGATAATAGTCAGCTCATGGAAGATCTTCTCTCACTTTCACGTGGTCCTACTAAATATTCAACACATTCTAATGGATACATTGTCAATGGATACAAATTTCATATAGAAGATCATGATCAAATGTTAAGGACTCAAAATTGTGGTGTTGTTGTAGTTGGCGAGAATGATAAAGATAGTGAGAATGTTGATTACTATGGAATTTTAACAGATGTTATTGAATTGCAATTTATCTCGAATAGAAGGGTGATTTTGTTCCGTTGTAACTGGTTTGATGTGTATGACAAAATAAAAGGAATTAAAAGAGATGAGTATGACTTCGTGAGTGTGAATCCGAGTAGATTTTTGAAAACAAATGAGCCTTTTGTTTTAGCGAACCAAGCATCTCAAGTGTTTTATGCTAGTGATAATTCCAACAAAGGTTGGCATGTAGTGAGGAAGACTCAACCTCGTGATTCCTATGAGATGGGGAAACAAATGGATGATGATGTTGTAGTTGACTTAGAAAGTCCTTCACAAAAGAAACGAAAAACAACAGATCGATGAGGTTAAGTATCTTTTCTGAACTAATAGACATGATTTTTTTTATTACTACATTGTCGCACATGATTCTTGTTTGGGAGGAGGCGATCACGAAATTGATTTCTCCTTTTGATTCTTGATAAATTTTAACTTACTGTTAAAATTTATATTCTTCATTACTTTGATTCTATCGTTTGGTTCACTGGTAACTATTTGAAATACTAATTATATTATGTTCTTCAGTTTACAGGATAAAAAGTTTTCTTATAATTTTTCTACTTTTGTCTCTTTTTGCAGGTTCGATATGAAAACTGAAAATGAGGATGGATCAATTATGAAGAGTACTATCAAATACTCATTTGTTGCGCCTGGGGCAATTGGAAGATGAAGAGGACGAGGGATTAAATCTTTGACATCAAAAGGAAAAGTTTCAACTAAGAGTTCATTATTTGAATCTAGTGATCTTGTTAAGAAATACATCCAAGAAGTTGAAACAAGTAAGCTTTTGAATGTATGTGGAGTTCTTAATTGCATATATATACATATCTTCTATCAATTTATCTATGAGTGTTACTTTTCTATAGGTGCTATTGAGAAGGGGCGACAACAACAACTTACCAACGTCCCAATGTCTTCTAGTCATGAAAAGAGAGCAATAAATGAGAAGTCCAATATGTCTCTTGAGAAAGAGTATATGCAAGTTAATACTTCATTTCATCCATCTACCAAGCAAGCTAAGCAATACATCCATGATGTTTAAACAGGTATGTTTTTTCATGACTTGTGCTCTTTTTGCTAATTTTATCCATATTCCTTGTAATGCCAAGTCTCACGAGTTGAGGCCTTATTTTTTGTATAATTAATTTGCATTCAATACAATACTTTGTCAAATATTCACAGTGAAATTGAATTCAAATAATAGTGAATTGTTTTCTGCAGGTGCTATTGGTAAGGGACGAGGAGCTGGACATAAAAACTCCACCATGTCTTCTAGTCAAGTTCCTACTCCCTTTCGTTCATTTACTAATCAAGTAAAGAAATGTACCAAAGAAGTTGAAACAAGTATGTTTTTTAAAATTTCTGTTTCTTATTCCATATATAACAGAAAATAAACATCTAGATCTTTCTGCTCATCTTAGGAGTTTCTGAAAATATTGTGAAATCTAGTCAAGGATTGCCATCAATTAATAAAAATACCCTGGTCCTTGAGAAAGAGAACACACAAGCCAAATCCCCTAGTTCTATTGATCAAGTTATGCAGCCTTCCCAAACAACTGAAACAGGTATGAAAATTTACGAATCCATGCACTATCTCTAAAATTAAATTTTATTGCAACAGTTCTACTAAATTATACAATTATAGGATCATCTAATCCTAGAAAGGTAAAAAGAGTTCGAGGGAGTAACAAGTGTAAAGAAGTTGCATCACTTGAAGCTGGAAAGAGGCTGAAAGTAACATTTTACAATAATCGAACGGTTGGAACAAATAGCAATCTGTTTTCAAGGCACTTGGGAAAAGTTATTCGTGACGGTAATATGTGTCCACTGGGAGTATCATCGTGGAGTGACATTTAGCAACAAAAATTAGATCACATGTGGGCAGCTATTACGGTACCAATTTTTAATTACATCATCATTGTCTTTATATTCTGGTTTTTTGTGTTGTCTGTTAATTATTACCTAAATCTAATCAACTAATCATAAATATAAAACGAAGGATGTATACCAAGAAGACTACACTAGTGAATTACAACCATTAATACATACTTTTGTATATTGACCGACAATGTTCACTCTCCTTTTTTATTTAAACTCACTTTTTAATTATTGTAGGATAAATTTGAGAGTGTTGACTTGAATGATCATCGTGACCATATATTTGGATGGATGAATGAGTTATGGAACCAATGGAGAAGATACTTGCATGCTACTTATGTGAAAAATAAGCCAATTGTTCAGGCTCTTAAGAATATTCCAAAGGGAGTAGAAAAGAAGGAATGGGAGTGGTTAGTTAAGGAACATTTTTGTTCTGAAAGTTTTCAGGTATGCCTAGTGATCTAATAGTCTATATTTTCGAAGCATCCATTTTGCAACTCAACGTGATATTTAGATGTGAAACTTATGTTTTTAACTTGGTAAATTTTCTTAGATATTAAAGTTTTACATAACAATACAGGCGAGGAGCAATAGAAATGCAGAAAATCGAGCTAAGTTAAAGATGTATCATCATATTGGTAGCAAGCCTATTAGAGAGATTATTTATCAGCAGGTATTATCGAAAAATTACTTTCCTAAAGAAAATATTTAAGAAGTGTTATTTGACGTGTTTTCTCTTTGATGTAAAGGGCGGAAAAGATGGCAATCCGCCAAATTTGGCAACTATTTTCTTCGAGACTCGTAAGAAAGATAACATGCTTGTTGAACCAGAAGCAATTGAAAAACATGTGTGTTTGGTAAATTCAATATGTAAATTACTTCAAATTATCATGGGATCTATTGAAATGTACTTGTATATATCTTGTAGGCTCAAATAGAAGAAATACTAAAAGTTGAGCCATCTCTGCCTAGCATAGAGATTGTAGAAAAGTGTTGTGGACCTCAAACTCGTAGCCATGTATTTGGCTTTAGTGGTGGAGTAAAGGCAAAGGACATGAGAGGTGGCACTTCTTCAAAGACTGAATTACTGTCTCAGCTACGTTCAACTCAAGAGGAAAATAAATCTTTGAATGAGAAAAACAAATCCTTGAATGATCGCTTGTCTACCTTAGAAGATGAGATGAAAGAAATAAGAAAAATGCAAGAATTCTTTGCTACTCAACAATCGCATAACCCGCATATGACATCACCTGTATCAACTGAATGACCACTGCTTCTTTTGCTGATCAAGTAAGTAACAATTTACTAAACTCTATTTGCGGATAGTTGTTTAAGCAGTTAGTGTATGGCTGAACTCTTATGAAACTAATGAAGAGAGGAATGAACAAATAACATAGCCTTTTTGAAACTAGAAGACGGTAGATTGATAATTGACATGGTTTCCATCAGCTTTTCTATTATTATTGATATGTCTATTTAAAGGAATTCTTCACTTGTGATTATCTTCTCTTAGCTAGTGGTTGTTTGACTTATTTGTGTTATGATTCATGATACATATCAGGTTATTATTTGTTTGTTGGATTGATGATGGAAAACTGTATTGCTTTTTGGGGATCTGTCATGAACAAGATACTAAAACTTTTCCCTGTGAAGTGGAAAATTTGATGTTTCAGCAGAATGATGACCAGTTCCGTTTAGTAGATTCTAGTAAAGATGCTGATTTGGTTGATAAAACAGGGAAGGATGAACTTCTATATCCACTACAAGTAGTTGAGAGATAAAATTATTAGCAAGTTTAAAGTGCTCAATTTACAGAACTAACTCTTCATAGTTATACATCCATGATTTGAATTGCAACACCAGTATAGGTTCAAGTCTAACAACAGTTGATTTCCCACTTGTAGCTTTGCAGATAGGATTTGAATTTCAGGGAAAAGAAGCGTATTATACATAGAGTTTTACTCCTGACAGCAATCTTCCAATCGACAACTCTTCTCTTCATAAAAGCTATCAAAAAATAAAGTGAAAATGGTACATAGAAACTAGCCTTTAAGATATATTATCTCTGTGATGCCAATTTTTCAGGTGTTGCAATGTTTTTTGCTTTATCCACTGCTGGTCATAGGGGAGGTAAGCCTGGATTGAGTGATCTTACACTAATGCACTCATATCAGCAAGGTCATCTATGAAATTGTAATGATATGAGATGTCGTAACTGATTTCTCTGATGGCTGGGTTCAATTCCTTGAGTTTCTTCTCATACAACGCACAAATTCCATCCATTGCTTGACTTATTTACTCGTAATCCATGAAAGTGCGAGTTGCTCAGTTTTGAGATATCTGTGTGAGAACAATAGTGTGATTGTTTGCCATTTTACGAATGAATAAGGATTGAGCTTGTATTTGCTGAAATTTTGAAGCAGCGAATCAGAAACTCTGTTTAGGCAGCTGCAGCGGCGTCTTCACTGGCAATAGAATTGTTTAAAAGATTACAACCTTCTTAATCTGTGTTGTTTCCATTTTATACAAATACCATAGCATCCACACATCTTTTTCCTCTGTTTTTTTAGTTTTGTACAACTGTGTGTACATGTTTTTTTATTTTCTGCACAACTATACATAGTGACTGTAGTCTACAGCTTTCTGGGATTTTCATGCAGCCTATAGTTTTCTAGGATTTAATGCATTTATAATGAATGTAGTTTGTAGACATTTTATAAGACTTGGGATACACTATCAAAGTTTTCTTACTTTTTTTTTTTTTAGTTTAAAATTTTCAGCTTTATTGATATGAAAAGAGAACAATTACATCGTGCCTAATGCCCAAATTCAATTAACAAACTAAACAAGATAGTGCCTGCCTTACCATTATCCCAGTTTTGGTGTTACTCTTATGTATAAGATGTTTAATTTGTCACTGTTCACTATCCTTCTTCCTCTTGTATCCAACGTTTTGAGACTCTGTGAATATGCAATTACCATTCTCAATTGCCCTGTTTGCTAGGTGATCTGTTAGCTGATTTCCTTCCCTTAATATGTGCTGAAAAATATGTTGTTTTCCTTCCAAGCATGTCCTTATTTCCTCCACTACATTTGATATGCTCCATGGTATCGCCCATTCCCCTGTAAGCACTTTTTCAGTAGCATCGAATCTGTTTGGATGATAACTTTATTGAGATTTCTCCGTTTACAATGCTTGCTAGCTTCTAGTATCGTTTTTGCTTCCGTTACTGTGCTTGTTGCATTCTCAATAGTTACCCCTTTAGCATGTATGATATCCACTCTTTCATCCCTCAAGCAAAAGCATAGGAACTTAATCCTGAGTTTCCTCTTGAAGCACCATCCGTATTATATTTATTAATCCATCCTTCTGGGGGACATTCCCATTTAACTTTCTTGGCCACCATTCCCGTGCAATATTCCTCCAACTCTTTGATCATTACTTCCCATCTACCATACACATTCATCCATGGTCTTCTTACTTTGATTAATCTATACATGCTTCTGGTTACATTGTGGATTATCCTTGATAATGATAGATCCTTCCCTTCATGTTTTTTCTTGTTCTTCTTCTCCATAGCTCCATATAATAAAGCTTGGAAGTGCTCTAAAATATGGTCGCATATCAGTTTTGCATTGTGCTCCCCACCATTTCATGATGATTTCTCGCAATGAAAGTCCTACTGCATTGATACCTGTAAAAGAAAAGAAGTATGACCAAGTCCTATTAGCACAATTTTTCTTACTCTAAAATACGGTCACATATCAAAGTTTTCTTACTCAATTTTTCTTATATGTTCTTGTAGCTTGTTAATATTTTTGGATAACCCTTGGTGAATTTCGGTGTACTTTTGTGAAGATGGAAGCTACAAGTCAAGATGCAAGTATAGAAGATGCACAAGACTATCGTTATTTTGCTCGAGATATTGTTAATTTGCTAACCGTTTTTTTTTGTTAAACAAATATTGAAACTAACACCAAGGGATGTTTACCTTGTTTTATATATTTATATCAGCCTTTTGTATGGAGATTTACCGTAGAAATCTTATATTTATTGATGAAATTTATATTATTTTTGTGAAATGAAGCTCCAGAAGTACTAATGGTTAGTTAGAGACCAAAATTTTTGCTCGTCTCTAAAAGTTCATCTAAGACGAGATAGTTTCTTTTCTCTAAATTTCATCTAGGATGAGAACACGTCTTGTCCCTAAAAGATCATCTAGGATGAGGTGTTGCTAGTCGCGAAAACAATCTAAGATGACGTGATCTAGGACAAGATAGTTGCTCGTCCCTAAAGATTAATCTAGGGCAAGTTCGTTGCTAGTCCCTAAAGGGATTTAACGACAAGAAAATGATTAGTTTTCAAAGAAGAAAATCCTCTATTTGGGACGAGATATACAGTCTTCAAAAGTGTTTTGGCGACTAGCATTAATCCCGTCTCTAAACTCATTCAGCGACCAGTGAAAGGAACTCGTCCCAATTGACCTTTAGCGAAGAAGCATTCTAGGACGGGTGGCGACCAGCATTTTTCCGTCTCAATAGACTATTTGGGACCAGATTTGAACTTTTTAGGACCATATTTCCCTTCCTTAGAGGCTGTTTTTCTTGTAGTGAACTCAACTCAGTTAGAGGCTTTCAGACATAGTACTAGAATCAACATGACTTGTTAAGTTTATCTTTTAGTATTGTTATATTCTTATAATGTTTTTATACTTCAAACTAGTTGGGTATTTCCCACTTTCAGTTATTAATTGATTTAGCTTCCGCAATAGTTCATCTTTTCATTTAGATATCTTTCAGTATGCTTATGATATGCCATCTTCAGGGTTAGCTTGGTCACTCATGACCCTAGGTCCCATGTTACGTCAAGTGGGTAGCCTCGGGGCATGACAATTCAAGACATTGATATTGAACACAATCGATCTTCAAATTGTTATCAATGAAAACGTCAAGTATTTCATAATTTTATACTCATGGGAGGTTGGAGCATCAAGAGAGAACGAAAAAGAATTATAGATACAAGCTTTAATCTAAAAGAGAACTCTAATATAAACAAAAGTAATACTACAGTTGTTCAAAAACTTAAAATAACTAAATACAATCAAAAGGGATACTAAATGGGCCTATATTCAATGTGTCTCACCCTACCAAAAAGGAAAGATCAGTGTCCTCAATGCACATAAATGTCATAAAGAGATGAAGGTAGGAGGACTCCTTGAGCAATCACTGGTACTGATATTCATCGACTTTGGTCGACAAATCGTGGAGTAGAATTACATCGCCTATTGGGGTTGGAGTTTAGGAAAATATGTCCTTCACTTCGGTGGGCTACACCGTGATTGCCCAATGTGCATGGAAGAATCACCTTTTCTTGCATGAACATCGCTGAAATGACCAGTGTGCTTCCTATTTTTTGTGCCTGACTAGGCGGACTGTAGCAGGTCCGCCCAATAGCGTCAGCGCATCACAAAAATAGAGAGTAAGCCCCCAAAGTTGAGCTTCCCATTGGACGGACTTGAGCTTCACCTACTCTACTCAGTGCATCGTCAAATTGTCCTTACTATCGCCTATTACACAATACCTACGCATATTAATACCTACGTTATTGAAAATAACTAATATTTTAGTTGCCTCCCAAGAAGCGCCTAATTTAACATCGCGGCACGACGTGGACAAGTTCTTCAAGCATCATCCAAATACACTATTTCAACAACCCGCACATCCTGACTTTCTCAAAAGTATGCCTTCAGCCTTTGCCCATTGACTATGAATCGTACCCCTTTTACATCTTCAATTTCAATCGC
Source organism: Solanum okadae (assembly GCA_036553675.1). Lineage (NCBI taxonomy): Eukaryota > Viridiplantae > Streptophyta > Magnoliopsida > Solanales > Solanaceae > Solanum > Solanum okadae. The sequence continues at coordinate 35,117,549 of CM071682.1, read as the reverse complement.
TCCATTTTCATACACTCGGGTGACCTTGTGTGGACCAGTCCACTTGGACTTGAGCTTCCCTGGGAAGAGTTTCAACCTTCAATTGAATAGTAGGACCAACTCCCCCACTCAAAACTCATGAGGTAGTATCATAACATTATGCCACTGCTTAACCTTTTCCTTGTATAAAGCTGAGCTTTTGTAGGCTTGCAAACGAAATTTATCCAACTCAAGGATTTGGTGTATACGATCTCTGGAAGCAACATCCCAATTCTTATTTATCTTCTTCAATGCCCATAAAGTTTTGTGTTCCAACTCCACCGGCAGATGACAAGCTTTTCCAAACACTAACTTGTATGGTGAAATACCAATGGGAGATTTGCATGTCGTACTGGTAGGCCAAAAGAGCATCATCAAGCTTTCTAGACCAATCGGTACAGTGGACATTCACAGTTTTGGCCAAGATGATCTTTATTTTTCAATTAGACACTTTGACTTGTCCGCTAGATTGTGGGTGGTATGGCGTTGCCACTTTGTGCTTGACCCCATATTTTGAGAGGAGGATTGCAAAATGACGATTGCAAAAGTGTGACCCTCCATCACTTATAATGCCCCTTGGGGTTCCAAACCTTGTCAAGAAGTTCTTTTTGAGGAACTTTGTGACACTTCGCACGTCATTGTTTGATAAGGCTATCGTTTCCACCCACTTAGAGACATAATCCACATCTACAAGGATGTAATTATTCCCAAAAGAGCTAGGAAAAGGACCCATGGAATCAATCCCCCAAACATCAAACAATTTAATTTCAAGGATTTGTGAAAGTGGCAATTTATGCTCCTAGATATACTCCATTATAATTGATATTGGACACAACATTTGCAAAATGCATGAGCATCCCTAAACATTATAGGCCAATAGTAGCCACATTTTAAGACATTAGAGGCTGTACGAATGCCCCCATAATGACCACATGCTGGTGAGGCATGACATGCTTCAAGGATTTCATTCACTTCCACTTCCGACACATAGCTTCGAATAATTTTATCAACACACTCTCTAAAAAGGAAAGGTTCATCCCATATATAATTCTTCACATCAAATAGAAATTTCCTCTTTTGATGGATACTCAAATCATTAGGTAACAACCCACAAACAATAAAATTTGCAAAATCAGCATACTAAGGAACAGAGGGTGTAGAAATTACCATTACTGATTCATTCGGGAAAGCATCATCAATGTCTTTCTCTTCAACCACTCTAGCATCTTCCTCCAACCTTGAAAGATGGTCAGCTACCTGGTTCTCACACCCGTTTCTATCTTTCACCTTGAAGTCAAATTCTTGAAAAAGTAACACCCATCAGATCAACCTTGGGTTAGCCTCTTTCTTCGCCATTAGGTACCTTAAGGTTGCGTGGTCTGTGTGAACAACCACTTTGGTACCCAAAAAAATATGCTTGAAACTTCTCAAACCCATATACCACATCCAACAACTCTTGTTTTGTTACGGTGTAATTCTTTTAAGAACAATTCAGCATTTTACTAGCATAATAGATAGGATGAAAGAACTTATTTTTCTGTTGCCCAAGAACAGCTCCTAGAGCCAAACCACTAGCATTGCACATCATTTCAAAAGGGAAATTCCAATTGGGGGAAATGATTATCCGGGCAGAGATAAATTTCTCCTTTAGTGCTTTAAAAGTCATCATGCAAGAATCATCAAAAACAAATGTGCTCGCTTTCTCAATAATCTACACGATAACAATCTTAGAGAAATCTTTAATAGACCGTCTATAGAACTCGGCATGTCCAAGAAAGCTCGCCACACCCTTTGCCAAAATTGGGGGACGTAATTTTATGATCACTTGAACTTTTACTTAATCAACTTAAATACCATCCCCGAAAATTTTATGCCCAAGCACAATTCTCTCTTTCACCATAAAGTGACACTTCTCCCAATTGAGGATCAAATTCGAATCCACACACCTTTTCAACACAATTTCCAAATGCTTCAAACATTCATCAAAAGAATCCGCACGATAGAGAAATAATTCATGAACACTTCCATGGAGTCTTCTACCATATCGGCAAATATTAATAGCATATAACATTGAAAGGTGGTTGGGGCATTACATAGCCCAAATGGCATTCGCTTGAAAGTGAATGTTCCATAGGGGCATGTAAACATTGCCTTTTCTTGATCCCCCGGTGCACTAGAGATTTGGTTGTATCTGGAATATCCATCAAGAAAGCAATACCACCTTTTTTCAGAAAGCCTATCAATCATCTAATCAATAAAGGCCATGGAAAAATGATCTTTTTCGGTCCATGAATTGAGCTTCCAATAGTCCATGCACACACACCACCCGGTGATGGGTCTAGTGGCAACTAGCTCGGCTTCTCATTGGGAACTACCGTGATACAACCCTCTTTGGGAACACATTGCATCGGACTTACCCATTGGCTATCCGCAATTGGGAAGATGACTCCCGCATCTAACTATTTTATGATTACTTTCTTCACCACTTCTTTCATTAGAGGATTTAATCTTCGTTGATGTTGAATACTTGGTTTGCAATCTTCCACCAAATTTATTTTGTGAGTGCATACGCCCGGTGAAATATCCACAATATCAACAATAGACCACCCCAAGGTTTTAATGTGCCTCTTCAACATTATGATCAACAATTACACTAGCCATTGTTTGAGATCACTTTCAATAATTACCTGAAGTGTGTAGTTGGCCCCAACAAAACATATTTGAGAAGAGGTGGGAACTTCTTCAACTCTAGTTTCAGTGGTTCAATGATGGATGGTTTGGACGGTGGAGCTTCTCGACTAACGAATCGAGGTCAATTTTAGCTTGGAAAGAATTATGTGAGCTCACGCCTACAAGAGCAGCCACAACCTCATCATAGTCAATTTCATATTGATCATAATTAAGTAGCACTTGAGCTAAAGGCTCCCTACAATAAGCTGCACTTTCAATACTTGCTACGGCTTCAATTTTTGATCCACGTGAGGCACATCATGCATATCAGTATTTCACTGATTTGTGAACATTAAAGCTAACTACTTCGTTGTTGACTCAGAACTTCAATTCACCTCCTTCCACATCAATCAAAGCCTTGCCTGTGGTTAAGAATGGTCTACCAAGAATAAGTAACATTTTGACATCAATTTCACATTGAAGCACCACAAAATCAACGGGGAACACAAATTTATCCACTTTGACTAGCACATCATAGACCACACCCACCGGTTTCTTTATTTAACGATCAACCATTAGAAGTCGTGTATTTGTTCGTTTTGGTTTATCAAGACCAAGATTGTAAAATATCATCAATGGCATAAAATTTATTCTTGCAACAAAGTTACACAAAACTTTTGCAAAAGTACACTTATCAATAGTGCATGGGATCGTGAAAGCTCCCAGGTCATCTCTCTTCAGGATATCATTCTTTGCCATTACCCCACTACATATTTGTGGTAGTTCAATTGTTTCACAATATATCACCCTTTTCTTTGTCCCCAAATCCTTCATGTATTTAGGATAAATCGATATTTGGTTAAGGGATCCACCAATGGGATATTCACTTTCAAATCTTTCACTATTTACATGAAACTTTGGAATTTTGCTTTGTCATTCTTCTTCCTCAACCTCTAAGGAAATGGAGGTAATCTTTATCTGAGATAATGTGAGCAAAGCTTCAACACCACTTTTTATCACATTTTTCTTTGGCTCATCTTCTGCTTCTTTTTCTTGAACTTCACCCATTTCCTAGGGTGATTCATTATCGGCAATCACCCTTTGATCATTTTCTTTGGCGAGCCTTACTACTTCTTGCAATGCATTCCCACGTCTAGTAGCAATGGTTGAAACTTGGAGTGCATCTCTTTAGTTCCCTTTTACATTAGATGTTTCACACTTATCGGGAGTAGCATATACAAGAGGGGCTAGACGCCCTATATTTTCTTTGAGTGTTTTGATAGAGGATGCATGTGAAATCACGGTGGTTGACAAAGCCGAAACATCACTCTTTATTCCTTTCTAAATCATATCTGAATCCTCCACCTTGTTTAGAATTGTAGCCAACAAGTCATCAGTTTGTGTCTTCATCGGTTCACGTGTAATGAAAGATTGCTCGTATCTAACCTCTTGACATTCCCTTCTGCGACACCTCTCATCACGAACATTGGTCAAACCTTGATTTTCGACAAGTGTTAGATGACTTGGCTGAAAACCCTTTGATTTTTCACCTCTCATGTACATCTTTTCATCATATCTACACTGGGATATTGCATTTATTGAGTTTTCTCCGTTTCTATGAATACACTCGGATAAGATTTCAACCTGGGCGGTCAACCAAACAATGATTTTGTCATGCTCTTGTTTATTTTCTTCTTGTTCCTTGAATGCTCTCAAATGTGGAAGTGACACATAATCATCACTTGTATACCAAGCTTGATTGATTTTTATAATCTCATCAAGCCGACTCGTCGCTTCAGTGAATGAATGTCTAATGGTACCTCCTTGCACAAGATAATAAACCAATGCAGTATTCAGAACATCAAGACTTTGGTAAAAATATTTCAATAGTGGTTCATCTAGGAAACCATGCCTAGGACATTGTAAGAATGCTCGCTTGAAATGTATCCAAGATTTATGTGCAGCTTCCCCACTCATTCTTTCAAAATTTTGAATATTCTTTCTCAATTCATAATTCGGGATGGAGGATAGAACATCTCAAGGAAAGTTTCAATCAACCCTTCCCATGAGGTAATAAACCATCTAGTTGTCTCCCCATTAGAAAAAAGGGAAATAATCTCAACTGCATTGACTCTTGTGAGATGCCTTCGGTTGAAAAAGGGTTACACAAACTTGCAAATTGCGAAGATGCTCATTAGGGTCTAGAACCCCAAATAATCCTCCCGCTTTGATGAGCTTCAACATTGGTTTGGTTACGACAAAGGTAGTATCCTTGTACACCGCTGGTAAAAAAATTACTCCCACCTCATTGATTGTGTGAGAAACTACCTCGTCTTCTCTTCTAATATCATTATCTTGATCATGGCATCTAGAATCGTTACCATGATGCATATTCATTATTACACTTATCAAGAGACCACCACAAGAAACTCAAGCGTAAGACTGTTAAACTACAAAACAAATTATTATGCAAATTTTTTCTTAAACTAAATTCTTAATTATCATTCCTCGGCATCAGTGCCATTTTAATAATGCTCAAATCACTCTCCAACACTAATCAAAAGAGTAAGCAGTCATTGTTAATAAAAACACCCAACTAAGAGTCGGGGTTTAATCTCACAAGGAATGGTATACGATTAAGAATTTAATTAGAGAATTAACAAGCAATTAATTCCAGTACAAACTTTGACAACAATAATTCAGTCACCCAATCAACAATATTAAAACAATTGATGGTTCATGAAGTTAAAGAACTCTAGGGGTGTGGAGATCAAATGTTGGTTTCATTTGGGGTAATGTAGAATTTCTCATTACAACTAGTTAATCACAAATAAGCTAGGTCATCATAGGTGACGCTAATCTTCTTTCGATCTCAAAGTATCCTTGCATAGAATCTCCTTTCGGTCTAATCTATATGTCATTTGAAACAACCCAAAACTTTAGATCTGTAATCAAGTAACCTAAACAACAACTATTGAACATATTAACCACTTATATCAGTCTCTTTCGAGCACCATTACAAGATCGAAACTAGAATTAAGTTGGACATCTCAATTCATGAATTATTCACTAGAAAATCTATGAAATCTATGATTAGCAGTAAAAATAGAGAAATTCAACAAACCTACTAGATTAAATCAACACCCAACCCTATAATCACACTCCAAGAGTTTGGGATTTTAGCGAAACATTGCAAAGTGTAAATAGATTATACCTTGCATGAAATTAGCCATGGGTAGCATGAATTTGAGTATTTAATAGCAAACCCACTTCAAATCCAACCTTAATTTCCCAAATTCAAGTTTACACAGTTGAAAGCTTCAACTATAAAAGTGTTCTTACACAATGGAAAAATGTTTCTCTCTCTAGAATGTTCAAAATATTTCTCTCAATTTTAATATACATTCTTTCTCTCTCCTCTGGATATTTATAGTTTCCTAAAATTTTGCCCATAAATTAGTTATGTGTCCCTTTCGGCAACATTAGTTCAGTTCCTAACTGCATTCAACAATTCACCCATCTTCTTTTGGTTCACCTTTTTCTTACTTCAAGCTTTAGGTGTTTGAGTCTCATTAGGGGATCCCGTTTAAGTTCGCTTTTGTAACTTTGGTGACTCACCAATTTCTACATTGTATCGTCCTTTGAGTCAAAATTTTATATGCGAGCACTATCAAATTCGATGACATCTACTCACTTCACCTTATAGCTTTTTGTGGATCGCCCTTCTTGCTTCACTTCGTCGATTGACCTTGAGGGCTCACTCACTGCATGTCAACTTGGGTGGTCTCTTATTTCTTTAGGGACTCTCCTTATTGTTAGGTGATCTACAAGGTGTAGTTTGCACTTCTTATTGTATATTTGGTCATTCTTTCAAGTATCGATCCATGCCTTGTCCAATTGCCTTCATAGCTGCAAATCATCAACTTTCTATCAGATTAGGAAAAAAATTAGACATTCGAGGACACTAATTATTGAGATAAATGGTCCTTAAATGAGTGCAAATCTACCACTCATCAATGACCCGTACTGTTCACTCGTGGAAAAAGTACTTCAAATTTTAAGGACTAATTCCTATTGCCCCGTCTACGGGTTGTAGAAACCTCTATGGTTCATATGTTGGGCTCGTAGAATGAAAATTTTAACCTTAAAACTCCAATATGAATTCCATGGATGGGATCTACTGTCCGTAGATTAAACCACGAACCGTAGATGGCCCAGTGGAAGGTTTTTTACATCATTTTTAAGTGGGGTTCTTTTGTCTTTTCCCACTTTTCCTAAGCCCAAACCATGGGGTTTTAACTTTAATTAGGGGATTATATTCCACCAAACACTCAATTTTCATTTTATTCTAGGCTCTGAAATCCCCAACTCAAAAAGAAAATCCCGAGGAAGACAAAAGCTAGGGTTTCTAGGCTTCCAATCAAGTTCTTCTTCAAACCTCTTCAAGAACTTTGTTTTTTTATGGTATATAAGGCTACTCATAGTGATGAACTAGTTCTTCCTCACACCCTATATGGAAACTCAGTCAGTAAGAGTTAAATACACTATTCTACTCAAAGTTTTATGATTTTCCGTGAATTTAGATTGTGCTCTTATTCCAAGTTTTATTTCCTAATTATGAGATTTTGATATTTTATATATTGATATACTTGAGTTTTTGTTCATCCTTATATTTCCCATGAACCCTATTTTATGAGATTTTATTGAAAGCCTTTTGTGCATTTATTTTCATGCATTTATTTTGGAATTTAAAGTATCTTTTGAGAAGAGTTTAAGGGTACAAAAGTGGTTCCAAAAGTTTTTACAAAGATAATTATATGACAGTTCTTATACGTTCATTTCAGAGTTGAAAGTTAAGTCCATAAGTATACGTTTTATATGCATGTTTTGAAATGAATTTTAAAGATAGAATCAAATGTCTTCATATGTACTGTTTGACAGTTGAGAAAGAGAAAGATTATAACTAATGATTTTGAAAAGTACTTCAGTAAAGAAAATTGAAAGTAAAGTAAAGTAATAATTCTCTCTTTGTAAAGGGTGATTGAGCATATTGATATTGATCATTTTTTGGAGTAGTATCGAGCAACGAATTGGGTAAGAGTCTATTTTAGCTTGAAGTCCCATAAAACTATGTAGCCAGTGTAGGATAGGGTCATACCGACTTTTTGGGTGACCTCACTGCCTCAAGAAGCCTTATTGGATAGATCCACAATTATAGTTAGCATCTTATACCCCAGTGAAGTCTAGTATGGCCCTTGCAACATGGATGAAAGGTTTTATCATCGCTAGACTCGTAGTGATGGCTATTGGTTAGAGAAATTCCACATAGAGTAAAGTTTTCTATTCTCATACCCCTTTTATTGCATAACTTATTGGAAAGACAAAATGAATTTCATTACTTGTTCATATATTATTTTACTTGATATGCATTTAGTCAATAGTCAAGTTATTGTTCTATTCAGTCATATTACATACTCATACATTTAATGTACTGATGTCATTAGATATGCATCTTTTTACTATGAAGATTCAAGTATTTATGATCATCAACAGACGTTCCCTTGAGATTATTTCATCTACTCGTCAGCTTCTGGTGAGACATCCTTACTTTTGGAGGACTCTATTTTATTGCTCTATAGTAGTAGGGTTTTGAGGTGTCATGGATCTTGTCTTGAAACCAAACTTTAGATAGTAGAGGCTTCATGTAAAAGCAGAGTTAGATGGTTTCCAGTATGTTTCTCAGATGTTTTATTAAACACTTACTTATTATATTAATTATTTTCAAACATTGTTTTAAAAGTTCTTTAATTGTTTTAAATGCTCATCTATTAAAGCTTCTGCGTATTCTATTGAGTCATATGTGTCATAGTCTGCCAGACCAAGGGTTCTCTTGCGGACCTGCAATGGTTCTTGAGCGCCGACCATATCCAGGGTATAGGTTTGGGGTGTGAAAAACTTGGTATCAGAGTACAGAGTTCAAGTGTCCTAGGGTATCTATGAAGCCATATCACTAGGATCTTGTTTATGGTTGTGAGGGCCCTAATTCTAGAAATAAGGTACTACAGACATTTAAGAAAAGTTTCCTTTCTTTCACACTCTAGATCGGGCAATAGAGTTGTCCCTGAAGAAACTTAAGTAGATTCATGTGTTTCTCTAATTCCTCTGACTATGCTTCATCTTTGACGTACTGGAAATAGTAAAGTTCTTATTCCTATAAATATGGCTTCTCAGATAAAGTCTTCAGAAAGTCAAGACTCTACAAAAGGGATTGAGAGAAGCTCATTACCGTGCTTAAGTGTATTGATTCGGAAGAATGCACCCTTAGCTATATGAATCATGTGCTCGAGCTGAAAGAAAAATGTGCTCTTAGATTTTCTTCTCTAAACCTTGTTTCAGGTGATAACCTTTAAGAGGAAAGTATGTTTTAGAGCTTGGATAGTATTTTCACCCAAAATGATAGTATGAGTTGCGATGTTATAAGCCAATATTAGTAGAAGTGCCCAGAGTTAGAAGTATACATTTATAGGTGTAGTAACCTAAGAAATGGGGATATTTATTGAGTAAAGTATCGACTTGCAGTCATGTACCTAGTAAGTCATTAATGCGGAGTTTTCCTTTATGTGTAGGCTAGGAAATAATAATTTTGTGTGGATTTCATGTTATAATGTAGAGGAACAGTTACTCATTGCGATGAATTAGAGTATACTTTAACTATAAAGGAGTTTATGTTTATGTGTCATTGTGTATGTGAAGACCAAGTATAGGTATTGAATAGAAATGTAGAGTATCCATGAGGTGATAGATCTAAGCTAGGTTTAGGATTTTGAAGGGAGAACCCCATGATATTTAGAGGGTTATTAAACTAATTAGGCAATGATGTATAGTGAAATTATAAATAGTGCTTAAGTTGTGAAAGTGAATGTGACGGTAGTCTCTAAATAGGTAGATTTCTTAATTTTATCCAGTAATTGTAAGTTAGTATAGTATGTAAGCAATTATATTGATATCTGTGTTTAGTACTAGAAAGTAAACTTTAATTTGAGATGAGTATCATGATAAAAAGGATGGTAACACTAGGGTGATAATGTTAGTTTTGAGATTTTATCTGGTAGTTTGACATAGAGTAGGTGAGGAATTAAGGTAATAATTTGTAATAAATGTGAGTGGTTCAGGCGTGGCATTATGACCTTTAGATTATATCAATGAAGTGTGGCTAAGTCATAAGATAAACAACAACATTAAGAGGTGTACCCAAGATCGTATGTAGTCAGAAGAGGTTCTAATTAAGTTTATAATTTTTCATGTGTGTCTAAATAGTATAATTCATTTTTCAATGTGGATTAGATTGATTTAAGCATTATTTATTACCCTTAAGAGTTTGGTCGAAAGGATCATATATAGCCATTGATAAGCCTCTTAAATATTGTTCAAATTTCTTCGAGTTAGGTAGATATGAACTTAGAAGGATGGTATTAGTGGGTTGAGAAGGAGAAGTCAGACTATTTAGAGTTAGATTAAGCGGCTTTATAAGACAATGCATGTAACGATTATAGAACAAGTTCTATAGAAGTGGGAAGAGGTTAGGAGAAGAATCTTATAAAGAAGACTTAGAAGGAATATTATAACCGGCACATGGAGAATCAATAGCCTTGAGATTAACATTTCTTGAGTATTAGAGTAAAGCAAATACAAACTAGTTTAGAGAAGATGGAATAGATCCATAACTTCAAAGTGTTGGCTTCAGACCTAAGGGGGAGATGATAAGGTGAGGAACCAATTCAAGTGTTAACAATTAGATAGTGATGTGTTTAGAGAGAGTAATAGTGATATATCAATCCATTCATAATTTAACGTATTCCACAAAGTTCAGTCATTACAACGTGTTGTTGATGCCTCTAATATCAAATGGTGTTCGTGTCCTATGTTCATAGAGTTAAGACAGATTCACATCTATGCTCAATTCCAAGAATGTGGGGAAAATGCTTTTTTAACCCATTTATCTCAATCTTACTCAATAAAATTATGAATATCAACCTTATGATATGAATCTATTCATATCAGCACTCGTGTCTCATAATATGCTCAGTTTCTCAAATTCATGATTTACCCCCAATCTCTAGCAAATTAATGTTATGTCATGCATATTCATATATTATATTTCTCAAATGAATCGTGCTTATGATCCTTTGCTCTAAGCTCATTCAATGATCCTTTTTCAGTTGTTAAAGTGATGGTGATGATGAGTAGTATTCCTAGAGAGCATGGTGGGTAGTGTTGCTTGAAAGCTATAAGTTGTAATACTTAAGGCATAGTAGCCATATTCTATCTTCGTGCCCAGATATCCTTGTTTCATGTCAAATAGCTTTAGATAAAGTGTGACTATGTTCAAACCCATATCGTTCGTGACTTATGTGCTCTAGTCCTGTTTCCAAACTCTTAGTATGAATCATATTTACCTATGTTAGTAAGCAAGCTTAGAAATCAAGAGAGGCAGTGATAATAACTATTTTCCCTTCCAAGCTCAATTTAACCTTCATTCGAGGATGAATTCTCTCAAGGGGGAGATATTATAACACACCGAAAGTTTGTAATCTAAGACCTAGATCATTCTTCATTTTCGTATAAGATCGTATTAGGTAATTTTTAAGTCATTCTTAGGTGTTAAAGTCAATTCTTTAGTGAGGGAATAGATTTGGAGATGAATTAAAGTCACAAGAATCCCCTAGCATAGAGTTGAGTTGAAAGCTTCCTTATCGATTAAGTTTTAATATAAGATTCTACTTAAGTCAACTTCAAACGATCATTTCTCTCAGCACATATATAAATTAGGTGGATCGTGACCTATCAAATTAAAGGACTATGAGCCCTTTTTTCTAACGCTTCCAAGTTTGTCTCGTTTTGAGTTTGGAGTAAGAAGTTATGACTTTTTTCCAGAGACTACCGCAACAGAGTTTTCTGAGTTAGTGACCTACGAATCCCTCCTACAAGCCATAGAAGATTCTATGACCCGTACTATTCATTCATGGAAAAAATACCAGTAGTAAAATTTTGGGGTCCAATTCCTATGGACCCATCTATGGGTCATAGTTTGGGACTGTAAAATTAAATGTTTAGCATTTAATCTTCAATATGAATTCCAAGGATGGGATCTACGGTCCGTAGATCAAACCACAAACCATAGATGGCCCCCTGGAGGGTTTTCGACATCTTCTTAAGTGAGGTATCTTTTATATTTTCCCACTTTTCCTAAGCCCAAGCCATGACGTTTTGACTTCAATTAGGAGAAGATATTTCACCAAATACTCAATTTTATTTTAATTATATGCTCTCAAGGTCCCAACTCAAAAAGAAAACTGTGAGGAAGACAAAATCTACACTTTCAAGGCTTCTAATCAAGTTCTTATTATTTCAAGTATGTAAGGCTACTCACAGTGATGGACTAATTTGTCCTCACGCCCTACATCTAAATTTAGTCAGTAAGAGTTAAATCCAGTGTTCTACTCAAATTTTCATGATTTTCCAAGAATTTGAATTGTGCTCTTATTCTTAGTTTGATTTCCTAATTATGAGATTTTTATATTTTATATACTGATATCCTTGAGTTGTTGTTCATGCATATAATTCACATAAATCCTAGTTGATGAGATTTTTTTATTGAAAGTCTTTAAGCATTTATTTCCATGCATTGATTTTGGAATTTAAAGTGAGTTCAAGAGTATTTTTAAAGTATCTTTTGAGAAGATTTTAAGGGTAAACAAGTGGTTCCAAAAGTTTTTACAAAGGTAATTATGTGAGAACTTTTACACAATGATTTAGGACATGAAAGGTAAGTCCATAAGTATACATTTTAAATGCATGTCTTGAAAAGAGCTTTAAGGAAAGAATCAAATGGTTTCATATGTACTATTTGACATTTGAGAAAGAGAAAGAGTATAATTAATGTTTCTGAAAAGTACTTCCATAAAGAAAAGTGAAGGTTAAGTAAAGTAATAGTCCCTTCTCTGTAAAGAGTGATTGAGTATATTGATAGTGATCATTTTGGGAGTAGTATCGAGCACCAAATTGGGTAAGAGTCTATTTTTTTACTCGAAGTCCTATAAAACTACGCAGCCAACGTAGGATAGGATTGTACCGACTTCTCAAGTGACTCATCACTGCCTCAAGAAGGCTTATTTAATGGATCCACAGTTATAGTTAGCATCTTATACCCCAGAAAAGTATAGGATGACCCTTGCAACGTGGGTGAAATGTTGTATCATCGTTAGGATCATAGTGATGGTTGTCAGTTAGAAAAACTCCCTACAGAGTAAAGTTTTCTATTCTGATATTGCTTTTATTGCATATGTTATTGTAAAGTACAAATGGTTTTCAGTTTTTGTTCATAGATTTTTACTTGATATATATTTAGTCATCAGTTCAGTTGTTTTATTCAGTCGTATTACATACTTGTACATTGAATGAACTGATGTCATTTGACTAATATATTTTTATGATACAGATTCAAGTATTTAGGATCATCAATAGGCTTCCGTTGAGATCACTTCATCTATTCGTCATCTTTTAGCACTACAAGAAAGTTGAGATACGACGACATTATATAAATGTTGTATTTAACTGTTTAAATGTCATAAATTAATTTACCAACATTTAATTTACATTTGGATCAAATGTCGTTTATTTCAGTGTCGGGAAATTTCCGACATTTACCTAAATGTCGTTAATCATTTATGACATTTATTTTGTGACATTTAGGTAAATGTCAATATGAAATTTATGACATTTTGTCACGACCCGGGAGCACCCCCAAGTCGTAACAAGGCGTACTCGACCCCGAAGGGGTCTTATACGAGCCACATAGTCATTCATTGCATTCAATAATGAAAATAGTGCGGAATAATAATAAAAAAAAAACTTATTTACATCCACACATTTAAACTTCTTAAAACAACTTTAAAAACACACACAACGGAAGTCTAAGTCTCACTTGGTCATCTTAGACACAGTCGCAAAACATAAGTAGGGGCACGGCCCTTTACAATCAAAAGAAGTCTATTACATGAACAAAAGAACTTAAAAGTCTTATCCTCGAATCCATGAGGACATACCAAGTCTTGGAGGAAAGCAATCCAACACTTCAAACTAGCTAAGAGGGATCACTTGCCGGAACCTACACTTATAGTAAAAATATGAAGAATATGGGTTAGTACACAAAATGTACTAAGTATGATGACCATGCAAAACATACTTAAAAAGGGACATTTTAGTTAGAAACCATGCATTATGCCACCTTTTTGAAATATCATGAACAATAGCATAAAAGACATACAAGACAAGCATAACATCAAGTAAGTCATAATATCACCTTTAAACAATATCAACATGAAAACCTTTACCTTGGACTTTCACCTCAAGAAACCCTTATGCTATACCTCGTGCAATGTATGGATGGCGTCCCATACCACCATCCATACTAAGGCACCACATTTAGGTCACTTAAAGTAACTTATCATTCCTTTCTTTCACCTTTGCACAATATTCATACATAAGAGGTATATCATTAATTAAGACATGACAAGGAAAAATAACTCGTAATATAACCCAAGTATAACATGCATAACATATTAAGCATTTAAGAGCCAACATTCTTTAATAACCTCATTTAGGGTACATTCATGTCACAGTCATTAGGATTTAGAGAAATTCACTATGACCCTCTCCAAGCCTACTCGTGCAATGTATAGGTAGCATCCCATACTACTACCTACACTTTGTAGAACCTGTCAAGAAACCATAATGAAATCTCACATGATGGGAAGTAAGCGTTTAACCGACATAGACCATGAGAGCTTGTCATGGAATCCGGTGTCATGAGTCCCCACATCGAAAAGAGGTGGTCTACTTGCCTAAGGAAGACCGGTATATATAGCTTAATGGATCCACTAGCTTCCTATGCGGGCACATAGTTTATGGGATAAGGTAGACGATCATTGAAACTCATGCCTAACTGTCGGGGGAGTTTCCATCTAACCAAATCCGCTCGGTGCTTAGCCTACATTCCCATAGAATAGTTCATTACTTTGACATCATCACACATGAAATGGTGCCATAAGCCTACCGATTCAAGGTACATTATTTAACACATGAAAGGGTGCCATAAGCCTACCGATTCAAGGTACATTTAGGAAAGCTCATTAACTCCTCTTGAAAGGGTGCCATGGGCCTACCGATTCAAGTCTCATCGTTAACCTTTATGGAAAGGTGCCATAGGCCTACCGAATCCAAGGTTCATTACTTATCATTAATGGAAGGGTGCCATAAGCCTACCGATCCAAGGATTCAACAATCAACAATATAATCATTTATACAAGAAAAGGATGCATAAGCCCTACACATTCAAGGTATACTTTATATTGAAGAATCCTTCATATTATATCATCAAGATTCATGAGTGTCATCAACACATCTCTGGATTTCCATACATCTCATAACTCAAACTTTAAAGCATCGATTCATCAATTCTCCATAGTTGGACATTTTGTCAAACACCTTGAAGGCATGTAATGGAATCAAAGAGCATGGAAAATAGGGTAGTAATTATGCAACCAAACCAGTGAACAACCTACAACAACACCCTTACATTCATAACATGATCACATTATCTTCATTGAATTCTCATTCATATAATGTCATGATAACACTCCAGTTTCTCATACTATGCCTTTAAGGCCATAAGCCTCACATACCAATACACCAACAATACACCATAAAATAAGCATGGGTAATGACATACTTCAACAATCTAAAGACATTTAAACAAGTTTGATTCATATACATTCATTATCTAGCAACCCACTTCATAAAGGCATAAACTAGAAATAGAGAGAAATCATGAGTTCATGGAGTATTTTCATCTTAAATCGTCAATACAACAACAATATAACCATAAAGTGCCATTAGAAACCTTTTAAAACCATTTGGTGGAAGAACCCATGAGATTGAGTGAAAACCTAGATTTTTCATACTTTGAAATAACTTTGGATTTGGCTCCTTGAATGGAAAATTAGACAAGGATCAAGACCACCATACCTTTGCTATGATCTCCCACGAAATTTGATGAAGAAAGCCTTGAATCCAAAGCCTTAGCTCCCACTTCTTCTTCTTCTTAAATGGAGGATTGTAGAGAGGGAAATGTTTTTAGGGATGGGAATTGGATTATGGTATCTAGGAAATAATATAAGTCCTTTGAAAAAAAATGGTCCAACACTTAGAAAAATTTCAGGCGGGTGAACAGTAATGAACAGTAAAATTAGCTACTGGAATTTGCCTTTTTCTGCCGGACAGATTTTACGAAAATGGGCATAACTTCTTCGTCCGAACTCCGAATGAGGTGAAACGAAGTGCGTTAGGTAGCTAACTCAAAGGGCTTTCCATGGATATATTATTGGCCACCCAAATAATTTGTTTGCTAGGAGATATAACCCTCCAAAGTAGACCCTCGAAAAAGGCTTCACTTGAAAATTTCGGATTTTGATACGGTTGCTCTAAAATTTGGGTTAGACCCATTTCCCACTCAATTTGACCCCCTAAACAAGAATATGAAGTCGGATTTTCGAAAAACGAAACGGATCTTATTGTATACAGCTAAACAAGTTTCCAGTAACTTCCGAAGCACATTTTTAAGAACTTTTGGGTCAAATTCAAATATAATCATTTCATTAAGTTCTCGACTCCAAACTCACATGTGAGGCTCTAGTTTCACTCTATCATTTTCCGATTCGTTACATTATCCCCCACTTAGGAACATTCGTCTTCGAATGACACTTTAAACACATAAGGGGTAACAACTCAAGTATACAGCCCATCAACATGCATACAACATCAATACAAGTACATAAATATCGGAGGAAACATCAACTCCACATCAATGAGGCTCAAACAACTTCATGCAATTCAAGAAATTAGGAATACATCTACGAATTCCTTATGCATCAAGCTTTACCATTTCTCGTTTCATTGGATGAACTTCCTTCTCCAATTTACATCACACTCATCCCAAAATTATTAGGCACATTATGCAATTTTCTCACAAAAGTACAATTATGCAACATTCTCAAGAACACATTTAAGCATGCCTAATAAATCAACTCATGCAACATTTAAGCATGTTCAACATTTATCCTTATGAAGCATATAGACAACTCAACTAACTGCACATCAACACGAGGAACACGTTTATGAAAACTCATTTTATCATTTAACAAGAATTCAAATAGGACATGCATAACATAAGGAGACCATGGAAACTCATTTTCACCCAAGACTCCAAAACATAAAACAAGCTACTAGGAACTCTTGGTCTCAAGCTTGAATAAGAATAGAAGGAATGAGATAAGGATATCAACACTCTCAACAACCTTGTTATTCAACCTACCATCCCCCACTTAGAAGAAAACCCAATTAAGGCAAACATGAAAAACAACACCATAGAAACCTCATCAAGACATTCATGACCATAAGGAACTAAAACTTACCGGCGCCTTCATTCGGATTAGCTTCCTTGTCCTTGCTAGCTTGGAGAGCATAGAAACGACCATAATTTGGAGGAATAGGAACCGTTCCATCATTAGAAGCTTGCTTTGCCTCCCTTCCTCTAGCCGTAAAAGTAGGACAATCTTTCACCTTGTGATCATTCTTCCCACAACCATAGCATCCATTAGTATCGGCTAGGCACTTCCCATAGTGCCTCTTGCCACAAGTGGTGCAAGTAGGTTTAGAAAATTGAGATCCACCACCTTTATCTTGGTTAACCTTAGGAGCACTTGAAAAATCTTGATCTTGAGCCCTCTTCTTGAACCTAGGTTGACTTTGCTCATCGGATCTACCCCTCTTCACATTCCTATTCATCCTCTTAAGTTTGGACTCCTCAATGGATTGAGCATACACTATGAGCCTAGAAATGTTCATGTCATTATGGAGCATTGCCGTATGGCACTCTTCCTTGACTAGGTCGGATACGCCGGTCACAAACCTACTCATCTCATCCCTAGGGTTTGACACCAAAGATGGGGCATACTTAGACAATTGGGTAAACCTCAAGGAATACTCTTGCACACTCATATTACCTTGCCGAAGATTGATAAACTCCTCAACCTTACACTCCCTCATCTCACGGGGAAAGTACCTACCAAGGAAAGCTTCCTTAAACTCCTCCCATTCTATAGGATCCGCTCCCACCGGCCTATTAGCCTTCCATTGAGTGAACCAAATTTGGGCAACATCTTTCAATTGATAGGAGGCAAGCTCCGCCTTTTCTCTTGAAGTCACCCCCATAGCACTCACTACCTTATACACTTCATCCAAAAATTCTTGGGGATCCTCTCCCACCTTAGAACCTAGAAACACCGGAGGATTCATCCTCACAAAGTCTCTCAACTTAGAAGCCATAGTACCCTCATTAGCATTCACCCTAGGCCCCATATGTCTAGTCGCTTGAGCCGCCATGGCTCGGGCCAAGATTAAGAAAGCCGACCTAATCTTTTCATTGGTCATATCCGGGGGAACCACCGGAACCTCATTCTCTTGCTCACCTATAGGAACTTGATTGCATTGCACACCTTGGCCATTTTGCACAACTTGGGGAGGAACTTCCTCACTCACATCCTCTTCTCCTACTCTCCTTGCGGGTCTCCCTCTTGTATTCATATGCTATAAACACAAGAGAAGGATAAGGATAAGAACACTTATAGAACCACACTCTAAGGCACGACTTTAAGAATATGAAAGAAGTGTAACTTCTAGCATCCTATAGCCTCTCGCTCATAGATGTGTTGCGACTCACACCGATGAACAAGACTCTACTAGATGTGGCATGTGAGACATCGATCCTAAAAAAAACAATTTCCAAAATCTTATGCTTTGATACCATGTTTGTCACGACCCGGGAGCACCCCCAAGTCGTAACAAGGCGTACTCGACCCCGAAGGGGTCTTATACGAGCCACATAGTCATTCATTGCATTCAATAATGAAAATAGTGCGGAATAATAATAAAAAAAAAACTTATTTACATCCACACATTTAAACTTCTTAAAACAACTTTAAAAACACACACAACGGAAGTCTAAGTCTCACATGGTCATCTTAGACACAGTCGCAAAACATAAGTAGGGACACGGCCCTTTACAATCAAAAGAAGTCTATTACATGAACAAAAGAACTTAAAAGTCTTATCCTCGAATCCATGAGGACATACCAAGTCTTGGAGGAAAGCAATCCAACACTTCAAACTAGCTAAGAGGGATCACTTGCCGGAACCTACACTTATAGTAAAAATATGAAGAATATGGGTTAGTACACAAAATGTACTAAGTATGATGACCATGCAAAACATACTTAAAAAGGGACATTTTAGTTAGAAACCATGCATTATGCCACCTTTTTGAAATATCATGAACAATAGCATAAAAGACATACAAGACAAGCATAACATCAAGTAAGTCATAATATCACCTTTAAACAATATCAACATGAAAACCTTTACCTTGGACTTTCACCTCAAGAAACCCTTATGCTATACCTCGTGCAATGTATGGATGGCGTCCCATACCACCATCCATACTAAGGCACCACATTTAGGTCACTTAAAGTAACTTATCATTCCTTTCTTTCACCTTTGCACAATATTCATACATAAGAGGTATATCATTAATTAAGACATGACAAGGAAAAATAACTCGTAATATAACCCAAGTATAACATGCATAACATATTAAGCATTTAAGAGCCAACATTCTTTAATAACCTCATTTAGGGTACATTCATGTCACAGTCATTAGGATTTAGAGAAATTCACTATGACCCTCTCCAAGCCTACTCGTGCAATGTATAGGTAGCATCCCATACTACTACCTACACTTTGTAGAACCTGTCAAGAAACCATAATGAAATCTCACATGATGGGAAGTAAGCGTTTAACCGACATAGACCATGAGAGCTTGTCATGGAATCCGGTGTCATGAGTCCCCACATCGAAAAGAGGTGGTCTACTTGCCTAAGGAAGACCGGTATATATAGCTTAATGGATCCACTAGCTTCCTATGCGGGCACATAGTTTATGGGATAAGGTAGACGATCATTGAAACTCATGCCTAACTGTCGGGGGAGTTTCCATCTAACCAAATCCGCTCGGTGCTTAGCCTACATTCCCATAGAATAGTTCATTACTTTGACATCATCACACATGAAAGGGTGCCATAAGCCTACCGATTCAAGGTACATTATTTAACACATGAAAGGGTGCCATAAGCCTACCGATTCAAGGTACATTTAGGAAAGCTCATTAACTCCTCTTGAAAGGGTGCCATGGGCCTACCGATTCAAGTCTCATCGTTAACCTTTATGGAAAGGTGCCATAGGCCTACCGAATCCAAGGTTCATTACTTATCATTAATGGAAGGGTGCCATAAGCCTACCGATCCAAGGATTCAACAATCAACAATATAATCATTTATACAAGAAAAGGATGCATAAGCCCTACCCATTCAAGGTATACTTTATATTGAAGAATCCTTCATATTATATCATCAAGATTCATGAGTGTCATCAACACATCTCTGGATTTCCATACATCTCATAACTCAAACTTTAAAGCATCGATTCATCAATTCTCCATAGTTGGACATTTTGTCAAACACCTTGAAGGCATGTAATGGAATCAAAGAGCATGGAAAATAGGGTAGTAATTATGCAACCAAACCAGTGAACAACCTACAACAACACCCTTACATTCATAACATGATCACATTATCTTCATTGAATTCTCATTCATATAATGTCATGATAACACTCCAGTTTCTCATACTATGCCTTTAAGGCCATAAGCCTCACATACCAATACACCAACAATACACCATAAAATAAGCATGGGTAATGACATACTTCAACAATGTAAAGACCTTTAAACAAGTTTGATTCATATACATTCATTATCTAGCAACCCACTTCATAAAGGTATAAACTAGAAATAGAGAGAAATCATGGGTTCATGGAGTATTTTCATCTTAAATCGTCAATACAACAACAATATAACCATAAAGTGCCATTAGAAACCTTTTAAAACCATTTGGTGGAAGAACCCATGAGATTGAGTGAAAACCTAGATTTTTCATACTTTGAAATAACTTTGGATTTGGCTCCTTGAATGGAAAATTAGACAAGGATCAAGACCACCATACCTTTTCTATGATCTCCCACGAAATTTGATGAAGAAAGCCTTGAATCCAAAGCCCTAGCTCCCACTTCTTCTTCTTCTTAAATGGAGGATTGTAGAGAGGGAAATGTTTTTAGGGATGGGAATTGGATTATGGTATCTAGGAAATAATATAAGTCCTTTGAAAAAAAATGGTCCAACACTTAGAAAAATTTCAGGCGGGTGAACAGTAATGAACAGTAAAATTAGCTACTGGAATTTGCCTTTTTCTGCCGGACAGATTTTACGAAAATGGGCATAACTTCTTCGTCCGAACTCCGAATGAGGTGAAACGAAGTGCGTTAGGTAGCTAACTCAAAGGGATTTCCATGGATATATTATTGGCCACCCAAATAGTTTGTGTTCTAGGAGATATGACCCTCCAAAGTAAACAAGAATATGAAGTCGGATTTTCGAAAAACGAAACGGATCTTTTTGTATACAGCTAAACAAGTTTCCGGTAACTTCCGAAGCACATTTTTAAGAACTTTTGGGTCAAATTCAAATATAATCATTTCATTAAGTTCTCGACTCCAAACTCACATGTGAGGCTCTAGTTTCACTCTATCATTTTCCGAGTCGTTACACATTTATATTTGACATTTTGATAATTGTCAACAATAATTTTATGACATTCATTTTGCAGCATTAAGGTAAATGTTGATAGTAAATATATGACATTTATTTTGTGACATTTAGAGAAATGTCAATTAGGAATTTACGACATTTATTTTCTGCATTTCGGTAAATGTGGATAAGAAATCTCCGACATTTACTAAACATCACTTTAAATTTCTAGCATTTAGATTAATGTTGATAAAAGTTTCTTTACGACATTTACTTTGGGCTTATATAAAATGTCACAATAAAGTTTTGACATTTTAACCAATGTCAGCAAATAAAACGTTAAATGTTGTAAAAATTAGTGACATTTATATAATACTAGGGAATCCACCCGCGCTTCGCGCGGGTCTGAGTTGGGCTTTATTCGACTATATAATATGTTGAAGAAGCGTAAATGAAGATGCGGTCAATTTTTGGAAGTGTCGTAGACTGTGGCATTATTTTACTTGTGGTTTAAGTGTTGTAATGTGATTACATGTTTCGTCGGGAAACATTCAATTTATTAATGCACTTTAACGTTTGAAGTTTCTTGGTGGTCTTTATATTTAGTTGTCACATATTTGTACGGACATCATTTGTTATAGTAATGTGATTGTCTTTGTATGTAACTCTATGTTTTGTAATATATCTTCTTTTTTTCATCTGGAGCATGGCCAACATTAGCATCTACCTGATCAATACAATTGACTATTCTATGCAATGCTCCAATCTTACACTGACATCACTATTATTTTTCACCCCCATTTTTGTCAAACGTAATTTTCGTAGTCCCAAAGTTGCTACATATTGTTTGTTGTGTTGTATAGTTTGTTGGTGGCTCTGCGTACATGTGTATAAACTATGCGCATTATATACAAAGGTATATATGATGGTTGTCTATGTAATAAGGCCCCTACGTATGCAGTGTGCAGGGGCGGACCCACGTAGTCACTTTTGGGTGCTTGAGCACCCATTGACTCCGGAAAAAAATTTGTATATATATATATATATAGAAATATGATAAATACGTTATTAAATAAAAATAAGCACCCATAGAACACTAGAAGTCGTGGGTGCGCTGGTTAACACTTGGAAAAATAAGGCGCGCGAAGCATGAGGGCGAGGGTTCGAATCCCGTCAGCCCCATTTTTATTTTATTTTTACTTTTTCCAGCGAATTTTGCACCTTTTTTTTTACTTTTCCTTTTTTTAACTAAGGCTTATTTTACTCCGAATTTTGTACTTGTTTTGACTTTTCCTATTCTTAATTAGTTTAGGGTGACTAACTTTTTCTTTGTTTTTTATTTTTAACCTTTTCTATGTTTTAAAACCTTTTCCACTGCACACTTTTATGGGATTTTTTCTTCTAACAAAAAGAGGAAATCATTCTTCTTCTTCTTCTTGTTTCAAAGAGAAAGCAGCCAACCCAACAACAAACTCAAGCTTTTTACTTTTCAAAATCAAAATACAAAAGCAAGGTAATAAGATTTGATGTTTGATTAAAGTTAGATAATGAAAAAAAAGGGTTAGGGAAATTAGGTTTTGAGATTTTCATTGCTTATGGCTAGTACTCTTTAAGTCTTAATTCTTAAAATATATTCCACATACTTTTTTTTGTTACTTGATAAATTGATTTAGACTTTAGAGTCTCACATATTTAGTGTTTTGTGATTAAAAATATATTTTTTGAATACTTTTGAAATAATTTTTTTTCTTACCAACTTACTTGATTCAAAAATTAAATTTTAGGATGTATACAAATAACAAATTGTGCAATTGAAAATTTTGTGCTCATTGACTCATATATTGCTAATTAGTGCTTGTGGTGTTGAAAGATCAAATAGATATATATTCTATTTCAAAAAAAAGATCAAATAGATATATTAATTGTTGTTTGGGTTGTTGATAGAAAGTTATAGATTTCAATAAAAATTAATTGAATTATGTGAATTAATTCTATGATAAAATTGATTTTTTTGCAGAAATTTATCTTTGTAAATTGAGATGGATAAGTATGTCACAAGATCGAAAATTGGGCATCCAAGTTCTAGCTCTACTCATCCATCTACCGCTTCAACCATAGCTCCGAAAATTCAAAGGAAAACATTTATTTCAGATGTTGATTTAGAATCTCTTGAAGCTGATCCGAGAATTAGAAAGCCCATTGCAGAATATAATCCTAATATACGTGATGATATTAGGAGATATTATATTCTTAAAAAGCCTTGCCAACCTAAGGATCATAAATTTCCTAAAACTAAGTTTGGGAAGGAAATGCGGCAATTTTTTCCTGATTGGTTTAATGGTCGTAAGTGGTTAGAGTATAGCATAACAAAAGATGTTGCATTTTGTTTGTGTTGCTACTTGTTTAAAAATGAATGTGAAAGTATTGGTCAAGTCAGATTTGCATCAAATTTGGCCACTTGTTTATTTGCTTATCAAGTTGACTCTCATTCTTCCCGTTGCTACTGCTTCTGTGGAACGAGCTTTCTCATCCATGAAGTACATTAAAAATGAACTTCGCAATAGTATTGGTGATGAATTTTTGAATGGTTGTTTAGTTTGCTATGTAGAGCGTAAGATATTCGCAAATGTAAGCAATGATGCGCTATTATTTATCGTTTTCAACATATGAAAAGTCGTCAAGCATAATTATAACTTTAAGACTAGAAGTCTCTTTTTGTAATGATAATATTACTAGTAGGTCATTGTGACTTATAACTAGTGGTTGTTTTTGATGATGATAATATTAATCGTTTTTTATTTCTTTTTACTTTTTTTTATTAAAGAGTTTGAGTTAGTATACGTTTACTTTTTTTATTAAAGAGTTTGAGTTAGTATACGCTTGCACTATGTGATTGGTAACATGTTTATGTTAAAGGAAGTGAGCACCCACAACCTTTAAATCCTGGATCCGCCACTGGCAGTGTGTATAGTTAAATGTTACATATTTGTGACAGTACATGAATCATTCACTATTAAGTTTGTAAAAGAGGACTCATATTTGTGCTGCAAGTAGAAATAGTAAGCAGTACATTCATTTCTTGTTTTTACCTTCTCAAATCAGTGCTTTCCTTGAAGGTCGTCTATGCTAGGTGCCCTCATCATGAATGTAATCTGTACTATTAAAGTCCATTGGCAGCTGCATTGGTCTCTCTTGTATTAGTTAGGCCTGCACGCAAGTGTTGCATTTACATTCCACCTCCATCACGAATCCTCGTTAGTATGGATGTTTATCTGCACATGGGTCATTGCGAGAAGTTAGTTAGGCCATTATTTGGTGTAATGTATATTTTTAATCGCCAGACCAAAGAGTTAATTGCTAAGAAATACCTCCTCAGTTTGCACCATTCTTGGGCCAATGTTTTGGAAGATTTCCCTGTAAACAATATTTTTTATGTATGTAGGGTCATCTGTGTCCTCGTCTACATTGACAATTGTCAATCCTTCTCTTGTTGTTACACGTGATACTGCGACATACAATTGGCCATGTGTGAATACTTGTTTTGGCAGATACAACCCAACTCTTTGAAGAGTTTGCCCATGTCTCTTGTTGATGGTCATAGCATAATAGGGTGCTAAAGGAAGTTGGCGCCTGTTGAGTTTGAAAGGCCACTTTGAATCATTTGGTGACATGATAATTCTTGGTATTGTGACTCTTGAACCGATGTTCTTTCCAGAGATTATATTTGCAGTACCAGACCAAATACCCAGATGCGTTATTATTAATCTTGTACCATTGCATAGGCCTTCAGTTTGATTTAGATTTCTAAGCAGTATAACCGGACTTCCTACTTTAAAGTGAATGTCATGGTTTGGTATACCTGGGAATCGTAAGTTGTTTAGGATTTCTGTTGGGTACAATATATCCTCCTCATTAGTATTCACGCTTTCTTTGCACACATTGTCCGAGCTATAGTAAGTTCTTCCTTCCCCAGGTATCAGCTTCAAAATTTTCTCATTCAGTTCATGGACCATTTCATTTTTTGGTGTGAGTATGGCTCTATCTTTCAAGTAGAATGGGTCGTTATAGTTCTGTAGCAGGGACAGATATACTGCCTCTACAATGGATTCTATCTGATTGTGCGATGTTGGAATGTATGCATCAGCAGGCACATGAATGAGGTCCTTCTTATTATCTGCATAAACGGATCCATCTCCAATCTGCAAAAGCCATTTATCAAAACTTGCTATTTTTCGTGCTTCAGAACCCCTGACTTTTCCACAGCTAAGTCTCATGTTTTCCGTCAATTCATAAATTGAGAAGTAGGGCCACAACTGTGAGTAGTTCAGCGCTGCATCCACAATATCACCTCTTGTTCCCTTTGGAATAACCGAGAGTATTTGGCGAAAATCACCACCACATACGAAAGTTATGTCCCCAAAAGGTTTCATGGCACTATTTTCATACCTATCTCAGAGAATATCCCTCAAGGTTCTGTCCAATGCCTCAAAGCACAATTTGTTTGCCATTGGTGCCTCATCCCAGATTATCAAAACGGTCTTTTTAAGTAGTTCCGCTAATTAACTGCCTTGTTTGATTTCACATTTTGACTCTGGCGTGATGTCTAGAGGAATATGAAATTGCGAATGAGCAGTCCTACCATTTGGTAATAATAAAGCTGCTATACTCGAAGTAGCGACGGGGAGAACGATTTTTGATTGTGATCTGATCTTTGAAATAATTGTATTCCACAGAAATGTCTTACCCGTACCACCATGGCCGTGTATAAAAAATAATTTCCCTTCTTCGTTATCCACTGATGCTATTATTACATCATATGCCGGGCGTTGGCAAGTATTTAACAAAGCGAGTGATTGATCATGGAGTATTTAGAGCTTGTCTTTGTCGTAGTCTAGCTCTTCATTGATTAGGCGATTCCCTACATTTTGCATTAATGCTGAATCTGGAAGGGGCATTCCTTCTATATCTCTCAAACTTCTCCCCATCTTTAGAAGGTTCCTTGAATCTCAAATAGTGTGTACGCTTCAATCTGCTTTGTGTTTAGCTGTAAATCATTGAATTGTAATCTCTTTCGCTGGATATGCGTGATATCTTCAGATAATATTCCATAGTTATTCTCCCATAGCCTACGTGTATCTGACACCTGATAGTTCATAAGTATAGTAACAAAGAGATGTCGTAACTCGTTTCCAGTAGCCCACTGGGACGCCTCAGACAAGCAGTCGTTCCACTCTTTGTCATCATCTAATAACCCCAAAGCGTAGCAGACCTCTCTATATGTTTTATGATCTACTCCATTGATTCTTCTGATGCTTTCGAAGGAAGTACACCCTTTGACAAAATTTAGCAGCATACGCATGTAAAAACGTTCTCCACTTCCTGGATGTGCAAAGTAAATTCTACCAACAGCGTGCCCCTTATTCCTCCTGGTCCACTTTTTGTCTCTTCCATTCCAAATCCAACGCGTTGGAAAATCGGAATATGTCAGCTCTCTTGCATCAGGGTGTTCTTTGTTTGCCTCAAACCATTCTGTAAATTTTGTTTTTTCTAAATTGTGTTTGCTTAGTACGCTTTCAGCTGTCCTTGATTCTTCAAATATTATTGTGTTTTGCCCCTGTAAATGAAATGGTAAGCACTCAACAGCCGATTGTCTGTGATGTATATCAAATGAATAGATCCTCCAACAAGCTTCTGTGGCCGATATGTATCTGCAATCTAGGTATTTTTTGATCTCATCATTTTCTGTTGGTGTACCGATTGATTCTATTATTGTTGTGGCTCTATCAGACCCTTTATGAACATACTTGAATAGGTACTTGACCGACCTCGCATAATTGCATACTTCAACATTTATATGTGCATCAAACTGGACAAGCAAGTCCATGTTATATGGGACAACATATCGGTTGTCTAAGCTGGCATCATTTTTCTTGACTTTATTACATGTGTTCCGTCTCATATAAATAGGGAATCCATCCGAATCAAAATTTGTTTGGCCATTGTATTTCTTTGGAAAATGTTTTGTGCACTTGCCTTGTTTCATACATGGGCAACTGGGATTTTGTTCTGCGCACGGTCCGTGCATCATGAAGTTTTTCACGGCATTATACCCATCTGGATCTTCTCTGTAATCTAGTATTTCAGTGGATATTACTCTGTCTATATGATCTGTTGTAGGGTTTTTTTGTGTTTCATGAAGGAAAAGCAGTATATGAGCATGTGGCAAGCCTCTTTTCTGGAACTCAATTGTATATATACCTGCAAACAAATTAGTATGTGGACGTGATTAGCATGTTGGTTAGGTGAATTGGTTGCTAGATATCATGTATTCATAAAGAAGTGATGTAATTCTTAGTAATTAAGCTTTGTAGGAGTTATGGTTAGGTCTTGTGCGCACATGTTTAAGATTCTGTGATAATCTTCCATGTTTTTTGTTGCACACATATATATGTACCTATATTGTAGTTTAAAAGCATTGAGATTGCATTTTGTGTGATTTAGTAAGACAATATTGAAGATTATTGATTGTCCTATCTTACACACAATTATTGTCCCGAAAGGCTTATCCTTTTTAAGAATTTGCATTAGCTGCAACAACTTGATATGGAAGACTCGGCATATAATGTCCACCCGGCAACCATCAAGATCTTGGTTTATTAGTCTCGTCATTGCATTTATTTCCGGCCACTTTGGGTTGCAAGTAAAAGTCAGGAACAAATTTGGGTATCCAGCCCACCGACATATAGCTATTGCATCTTGATAATTTTGTGCCCTGTAGCGAGGTCCCCCAGTGTGGGAGGAAGGTAGTATAATAGTTTTTCCCACTATTGAGCAATCTGAATCTCCACGTACAATAGCATCCATTAAGCCACCATAAAGATCAGACCTTAATTTCTGTTGATTTTTCCGAATGTACCTAAATCTTTCTTCTTCAATTGCCATGTACCCATCCACAATGTCCTACTGAAATAGCCTGCCAGCTTGGAGGAGAGTGTGTCCCTTATTGAGGCGTTGTTGTATGCGGTATCCATAAAATTGTCTCATTGTCAAGTTTGTCCGAGTGTATGTTTTTTGACTCCCAGAATCTAAAGGTATTCCAAGCCTATATCCATATTCCCCATATGGATGTATTAATGGGTGATTCATCGACATGAAACTTGGGTGTAAATCTGTGATCCTTTGCAGTCTGTTCTTGCGGTGTTCCACAATGACATCTCGCTGAAAGTTAGCATCTGTAAGGTCTCCTACGATTAATCCAGCAACTTCAGACGCTGTTGGTCTGTTGTATTGTCGGCCATCTTGGGTCCTTTCAGATAGGATGTGCATACGGAACTCTGTTTGTGATTGTTCTATGTATCTATCCCTTGCCATACGAAATGATTTGACCAAAACATTATGCTTGTCTAGCATTTCAAATATTCCTTGCACGATTTCTGTTTCAACTTCTTCATGCATCAGACTTTTTATTCTATTCTCTATCTCATTATCCGTGTCATATATATAGAATTGTGCAAATTGTGGACTTTTTCCAATTTCTGGTAATAGTGAGCCTATGTGATGATTATTTTGCCCACTTATTCTGAATACATAAGGACCCTTAGAACAATTGATTGATCTGTCAACTCGACCTCCCATTGATGTAAATGCAAACATGGAGTTATATACCCTGATATTTTTCCTAAAGTTCATCCCTACTTTTTCGGATTCAGTGCCCAATAGATATTTGAGGTACGGTGGTGA
The DNA here is from genome assembly GCA_036553675.1 of Solanum okadae. Classification (NCBI taxonomy): domain Eukaryota; kingdom Viridiplantae; phylum Streptophyta; class Magnoliopsida; order Solanales; family Solanaceae; genus Solanum; species Solanum okadae. The sequence continues at coordinate 35,088,308 of CM071682.1, read as the reverse complement.
TTGTGTCAGTAATGGTACACGAATTCGTCCTTCCATATAGCAAAGTGCAAATTTAGGTTGTCGTGTATTTTTACTTTTGTTTGTCCGTTCCTCATACCATAGAATTGCTTGACAATATTGACAGGTGTAGGTTGGAGGGCCCAAATTCAATCTTGTCTTGTATCCAGCTGTCATATAAGTCAGGTGGGAGACAATATAAGTATTGAATTCATGAATAATGAAGTTCTGTACCCAAAACAGAGTTATGTGTATATGTTATTATGTATGTTGTTGACTGAGTGACAGATGTACTTGTACTGTTCTGACTGGCTTGTCTGCTACTACTTGTCTGCAGATGCATTACATGTGAGACGTTTGCACATTCCTTCATAACTGAGTCATTGGATTGGTTATAGTGTCCGCCTGAGAAGATGTTTATTAAAAAATTGTTACTCAGTATAATACATCTTGGATTTCATCTGTAAGTATAGACTGTGTCTACGTTATTATGCATGACTAATATTACGTTGTATTTATGTTCCTATTGTAATGAGGCGTGAAGAGTTTCACATAATGTAAATGTTTGGTAAAGATCGGTAGCAACTATTGTAACATCCTAGTATTGATTAATAGGGAGATGTCTTTCACTCCTTCTGTGTTGTAATGTTTAGGTGTGGGATCGACATACGTAGTTAGTAGTTCAATTTGGTAAATCTGCTTGGGAGTTGTGCAGTGGATATATGGATCAATAGCAACTTACCCTGTATTTGTAGATGCATTTCTGGCGTTCTAATATCTGTTGTGTGCACCACCTTTTCCAAGATTTTGATGTAATATAGAACACGATTTGCTTGCTTCAACGGGTGACCTTTGTATTGACGTTGAAGCAATGTGAGCTTACGTTTCAAACGCGCATATTTTCCCCGTAAATTTTTGAGTTTTCGTATTTCAACAACCCCTTGGTTGGAGTTTGGTGACGATGTATAACTCTTTATTCTCTGTTTCAACATGCTGTCTTGGAATGCTAAAAGAGGCAGAAGTTGTTGCAGTTTCCTAATATGGGCAGGTACATCATCAGGCCTTCTAAACGCCCTAATAATGTCTGATATGAAGTCCATTATGCCTGATCGAATGTTATTTGTAAAGCTTGATTTGTGCTAGCAGAGATGACAGGTAATCTGCAATGTTGAAAAATTATATATAAGCTTAGAAAATTAAGTGCAACAGAAGGGAGTTTGTATCCTAAAGTTGTGTTGCTGTGACCAATACTTCCTTTAATTTTTAAAAATGTGTATTTGTCTCATTTACAGATGAGGCATATATTTGGAACAACTACACGTAAATTTGTGGTGAATGCACCCAGTGGGCCATCCCAATTTACCTGTTGTTTTATATTATTCAAGTGATGTTGTGGTACTTTACCTTGACTCCCCTGCGTTGTTGTTATCGATCGGGGTACAATGTAGTGTTCTTTATTTGGTTCTTTGAATTATATTTTGATGTATGTATCAGGCAACACTCCCCTGTTAAGTGCTTGATTTTGTCGTTGTTGGGTTGTTAAATTTGGCTTGTATCTTTTTGTTATTATGATTACCGGCCAATCCGATCGGTATTGAAGTATCAACGAGGCGCACTTGAATTCTTATAAGGCACTGGCGTTGTTGGAGTTATGGGTAGATATCGTCGGAATAAGGTTGGTACGCTATTTCAGTAATAATAGGCGGGTGTTTTTTTTGTAATAGTCGTTGTAGCGAGCAACTAACAGTTGAGTGTTTTATGAAATTCCAAGCAACATGTTTATAGTTAGCCAAAGGACACATTGTTTAGGCCGTTATTGTGCAGCAGTTGTATTGTTAGAACGCATAGGCGTTGTTTGAGTAATGGGAAGAGATTTTGGGAGTAATTGTGGTATGTTATTTCAACGATTAGAATAGGTTGGATCTGATTCATAATACTTGTTGTAGTGTGTAATTGGATTTTTTTTCTCAAATTTTAAGCAGCATGTACTAAGCAAGCCAAAGGACATACATTTTGGTAGTTTTTTTTATGCCGATGGTTTTTTCTTTTTTTGCAACAGCATGTACTATCTACGCGAAAGGATACTGTTTGTGTTCTTTTTCGTGCGTCTGTTGTACCCGTAGTCGGCGTCGGCATTGTTTGATTATTGGGCAGCATTTTGGGGATTAAGGGTGATGTGTTATTTCATTGGTAAATACGTTGTTTTTGAAGTATAATTAGTGAGTAACTGGAAGGAAGTGAAAGGACACACCGTTTGAGGCCTTATTCATATTGAATGGAATTATGCCTTCAATAGTGATGTGTGACTTTTTTTTAAATGAGTGGTGGTACATGGTGTTATTTATTTCTATTATATCTACGTTATCGAATACATTGGGGGTTTATCTATTATAATTCTCATTTTAGTTTCAGTTGATGTGAATTGTGTTTATTTTGTGGAGTTAGATTCTGGTGAAGGTATTGGATTGTACAACTCGTTTGTGCAAAAATCTGCATGGTAGTACACATTGTCTGTTTTGATGTTTGTAAACCCATGTTTGTGGTTAACGTACGGTTGGGTGTTGTAGTGTGGGTTAGTAAGAATGACATTGTGGTAACTACACGCAAGCTATAATCTAAACTATTTCAACACGGGGCAACAAAGAAGCAAAAAAATGGAGTACTTTGCCTCGAACCTTGTTTTCTATATGCGCAGTTTCTGTCTAAATATGAGACGTGCATTAGGTTGTCGCGTTGTCTTTTGAAATGTAACTGGTTATTAGAAGGTAGACTTCCTATAATCAAGAGAAGGTGGACATGAACACATTTTAAATACAGACGCATTTTTGAATGCGATATTTCTTGGAGTTGAGGAAACATAATACCCAATCATTCCACAGACGAACAACATTTGCTATTAAATCACCCAAGTATGTACTCGTAAATTAATAATACCCTGACAAACAAATAAGGAGCTAGTTGATTAGAATAATACTTCTACGGTCCATAGCATATTTAATTGTAACTAAGGCTCTAAATGTGCATTATTTTTTAGGTGTCTTCATCACTTTCTCCGTCGAGGTGTATGAAGTGCTTCCTTTTCTTTATCAGCCTTCTTGCATAAACTCTTGTTTTGCCATTGGAAGTTCCTTCCCCGTCGTCCGGATGTTCTTATGAGTTGTTTATGTGTGAACCTCCTGCCTTTCCCACATGTGAGTTCTGCATCGCTTCCATTTTGAGTTTTTCCTGTAGTTTAAAATGCATATTTAGCATTAAAGGGGATGTAAGTTGCACGGTTAGCTTTGGAAATCAATGTTGAATGTATAAAAGAGATAGGTATTAAACTGTGACTGATAACGTTACCTTTTTTTCTTTGGTAATGCGGTGTTGCAATTCCAATTCTTCATCCGGCACAAACACTTTTGTAACCGTATAATTTTCCAGCCCCTCTTTCAAATTGAAGTTGGTCAATTTAAGCTTGAATACAAACTCCTTGCCGCAGAGGCTCTCAATTAGCGATTGAACATGCGTATCATCTTTGGACATTCGATTTACCAACTTGGAAGCCGAAGTATCGAGCAACTTTTCCGCAACCCCATTAAAAAGAACCAAAGTTGTCTTCCCTCCATTTTCTTTTACCTTAATGTGTATCTTGTACCTGTGTGTGCCATAAATAATTAATGTTTGAATAAAAGTAAGCATGCGGTACATTGTTAACTGTTTCCATACCTAACCAACGGGAAGTCACATTCTTTTCCGCACTTATTACAGGTGTAGACGCCATCTTTAGGTTCTATTTTTTTGTTGCATAAGTTGCACGATATGTAGTGCCAACCAAAGTAGGTATCTATTTGACTGATCTGAACACGCAAAGTAACAAAACATTCCTAGTAATTGAAAAAAAATCAGTTCAATATGCAGTCAAAGCCTGTTGATCTATTGTATTGTTCATAAGGTACGAATGTTGTTTAATGTACTAACCTCTATGTCATAACTCCAGTCCGAATCCAGTAACTCAGTAATAGTCATCCGGTTCTGGAACATTGCCTCCACAATAGGTATGTTACTTCAATTCCATTACCACTCTCAATTGTTTGTATGTGAACGGGTTTGGTTGCAAACTTTTGAATCAATGAGGTGATGTGGTCCATTTGAAGATTCACATACGTTTTGGTTGCTGCTGTGGTGGCAAAAGTAATTTCACCTGTTACCAAATAAAGTTCACACATCACGTTGACCTAATGACGTTAAAACTACACTTAACTGATATGCTCTGTAATAGTATTTACCTCTGAATTCCTTCACCGTTGTTGCCGTAACAATAACAATGTATGGACCGGATTCAGGGGGGAATAAGTACGGGTAAAATCCTTCCCCGTAATCCTCCCAAAGGGTTATTTTGGCTTTGGCAGACCTGTCCTCGCTAAACAAACAACGTAACCTATTAGTGTTATGCTTGCTGTTTGGGGTTACTTAATATAAGTGAAAATAATCAGATGAGAATTGTTAATTACGGATCAGTAAGAATGTGAAGGTCTCGTTTTTTCCACTTTGAGCCAACACTCTCTAGATCACCTATTCCACATAAACATCCGACCACATCTACAAGTTCAATAGGGAGAATATTAAGTACGTAGGTGATGAATGTGCGTAAGATAAATGAAGTGTTAAGTTTACCTGATAGGTAGGTGTTGTTATTGACCCTTGAGTGAACAATGTTTGGCCGAATAAACTGGAAGCCATTTTTAGGGATATTAACAGTATCATCCTTTATTTTTTGTATGGCAGTTATCCGCAGAAAAGTGATTTTAACATCGGATTGTACGGGTCTGTATTCACCCATACTTTCAGCGACCTTAAAGTTCTTGATAATGATCACAGAGCCTTCGGCTAAATTAGCACGAAACCGGTTAACCTGATTCTTCCAGATTATCGCATGTACCAAAGTACCCTGTTACATGTCAGTTGGTAAGTGCATCCGCAATAACCTGACCCAACAACAATGTCGTTAAAAATTGAAAAGAAAGGGGTATTACCTTTTCGTCAATAAGTATCATGTCTAGACTTATCATCTCGTTGCTTCTCTTGTAGTTTTTAAATTCCCACATCCGGCAAACTCGTACCTTAACCAACCAGTCATCCCTTGTAGTATCCAAATCTGAAAGAAGTGAATAGGCCATATATGGTTGTAACAATTAAAGGTTAGAGGAAGAAGAATTGTGTGTTTTTAAAGGAAGGCAGGGAGGGGTTATTGTTAATGGTGTCTTGGAGTCTGCAAGGCATTATATAGATATTGATGGAATTTGAAAGAGGGTTGCAACCATTAGGAAGAGAAACATTGTTTTGGAAGCACATTTACGAAGAGGTGCAATTTGGAACAACCATTAGGTCCAGAAGTCGTGTTTAGTAAGAGATGTTAAGGAAGCTACGCATTCTTTGAGAAGAGCAGTGTTTTTTTTTATCACAATCCATGGAGCCGTGTTTGTAGTATTAAATAGGCTAGTTGCAGGTTTAATTAGTGGGTTGGGATTTCATTGTGTATTGGGTTTTAATAGCCCTGAGTTTGATCATATAATTATGAGGAACTTTCGCAAATAGCCACTATAATAAACCTAATTATGCTCCAAACTATAGCTATGTTAAGTAATTAACTATGTTTACTTATACATGTAGTTTTCCCTATAATTAAGCGAATCAATCTAAGCCCGCCTAGTCGTAGATATGCTATGTTGTTGACTTAAAAAGAGACATGGGAGGTATACATAGAAGACTGAAGGCATGGCCTTTGCATTGATTGGACTTGGGGGGTAAAAACCTGTTTATTTGTTAATGTTTTATTCTCTCGCTCCATCTTAAAATACATCCAATTACAGGTAGAGGGAGGGTAAACTGGGTGATACCAAAATTGTCCATGAAATTGTCTTGCCTGTTAACTGAATAGCCGCTGTCAACAGTTGAGGGAAAAAATCACCCCTATGATTTACTATGTTGGATTAATTCTCTATAGTTTATTGGTTTACCCTCAAACCAGATAAAAATGAAGTTTTAAATCTGGAATTTAGTGTGAAAACTTTGTTTTTTAATACTCTCTTTTGTTTGTAATCTTTAAATTAATGAACTTTGATTATATACACATTTTATAAATCCGGAAGATCTTATTTAAAGTTGGAGTCGCCCAGGTAACCTTTTGTAAGCATGCAATTTTGTAATTGCAATTTTAGAGAGTTTTAAGATGCGGTAACTAATGGTATTTTTGTGGGACAAACGTGGACTTTCACTAGCAAACGTAAAGTTAAGGTTGACTGGTAACGTCATCAGTTTTGCTGGATTCCGAGATTGGAAGATATATGTATCGACGTTTCATAAACATATTTTAAAGCCGTTTAGGGTTGAATTCGAAAATAATTAATATTAGATTAAATAATTAGCCAACCGTAGTCTGATAAAATTATGAGGGATACAAGTTCGGTACGTAATAAAAATATGGGTATTCTAACAGTCATAGCTTATGCAAGTTTCATGAGGGCAATCAAATGGAACACGATAGTGGTTGTTCTTCGGTATAAGGTTTGAGTGTATATACTGTGTCAAATGACCATTTAGTCTCCTTGTTCAGGTTACCCTTTTCCCTCAAAGATGTAATCTCTTCAGTTTCTATTGACTTGAAGAAATCAGGAGGTGCAATATTCCTGATCTTTGTTCTTTCATCACCAGGGTTGAGATCGTTAAGGACTTCGCTAGATATCCCACCATTCTTTCCAATCACACCTTGAGATGAAGTCTTTCTTTTTTGCCTGTCAGTTGACTGCTTGTTAGTTTGTGCGTGGGTGTTGTTACTTGCCTTTATTTCATTATATCTGTCAAATCAAGAGCCTACACTGCTACCATTTTGTTTTTCAAAATGGAGACATTTAATTCACATCAGAACAAAGTTGGTGTGGAACAAATAATTTTGTGAAAACTGTGAGAAGAAGCGATGCATAAACAAAATGCACAGAGGAGCATACTTTCATCAAAAAGTCAAACCTAGACATATTATTGGGCCACAACACTGTCAATGCTAAGCAATCTCGGGGGTACGGGCGAGGAATTGGAAGGTAAAGGGTAGCAATGTGATGGCGTAAATGGCAAAGAAAATATTTAAAGACAAATTCCCCTTTGTAGCCTATTTTGCACTTAGAAATTTGTAGATGCAGTTGTAGAAAGTTTTTTAATCCGACAAAGTTTGGAATGTTACGTGCACTAGTTGGCACTTTGAAAGGATCACGTCAACGAAAATTAGAATAGTATCAAAGGATGATTCGTCAACGTATTTTGTAGCTGGTTAACATTGACATTTACATCAAATAAGACTTCATTTAATAAATTGGGTTATGGATTCTGATAAAATGATGTTGGAGGAAGTACACAAGTTTGTGACATGAGTAAAATTAACATGTAATGAGCTTTGTGAAAGCGTGTTCTGGGAAAATAATGTTAATGAAGGAACATAAGATTTACTTAAGGATGTATATCATTAAAAGCCAAGTTGTAACATAATACAAAGATAATAGGAAGTGAGCTGGTCAAAAATAAATTGACATTGTCACCACACTTCTAATGTTAACCAAATTAAGGGGTTAGGGCAGTTTTGGGAAGTAATAGGGCAGCAAATTTATAAGGTAAAATAAAGATAAGAATTATTAAAACATAAGGCATTGGTTCCGCAACCATTGTTAATTAGCTCCTGATGGTTCTTCCAGGTTTGTGGAATGAATGAAGGCCCTTATGTGGGCGTGTTGTCTCCATAGGTAGTTGATTCGAAATTTTTCTAGGTGTGCGTATGCCCATACCACGGGATTTGGAGGTAGTTCTGTTTAAGAAGTAAGAAGGAGACAATATTAACGGTGACCAACAATAAAGAAGCAGAAATAAAGAAGCAGAAGTTATAATGTGAGAGTTACCTGACAGTTCTGTAGGAGGGGTTAGATTTGAATGAGTGGATGCGTTTCTTTCAGCATTCGTTAAATGCCTGCATATGTATAGATTTGAGAAACTGCTTTACGATTTAAGGGGCTAATTAAATTCAGGGGAAGGGTGTGAGGGTGAGACATCTAATGAATTCTGCAAGGGTTAAACTTATGTATGTATACCTGGAGTGGCTGGGGTTTTTTGTATGTTCCGGTGGGTCCATACCAGACAGTTGATTTGCGTCAATAGTGGGTGTCTTGGTGATCGACAAACTGGATGAAATAGGGGATGAAAATATGAGACGCACGAGTAGGCACCATTGTACAGAGTAACGATAGCACATGCGTAACGGGTGAGTGTAAAATGTATGAATGTATACCTGTATTGGGTGGGGGTTTGTTTTAAATCCTTTGTGTCCATAGAAGCAGCGTGCACATTTGCGTCCAGGTAAGCAGTCCTGGGAGGAGACAAAGTAGAATAGTACAGGAGTTTGCTTATTAAAAAATCAAGGGGAAAAATAGTGAAACATAATGTGTTACAAAACTGATTAAAAAAAAATAGGGGATGTATGAGACGCACGAGTAGGCACCATTGTACATAGTAACGCTAACGCAGGTGTAACGGGTGAGTAGAAAATGGATGAATGTGTACCTGGATTGGGCGGAGGTTTGTTTTAAATCATTTGGGTCCTTAGTAGCAGCCAGTATATTTGCGTCCATATTAGCGGTCCTAGTACGAGACAAATTAGAAATGTACGGGAGTTTGCACTATTAAAAATTCCAGGTCATCTAGTTTTGCAACAAAGAGATGAACATTATATACAAAAATCAAAGATTAAACAACATGACTTTATAAGAACTAATGTGTATAAACTCTATATGCAGTTCAAATTCTGTCAAATAAAGGGCATGCCATCTTCAAGAGGGCAACTAAATATAGACAGTTACATAGTCTTCTGCCTAACATACCAGGTCATCTAATTTTGCAACAAAGAAATGAACATTATATACAAAAATCAAAGCTCAAACAACATGACTTTATAAGAACTAATGTGTATAAACTCTATATGCAGTTCAAATTCTACCCAATAAAGGGCATGCCATCTTCAAGAGGCAACTAAATATAGACAGTTACCACACTATTGAAGACATAGTCTTTTGCCTAACATACCAGGTCATCTAAGTTACGCTAACGCAAGCGTAACAGGTGAGTAGAAAATGGATGAATGTGTACCTGGATTGGGCGGAGGTTTGTTTTAAATCATTTGGGTCCTTAGAAGCAGCCAATATATTTGCGTCCATAAAAGCAGTCCTGGTACGAGACAAATTAGAAATGTACGGGAGTTTGCACTATTAAAACTTCCAGGTCATCTAGTTTTGTAACAAAGAAATGAACATTATATACAAAAATCAAAGATTAAACAACATGACTTTATAAGAACCAATGTGTATAAACTCTATATGTAGTTTAAATTCTGCCCAATAAAGGGCATGCCATCATCAAGAGGGCAATTAAATATAGGCAGTTACATAGTCTTTTGCCTAACATACCAGGTCATCTAGTATTGCAACAAAGAAATGAACATTATATACAAAAATCAAAGCTTAAACAACATGACTTTATAAGAACTAATGTGTATAAACTCTATATGTAGTTCAAATTCTGCCCAATAAAGGGCATGCCATCTTCAAGAGGCAACTAAATATAGACAGTTACTACACTATTGAAGACATAGTCTTTTGCCTAACATACCAGGTCATATAAGTTTTGCAACAAAGAAATGAACATTGTATACAAAAATCAAAGCTTAAACAACATGACTTTATAAGAACCAATGTGTATAAACTCTATATTCACTACAACCATGTAAGAACCATTTGCTTTGAAGTAATAGCAAGAAACATAACTATCAATCCCGGAAAGAGGGTAAGAAAGAGATGCCCAAATATAGCGCCAAACAGTGAGTGTTTGGCCATAAAATTCTATCTAATTTTTTCCGTTTGATCATCAAAAATTCAAAATACAACTACAAACAACCAGAACCCTGTTTTCACTATTTACACATCCAAAAAAAACAATTATTATTGGCAAAAACTATAACCAAACAGAATTCCCACAACAACCCAATGTAATCCCAGAAGTGGGATTTGGGGAGGGTAAGTTTACGCAGACCTTACGCCTACAAAAAAATGATTCCGCGACATTGTGTGTCATTCAATTTTTTCTAACATTGAAGTAGAAAGGTGCTTATTTTTTTAATATTCTTGTTTGTAAAGGGGAAAATATCAGTGCCAGAGTTTCTGGGTGATGGTTATGATCTTACCTAAGTACCTAGGGTTTGTTTCAAGGTCAGATCGCTACAATTACCTTTAATCCAACAAAGAAAAACCCTAGAACAATTTAATTTGTTTTAAAAAAGCGAGATTAAAATGTATTTTCAACTTAAACCCTAAAATTAGAAGTGTGCAATGATCAGAGAAACGGTAAGGCAAGTGTAAAGTGAGAATGGCAAATGTATCATTGTTTACCTGGTTTGAGCGAGGGTTTGATTGAAATCACTGTGGTATGTAGACTCAGGCAGTGAGAGTGCGTGCATATTAGCAGAAGGGGGGGAATGAGTGTAGTAGTTGGAAGCAATGGAGGGAATTGGAGGTTGTGTATAGGCCAAGGTGCAACAATGTAAGGAGGGATTTTTGGGTTAGGAGTAATATATAATAGGGTGGTGACGGTACGGAAGAGGTGCGTTGTTAAGGTGAGGGGGATGTTGTTTAGTTACGGATACGACTATTTGGAAGGGCAGGATTGTTTTGGTATTTTAAAAAGTGAAGGAGAAATAAGGCGGGTATTTCTGGTATTAAAAGAATTGAAGGAGAATTAAGGCTTTTGATGGCGCCACGTCACCGAGCTGAGGTTCCCCTTTATATATATATATGATTTTGCAAATTTTCTTTAAATTTTTCTTTATTTAGATTAATAGCAGCACCAATTTTTTTAAAATATCAATACTAAAGTTCTCTATAATTTTTATTCTAACACAAACTTAAATTATACATAAATCAAATGAATTTTAATAATATAATCAATTAGCAAAGTAGCAATATAATAAGTGTCATGTAAAAGTTAAATGATCTCAAAGTAAATAATGTGTTCTATCTCAAGTAAAATTGAAATCTAACTAGATGCTAATAATTTCAAAACCACCTGTTTTTCACATTTTATCAACTCCTAATTGGATTAGATCTCTTAATTTCTTGAATAAAATATGAAATAGCTTTGTAAAACCATCAATCCACAGGTCAAGCATCTTGTTGCTAGTAATTGATCACCTCAATCGTTCCCCTTCAAAAATTCTGTACAAAAAAAGAATTATGAATAAATGAAATTATTTCCTTTTTAACCAGAACAAATTGTGAATTAAAAATAATATTTTTTCTCTACAACAAAGGATCGAAGAATCAATGAAATAACAATAATTATAGATGTTTCTCCAAAAAATGTTGTCTTGTAATTTTTTCTGACTTACCCACTTCTTTTTTCCTTGGCCAACTGCACTTCTTCCCGTCTTCCGGGCCGTGTTTTCCTGAGAGGAAACATTAGATTGTTTAATTTAATAGTTTACAAAATACAAAACTTAACAAATCTGTTAATAGAGGTAAACGGCTAAATAAATGTTATCCCTTATAGTACTATCTTATAAAATAAATTAGATTTAGTTACTCTCAAGTATTGCAAGCATTGTAAGAAGCTAGGACACTCAATGATAAATTGTAGAATTTTGGAGAAAATAAAAGTTAATGAGGAGAAGGAGGCAGATGCAAAAGGATTTGAATCTTGTTATGGGCATAAATTTCAGAAACGAGTTTAACTATCCACTTACACAAGCTAAAGCCTCGGATGAAACAAATGCTCATGTCAAGTGTATAACACAACCAACAAAATAGTTACTTTACTGATGAGGAATCTCATCACGATATAGAAAATACAAGTAAAACAAAATCTAATAAAGATACTCCACCTTCCTAATGTTTTTGTGACACGGGAATTGTGAGAGAAAACGCAGAAACATGGCCTCCACTTCTACTAACGGTAGAGGTAAGAAAGATCCTCCACCTTCCTAATGTTTTAATAAATAATACAATCTTCTGGAACATAAGGGGGATCAGAACAAAAAATGCCTATCACAGACTAAAAGGGTTGATTATCAAGCACCAAACAAACTCTGTTGAAATATTTGAACCTTTTATGTAAAAAGAAAAAATAGAGGGGTACAAAAGATTTTTGGGTTTCCAACAGTGTCTTTCTAATAATAATGGGCAAATATGGTGCTTTTGGAATTTTAACAGCCAAACCAGTATAGTTGCTAATGAAAACAAAATTATTACCCTAAATGTGAACAATGGCGTGGGTGATAAGATTTCTTTGTATCTGCAATCTATGCTACATGTGAATATGCTGAAAGTAGTGAACTGTGGAGCATCTTGACAAATCAAAGTCTTATGATTGATGCTCCTTGGTGTGCGGGAGGGGACTTTAATGTGATTTCTGACACTGAAGCAAAACTTGGTGGTAAGCCTCAAAGAACATATAAGATCAGCCTTGATTTTATTTGTAGTAGGAATCTTGTGGTCTTATTGATATTGGTTTTTCAAGCTCTAAATGCACCTGATGTAACAACAGAAGACTGGGTAACATAATTTGGAAGAGAATTAGTAGAATCTTCCTTAATGATTCTTGGATTAAGATCTTACAAAACAACTTAATTAGTTAGACACTTGGCATGGATATGCTCCGATCATAGGCCCCTACTCCTGAAAAGTCAGAACAATCAACAATCCTTCATCAAATATTTTAAGTTTCTGAATTTTTGGGTTACTCATCCTTGGTTTTATTATATTGTTTAGGACACCTGAAATACTAAGATTTCTAGAAACTCCATGTGGATACTTCATTCTCAAAAGCTTACCAGTATGTTATAGGAGATATTGATGATCATATGGCTGATTGGGAACAAAATAGTTTCCAAAAGCTTACTAGTAGACTCAATCCTCTTTTAAACAAGCTCATTTCCAACAACCAAAGTGATTTTGTTCAGTGTTACTTTTAGATGCAATTATACAAATAAATTCTAGAAACAGAGATGTTACTTCTGATGATAAACTTGATTTGGTGGTCCAAGTTTAATCAACAAGTGATGGCCAAAGGGATCAGTTGGCTACGGTTTTGGCTAAGTCGGGTGAAAATGTAGGTGAAACGCGCTAGGTTGACTGATGCTAGTGTAATTAATCAAGATTTAGTTATGGCCCCGTCTATCAAAAATTATGTGGAACAAGTACAATAATCTAACAATGTGGCTGAAGTGAAATTGGTACAAAATTCAAATTGGACTTTGGTGACAAAATAAACTCTCCAGATGTTAGAATGGGTTTACCAATTCGTAAAACAATGCAACAAACTATAGGCCGTCAAATTAAAAACTCAACTTCTCGAGCAACAGTTCAAAAAGAGGTTTCGTATCTCAACAATTGTGATGCTCTTTTGGATAATATTGTGTATGAGATCAACCTAACTACTTCTAAAATGGTTATCACTAATCAGGAAGTAATTAACAAATTGAGGAAGAGGAAGTGAGGTTCGCTTCTCGTCCTATGCATAGCATATTGAACCCTGCAGCTCCTATTTTTGTTCCTAGAAGTGTTAAATCAGTAAGGCCTGGGCAAAGTTTGTTAACAAAAAACTAAGAAACAGAGTACCGGTCACTTAACTAATCAGTCAATTATCATTAGAAACTTATCTAAGCAATCCATTGGCAATTTAATCTTTTTATTGTTAGTGAGAGTTGAGTGAATAATAAATTGAAAGGAGGTTCATGGCCAAGGGTAAAGATGTTCGAGTAACGGTGATTATGGAATGTACTAGTTGTGTCCAACTGCTCTTTGAAGGAAAATTTCTTAAGGCATCCATGTGACATTTTTTAACCAATTTTTTTTCTATCACAGAAGCACAGTCCACTCAGGGAAACGCTCATCAAGGACAGAAGAAAAAATCTACAATCGTATCCAAGAGGAAGTTAATATCGGGTAAGAAATCAATAAAACAGTAAAGCAAAGGAATAAGGATGGACAAATTTCAAAAGTTGAAGCACAAAAACAATGGAATATTGTTTTGTAGGCTTTAACGACTACTGGAAATCATCCCCCCTCAAGCAGCGGAAACAAATCATGGGCAGATATAGTAGAAGATTGCAACAATTAGGATATACGGTCAGACACACTAAAAAAGGATCAGTTTGGGGCATGGATAAAAGCAGAGAATCGTTTGGCTTCTGCAGATTATCAAAGACATGAAGTAGTACATAGTACTGAGGGGCATAATCTGATGAAAAATAAAAATTCCAAGTTAATTGAGGGGAAAAGAGATGTAGGAAGTGGAAAAAGATTGATACACGTACAATGAGTTGACTCAAATAATACACACATGAGTATAAAGAAAGATAATTCCCATATATTATGTCAAAAATGAATGCAAAGAAACTACAGGTCTTAAGGAAAATGAGGAGGATTCCTTGCACAGAAAAGAATCAAACCAATTGCAGCCTATATATGGAGATAGAACCTTATGATCAGAAGGGGGAACTTTTGTTGCTAATAAGACCCAAATTTTGGATATTGATTAGGGGGAGGAGGATAAGTGCTCAAAACTACCACTTGATAAGATGCTGCCCAGATGAATACAAAGGACTTGACAGAAAATATTAACCAGGGTATCATAATCGCTAATCAAATCGAAGGTCATAAAGGAATCAATACCATACAAGCTGGAACAAAAGATCATGTATGTATTTCTGCTTTTGAGGCTTATTCTGAGTGCTTATCTCAGTCGTTAGCATTTGAACATTGTAATGAAAATAATAAGTTTAAGAAACTAAGGAATGACAATCAGAATGAAGGGAAAAAAAGGATAAACTGGAAACAATGCGTCTTCACTCTCCAAGTATGATTTTCTTAAGTGAAACAAAAAACAGAGAAAGCACGGTTAAGAGGGTACAAAGACAAGTAAATATGGTGTACGCTATAACTGTGGAGCCGATGGGATTATCAGGAGGTATAGCTTTATTTTGGAATGATACTATCCAGGTATGTGAATCACATTCTTCTCCTTTTTATATCACAACTTTGATACAAGATGGCTTAGCTGATTCCAAATATTGGTGTATATTTGTGTATCTAAGTACAAATAGAGTCACTCATATATATGAGATGCAAGAATTAGTTAAAAAATACATAGATTGGGGTGCTTTGTGGGTCATAAAGTGTATACAATGTTGATGTTGCAATCAATTGCTTGCATTTCACATAAGTCAGGTACCAATACTTTATCAAGCTATTGTAGTATAATTACGCAAAGATATAATCAAAACAAAGCTACAACTCACCTTTTTCGGGTAAAACAACTGAAACGGGCGATAATGATTGTTGGCGATCTTCAATAGATTTATTAGAAACCTATCACAAAAGAGACAAAATATTATATTTTAAAAAAACAAATAGCAATACTTTCTAAAATGAATATTTTGTGAACACATTAATTTACCTGCTCATTACTAAATGATTTTCTATTTGAGCCAAGAGTAATACCCAAAGAATCTACATATGCTAGTATCCCTGCTTTTACTTTATCATCTATTTTTTCTTCCATATTCATATTTGCTTCAGATAATTTTTTCTTCATCATTTCCATATCTTCCTCTGCTTTCGATAACTTCTTATCCGTCACTTCAATTTCTTCTTTCACTTCAAACAACTTTTCCTCCATCTCAATTTTCAGAGTAGAGGTTACTTTTTGAACTTCTATCTCAACTCTTTTATCAAAATCTCTTTGCTCATTTTGGGATCGCTTGTATAATGGGCCATAAACAAAACTTGGAGCGCTCCTTTTCCTAGAGTTCGGACATTTCCATGAGTGTCTGGCCCCATTACTTGTGAGTACACATCATTTGGAGAACTTCCAGGTACATTTAACTCATGATATACCTCAGCAAGATCATTCATTTCTTTCTTTATAAAAGAAAAGTAAAGCAAGATATAGTTGATAAAATATTGATGGAATAAAGTACCGTACATTTATAAAGAATGAGAATTTACCATAACTTCACTAACTTTTTCATTTATTGGTTCATTGTTCTTTTTCGTATGTGTTTTTTTGAACACATCGATACGAGTTGGTTTTACACCCTTCTCCTTTGTCATCTGTTTGAATTGTAAGAGATTGAAACAGAAATATTTTTAAAACGTGTATTAGTATATAATTGTAGAAAGTAAATAATGATTATGTTATACATTATCTATAATTTGAGAATAACTCTTTCTTCCTGATGTGTGTGGCATAGTCAACTTCGTCCGACTTTCTTTGTTCCTCTCACTCTTTTTCTAAAAAAGTTAGATATAACTCTACCCATTAGAGAATAGTCTAAACTCCATGTCATATCAGAAGATGATTGATGATGAGAGAATACCTTTGCATCAGTTGAGCTCCAATAACTAGTGCACGCCATTGATCTTCTTCAACCCTATCTGGGTGATTAGCCAAGCGTTCAACATCATTGGTGTATGAGTCATAACCATTGCTTTTTGCTTCATGCTTCCATTCTCTCCATTTAGATCCAACTGACATCATCAAAATACGCTTCATATCCTCAATTGCATCAGTATTTTCCTACAAACATCAATATATAACATATTTATATTAGAATATTACAAAAATAATAAATATCTTAATATTTTTTTTCTTTTTCTAGGAACCTTTATATCTGTCCATATCTTGTTCTTGTAGAGATCAGGCAGAAGCCTCCAATCTTTATGATTTAATGGAGCTAAAATGCCATTTCGTGCTAAGACGCCAAGTTTTGAACTCAATCTACATCCTTCTGGCCCAATAGGTTGGCCAAGATCATTCAACTCAACATGTAAAATGCCACCATCTTTTCCCCATCCCGAGTACATCATAGTGGGACCCCTAGATCGCTTAGACTGCTTCCCGCTCTCACTAAAATCTGTGAATAATTGAAGATAAAAAAGTAAAAAAATAGTATTTATAAGAATAAGTTATCCAATACTTTGTACTACAAAAGGAAGAAAAGATATTATGGATATTTGATACCTGGAAGATTTTCTAAATTATGTGAATCATTTCTTGAGATGTTATCAGGATGCACTTCTTTTTCATTTCGTTGCCAATTTTGAGGTGGTTGGGGCATTGATGCACTTCCCATTTGTTGCTCTTGTTGCTCCAGAGAGTTATATAAAATCTCATCTTGAATAGAATTTCTTTGTCTTTTTCTTGCCATTTCAATAAAATTTGCTCAAGAGCTATGATACCTGCAAATTGAAAAATATTTTCTACAATCCAACAGTACAAAAATAATATCTAACTATCAAGTTAAATAATAAGACACATAAGCATATGAATAACAAAACACATAACCATATGAGATTTTAACAACTGAATGACATAGTAAAAAACGCAAAATTTTATATTGTTCAATAACAATCTAAATTAAAATAATCATAATAACATAATAGTAATAAAAATTAAGATGTATAATCATCTTCATCAAATGCTTCATTACATTCCAAAGTTTGTGGGTCGATCTCTATTCCTGGTACTCCATGTCTAACCCATTCAATATCGTCTTCACTTTCAAATGTAGTGTCATCCAATTGTTGCTCAGGCCACAATTCCATATGGCCTTCCATGGTGTATCTTCACCTAAATCATAAAAACCTCTTGGCTTAAATTTAACAACAATTTGCCACTCATTTTCCATTGGATGATCGACATAAAAAACTTGTTGAGCTTGAGAAGCAAAGATGAAATGTTCATTTGATAAATGTTGTTTTGTGTAGAGTAGATGATTAAAATTCACATTAAATCAATAATCATCTTTCTCAATAAGCCCTTTATTGTTGTTCACCCATTTACAGGTAAATAATACAAACTTGACCTTCTTGGTGTAATACAACTCAATTATGTCTGTGAGGATCCTATAAAAAGAAACATCTGCCAATATGGGATTTTTATCTCTTGCACTCGCATAACTTTGAGTGGTAGCTTTTACCATTATACCACTATTTTGAGTTTTTCTCTTGGCATCACGAGATTTTGTTAAGTATCTAACTCCATTACATATATATCCCGTCATCCTTTTTGCTTGCTTTGATGGGCCAACAGCTAAATGTTGAATATCTTGAGGTATTTGTTCACCAGCCAAATGCATCTTCTCAACCTACCATTTAAAAGTATAGTTAAAATTTAATTTTTTTTATTATAGCTATAGTAATGCATATATGATGATATTTTAGTTTGTTCATAGTTACATGATTTCTAAACCATATTTGAAATCTTTCATTGTGAATCCGATCCACATCATGTCTTGATAGACGAGGATTTCCCTTCTTGATTTCTTTTATATGTTCTCTGCAAAAGTAAAATACATTTATACTTAATATAAGCACTTGTCGATTCTATTACTTAATAATTAATTACTAAGCATGATCAATGATTTAATACTTACTCACGATATGGAGTTGTGGAGGCAGAATTAAATAAAACATGTCTGTGTGCTTGAGCATGTGTAATGTCATCAAGAATAAATCCTTTCTCTTTACTTGATCGACGACCCTCCAGATCCATTGTTTCATTAGACAAAGTATTATTTCTTAATGGTCGATTAGACTTTGTCTCCACATCATCTAAGTATCTTGAGCAGAATGTCATGATCTCTTGTATCCATTGTCCCTCTGCAATGCAACCTTCTGGATGACTTCTACTCCTTACAAAGTTTTTAAGACTAAGCAAGAACCTAAAGTAGAAAATTAAAAGAATTTCAATACAATTCTTTATAATCAAAATAAAAATTATAAAATGATACCTTTCAATTGCCCACATTGAACGATATTGGGATGGTCCACCCAACATTGCTTCTTCAGCTAAATGGATGACTAGATGCTCCATGATGTCAAAAAAAGATGGAGGAAATATTCTCTCCAAATGATAAAGAGCTATTGCAACTCGATCTTGGAGCTTTTCTAATTCACCTATCTTCATAACTGTTGAAAAAATGCCCCTAAAAATTTGCTTAATTCAATTAATGGCTTAAGAACATTAACTGGCACAAGATTCCTCAAAGCTATAGGAAAGAGTTGTTGCATTAAAACATGACAGTCATGACTCTTCAATCCATGCATAGTGCGTTGTTTAAGATCAACACAATTTGATATATTTGAAGAATAACCATCTGGAACTTTCACATCTCTTAAAACTTGTAAGAGCATGTCTTTTTGTTTGTTACTCAATGTGAAACATGCAGGTGGTAGATAATATTTCCCGTTAACTTTTTTCTTAGGATGCAAAGCTTTTCGGATCCCCATCTCTTGTAAATCCAAACGAGACTTCAAATTGTCTTTTCCTTTGCCATCAACATTCAATAATGTCCAGAATATGTTGTCAAAAACGTTCTTCTCAATATGCATTGTGTCAAGATTATGATGCATCATATTGTCTTTTCAGTATTCCAACTCAAAAAATATGCTCCTTTTGTTCCATATATTTTCCAACACATTACCAACATCATCAACATCCCCCCATTTCCTTTTACGAGATTTGGCCAATGGATCTTTTTCAAATTTATTTCTAATATTCTTCGTTTGCTTAAGAACCTCCAATTCTGCAAGGCCATCAAACGTAACTTTATCTTTTCGAAACTTGTGACCATGAGGTAACCATCGTCTATGAGACATAAAACAATACTTCTGTCCATTTTTCAATCTTCTAAACTTAGTCTTGGTAAGACAACAAGGACAAACATATCTTGTTTTCACGCCATATCCTGATAAGTTACCTAGTGCAGGAAAATCACTGATTGTCCAAAGTAATGATGCACGCATTTGAAACATGTGATTATTTGATGCATCATAAGTGGAAACACCAATCCATAATTCTTTTAACTCATCAACTAAGGGTCGTAGATAGACATCAATGTCATTACCTGGAGCACGAGGGCCATCAATAATCATTGATAATATCATATATGGTTGTTTCATGCACAACCATGGTGGCAAGTTATAAGGAATCAAGATGACCGGCCATGTGCCATGTGAGATAGACATAGACTTGAATGGACTAAAGCCATCTGAAGCCAGTCCAAGTCTAACATTCCGAGGATCTTGAGCAAAATCAACATGTGTTTCATCGAAATTCCTCCAAGCAATACTGTCAGCAGGATGTCGCATTACCCCATCTTTAGTGCAACCTTCTGCATGCCATCTCATTTCGGTAGATGTTTTAGTCGACATAAATAGTCTTTGAAGTCGTGGTATCAATGGAAAATATCTAAGCACTTTTGCTGAAATTTTTTATCTTTTTGAACTATTGTCGATTGATTCACCTTTAAATTGTTTGTATCTTGGAGCTTTACAGATCTTACAATTTATTTGATCTTCTGTCTCATTCTAATAAATCATACAATCATTTGGACATGCATGTATTTTTTTGTACTCAAGCCCTAAATCTTTAATAATTTTTTTTGAATCATTAAAGGACTTGGGTAATGTTTCACCTTTAGGAAGCACATCTGTTAACAACTCTAGCAACATTGAAAATGAATTGTTACTCCACCCATTGAGACACTTCAAATGTAAAAGACGAACAATAAATGTAAGTAGAGAATACTTGCTTCCCGAGTATAACTCACGTTCAACTTCTTTCAATAGTTTAAAAAATTCTCCAGTCTTCTTATTAAACCCCCTATTATGTTGGTTTGAACTACCCAATCCATCAGTCCCACTAGTGTCCATATCAACAAAGCTAGATGTAGGAGGAATTCCAAATGCTTCATGTAACATGTCTTGCATTTCATAACCTTTATCTAACTGATCCACACATATTGGTGAAGATGATTTCTCACCATGAAAAATCCAACTAGTGTAACTAGTTAGAAATCCATCAACCACAATATGTTCAACAATCAAATCTTTTCGAACAAATTTCATATTACGACACTTTCGACATGGACACAAAATTTCAGAGGCATTAGGCCTATCTAATGATGCAAAATGAAGAAATTTGTTTGCTCCATTCTCATATAAAGGATCAAGCCTATTCTTTATATTTATCCAACTCTTATCCATTAAGAGTATAACCTATACCTATAGGAAACAAAAATCAAATAAAAAAAGTAGACATTCAAAATCAACTAACAATATTAATAAAATAAATAAACGAAAGCGACCCTAATTATAAGCAGTAATCATAATACAATGATCATGATGGAGTGAATTTTTATGAAGATTATGGTTCTGTTTATATTTATTTTTCATATATTTGCTCAAAATTGTAGAAAAATTATCTCAAGTTGGTCATTTGATAATCATTTGTAGTTTTATATCACTGATTAGTTCATATAAATTGGTCTTCTAAAAATAAGCTAACCAACCACCTAGTAGGACTATGGTAACCATTCATGATTTATTAAAGGAGGGTCAATCGCTGATAATATTAATTTGATTCAAGAGATGGTCCAAAATATGAAACCACAATATGAAAGGTAGAAATCCTAGTAACAATGAGATATTAAAACTTAACACGACCAAAGCTTAAGATAGATGTTTAATGGGAATACTTTTGTGTTGTTTTAAGGCATATGGGGTTTAATGATATTTGGATTCAGATGATTGGGAGAATCATAAGCAATAACTGATACTCCATTTAAATAGTTGGTGTTCAGCATGACACTATTTCCCCCTGTTTAGGTGACCCTCTCTCTGTAATAATGATGATTGATATACTTAATATGTATGAAAAGATTTCAGGTCAACTGATAAATAAGAATAAATTTGATTTCATGGTCTATCCTAAAGCCTCAATTCACATCAAAAACATTTTAAATCTATTACTTGCTTCTCTCATACCAGATCCCTCTGAAGTACATAGAAAGTCCTATCTTTCAAGTCAAAAACAAAAAAATGTCATTTTACTGATCTAGTGATTAATAAAGTGGCTAAGAAAGTTACTTCTTGGCAAAAAAACACTAACTCTTACAGCTGGTGGTAAATCTGTTATGCTCAATTCTGTTCTGACCTCTATCCCTCTTCATATTTTCTCTGTGATATACAACCTACTGAAGGCACCTTTAAACAAATTGATAGTCTCATGGCTATCTCTTTTTGGGGTGAAGTTGATGGGAGGAAGAAACGCCATTGGATAGCATGGGATTATCTATGTTACCCCTACGTACTCAGAGGGGGGAATTTGAATGAGGGAGATCCAAAGTTTTTGTGACTGATTTTCGGTGAAGAACTGGTGGAACATTAGAACTAACAACTTACTTCTCAGAGAATTCCTCAAAGCCAAATACTTTACATCACGTGGCTAGAAAAGGAACTAATAAGCAATCCGGACATGGAGAAGACTAATAAAAATCAAAGAACTTTCTGAACCGAATATCTTATGGAGTATTGGAGAGGGCAACTGTTCTTCTAGTGGAATAATTGGAGTTTCAAGCAACATTCACCAAATACTTCAAATGCATAACGAACAGAACATTCAAAAAAAAAAAAACAATTAGCCAAACGAAGTTGATTGGACTATCCAAGAATGTTGCTGAATCCACTAAAATGCATAATTTTAAGACCACAAGTGATGAAACAAAATAGAACAGATTCAAACTAAAGCATAAGAGCACAAGTTAAAATCCAAAAGTCTATAGTGTCAAAAAAAAAAAACATACTCTTACAGATTCAGAAGTCAAGATCTACCAAATCGAAAGAAAATACAAAACACACAAATTATTAGATCCTATAGAAGTTTAAAAAAAATGAACCACCAAACTTGAAGAAAAAGAACATTGAAAACACATTAAAATTGAAGCTTAAGAGCACAAGTTAAAATCCAAATGGCTATAGAATCCACTAAAGCACATATATGTACACATATCTGTACATACTCATATGTCAAAATCTACCGAAATTGAAAGAAATATACAAACCACAAAAATGATTAGATACTACAGAAAGGAAAAAAGCACAAAAATTGAAGAAAAATGACACTGAAAACACATTAAGAACTGAAGCATAAGAGCAGCACAAGTTAAAATCCAAATGACAATTGAATCCACTAAAGCACAATCCTGTTTTTTACTGATTCAGAATATCTACCAAAACTTAAGGAAATATACAAACCCCACAAATCATTAGATATTATAGAAAGGAAAAAAGAACAAGATTTGAAAAGAAAAAGAACAATGAAAACACCTAAAGCTTAAGATCTTCCTGCTAGCACCTTGCCTTCTTTTTCTCTTAATCTTCAAACTGTAAATCAATGGTGAAGTTTCAATAAATCAATGGTAAAACTTCAAAAAATAGATAGAACGTATGAAGGCGATGCGTGTGATGATTACTTAATCTATTAACACCATATAAGAAGTACTTCAAGAACACTAAATCTAGTTCTAAGGTACAAATTTCTGCAACAATCTTCAAGTTATTGTAATTAATTCTATATCTTCAACTATCAATTAGTAAGACCTAAATTAGAGAATAAACTTGCCTCAAGCGCTGCCAAAAAGAAACCAAAAGAACTAAAACCCTAAGAACTTTGAAGCATAAAAGGAACTAAAAGGAGGGAAGCCAAAAAACTTACCGCCAATTTATTTTTCCTTGTATATGTTGTACTCCAGATTTTTTCGCTACAAATCTGCAATATACCATAATTCCCATAGTTGTTTAGTCGACCCAACCAACTTGAACAAAGACACTAATTTTAATAGTTAAATCCTAGACATGATATCTACTCTTTGAATAACATTTAACTACCTACCGGTGATCTTATTATTTCCATTTCGTTTTAACTAGTGATTAACATTCAGATTAATGCTAAAAATATGTAGACAAGTCAAGTACCGAACTGATTATTGGAAGCATTATTACCGACACTACAAGCATATGTTATGGCATGCAACATTTATTAGTTAGATTGAGCGGGTATACAAATTAAGTAAATAAATTACAATGGGTAGTTGAAGCATTTGAACACATTATACATCTTAAACTATAATTAGACAAGTTTAAATGGGTGATCAAACAATGATAACTTTATTTTTATTTTATTTTAATTCTAGTTAAGATCTAAGTGAAACTATTAAAACGAATTGTCAATCAATCACAATTCTATAGGCGTGCTTTCTAACACAAATAAATTACGGAAAAAAAATAAAACAAGTAGCATATAAATCCCCTCCCCCCTTTAGACGATCCCCCAAATTATATCATATGTATAGAGAGTTTTAGAGTTATACCAATATTACAAACTAAAAGTAAATGAATAATATTTACACCATTCAAATAAACTTAAACATAATGGTCTCGTCCGGAAATCGCTTCTAGGAGACTCTTCAACACCTTGAACTCTAAGTTCAAAACCTGCTAGAGGGGATAATGAAAAATACGGGCAAGTAATAACACGTAAAAGACAATTTAATATAGTAACATGATAAAAAAATATGGATACACACATAATATTAATTATTTCATGTACACAAGTAACATATAGGCATGTAAGATCTAAACACGTTGTGGAGAATATACAATCACACATTGAGAAAGAACGGGATAGGAAAACTAACCCGAATGCTTCCTTTTATTTATTAACACCCAATTTGGACTTAAGATGGCTAAGATGATGCAAAAACATAAATTAAACAGGTATTAAGGATACTAACCATTTATGCAGTAAAAGAAATCAGCAATGAAGATCCACACTTAATCTAGACCCGAACACGGCAAAATAACAAGTAGAGAGGAGCTTTTAGGTTTACCGGAAAACTTAATCTTTAAGAGTGAAGAGCAATATAGTTTTTTTTAGTATTCTTTTTAGAGAGTAAGCCAATATCCGGATGTGTGAGTGTGAGGATTCAACCGTCTAGGAAGAATGAGGAGAGTCCTCTTTATATACTAAGTGAGAGGGCACAATAATAATGGAAAGGAATAATTTTAAGGTCCATTAAAATATTATTTCCTTATTCAAAAGGGAGAGTCAAATCAGCAAAAATATTTTTTTTAGCTCAATCAAATAAAACTTTGCCAAAAATATAACAAGTAGGAAAAATTTATTCTAATTAAGGCAACAACAGTCAGTCAACAATAGCAAATAAAATAATAATTGAATACCTTACCAAAAGACACCAACCTACCCGGATTAATTTTAGCATCAAGAATAGTCAAAATATTATGCAGAAAATCAAGCAAGCAAATTACAGGCTTCTTTCAACACTACTTAAATCACTTAAGGAGAAAATCGGATAACTAAATTAAGTAAAGAGATATTCATGCGACGAATTTACTTAAACAAAGACAAGTAAAAAAGGTACAAGAATCAATTGGGGAGTCATTATCTCAATACATAAAAAAACTTATTCAAAATAACTCAATCAATAGCCAAGTCAAAGGTTAACATAATCAATTACCAATTAAAATTGCTATATTAGCGTATCAAAGTTAAAGAAATATTACACTGTCAATTAGGGCATCAAATCAAATATCATAGGAAGTTTACATCAATTTAACAAGAAACATCTTTGATGAAGGTCAATACATATTTTTGGGCAAGTGGCAAATCATATATCATATTAGCAGGAGTCAGAAGCTTCATTCGTAATAAAATTCAGAGCATATTAACATCTAATCATAATTACAAATATGAGTAAATTTCAGAAGAATAATGAAATTCTAACAAAGCCATCAAATCAATTCTAGCCTAGATCATGTTTAAACTAAAATATGAACAAATTAACATATTTAAAGCAAGGTGCCAATCAATTTTCACATAAGCATACATTCAACTTCCATAGAATCAAAGTCAAACTGCAAGTGAAAAGGAGAATAAAAAATGCTAAAAGAGATATAATAATTTAAATGAATGTACCCGGACGGATCTGTTGAGATCCGTCCGTCTTCTGATCAAAACCCGACCTTCACCGGAGTTCTCTGGCCGGAGCTGCTGCTGTTGGAGCTCGCTGCTGCTGACGGAGTTGCTGGACGGAACTGCTGCCTGGTCGCAGCTGTTGCTGTCTGCTGGGGCTGCTGTTTTCTGTCGGTGGAGCCTGCTGCTCCACTCGCCTGGCTGCTGTCCACGCCGGTAGAGCCTGAAACTCGCCGGCTGGAGCTGCTGTCCACCGGAGTTGCTGTTAAGGCTATTGCTGCATTCACCGGTCGCTGCTGCCAGCTGCTTTCCTCGCCAACTGGTGCCGCTGTCTTCGTCGGAAAAAGGAGAAAAAGAGAAGAGGGGAAGAGCTGCTGCTGCTGGCGGAGAAAGCCAGAGAAGAGGGAGATGGGGGGCGGCGGCTGATTGGCTCCGGGCAGCAGTCGATGATGAAGAAGAAAGAGGAGGGAGTTGCGGCGGATTGAGAAGAGGAAGAGTAATTAATTTTAGGGTTTTGGTCTTTTAGAACTAAAATAGGATAGTTAGAAGATTTTAAATCCGGACCCTTGAATCTAATAAGATGAGTGGCTAGGATTTGATCTAGGATTTAAGTTAAAGGATAGACGGTCAAGATTAGAAGCTGAAACTTTGAAATCAAATTGAATTGAATTTGAAGTGGCTAAAATTGCAATAGCATGGGCTAGAATTGAAAAGAAAAGGTGGCTATCATTGAAATAAAATTGAAATTGAATATGCTAGAATTAGAATGAATTAGAATAAAATGGGCTATAATTTAAATGATTTTGAGGAAATTTTAAGAAATGCTATTCAATTATAATACTACAAATATTATAATATTTTTAATATAAGTAACATCATTTAAATTTTAAAACATTTGAATAAAATAATTACTTTGAGTTTTACTAATAATTTTAAAAATATCTTAATAACATTTACATTAATTTTTTATAAAGCGCGCATACTAAAAAGTACAATTTTTAGACAAAATCAATTAAAATTTTAGAACTCCAAATATATATTTAAAAAGCGTATTTAATCGGATAGCATTTCCGAAATTGCTAAAGGTCTGTCAAAATTGGGTGTCAACATTAGGTCAACTTACCAATTCTCCAAGCCATGATCACCATGGATCAAACCTCAACAATTCATAATCAATTAACATAGGTAGCAATAGGAATCAACAATGTAATTCAATAACATAAACATAATCTAAGTACAATTTTATAACCAAAGTAATCAACCCATAAGTTTGCCCATGAGGCTATAATCCTCAACTCATCAACATACCAACAATTCAACATGAATAAGTATAGATAATCATAGGAAACATCAATACAATCTAATCTAAACATAATTTCACTAATAGAGATCATATTCACAAAGATCCACATCATAGGCCAATTTTCGAGAATTTGGGGATCATGGGTTCTTTAAGAATTCCTTTGAAAATTGTCTTAAAAACATTAATTCCACATTAATTCATCAATAGAATGATTTAGAAATCGTTTAACAAGGAACCCATGTTTAAATTGAAAATTGGGAATTTTGTTCTTTGAATCACTTTTGAAAATCTATAATAGAACTCGTTGAATGAGAGGTTATTCAAGAATCAAGAGTTACCATACCGTAATTATTGAAGGCCTATGAAATTGAAGAAGAAATTAGTTAAAAACCCATCTTCTAGTTTGAGCTTCATCAAGGTCTTCAATTGAGTTTTTGAGAGAATCTATTTTGAGAGGGAAGGGTCAATTTGAAGAATGGGTCTAATTTTATGATTTGGGGTTTTAACCAACTTAAAATACCCTAAAATAGGTATAATAACCGTTTATAATAATTCCCCAAAGTACCCAAACTACCCATCACTTAGTTGGACCTTTTTAATTAAGTCAAACTTGAGTTTTATTTTCGCAGATTTCGTCGGGAAACAAGTTCGCGATGCGGAGGAGTTCACACAAGTTTCTAGAAATTAAATTTCGAGGCAGTAGAGTCTGTGACATGTTCGCGACGTGGACCAAAACTTTGGCCTATGGTGGAGCTAGTCCGCGACGCGGACATGCTCCCTCCATGCACATTTTCAAGCTGCCCTGGCAGCTTGCTTGGCCAAGTTAGGGTCCTCCTCGGGGACCCTTATGGTGGCCTCCGGGGCGTCGTATCCGAACGTCTTGGTCGTCCCTTGACGTTTGACTTCCAAACTCTTTTAAACTGACTTAAAAAAAAAGGGGTATTTTTCACTATTTTGACAAGTTATTAATGCATAAAACCCCTGTGAAGCTCTACTTTATCCTACTTTATTTTGAGGGTCGCTACAATATCCCCCACTTAGGAACATTCGTCCTCGAATGACACTTAAAACACTTCTGAGGACTTAATGACCCAACTAGCAGCTCACAATACACAACATACAACACCTACATAAGATCACACATTAAGGAGGAACATCAAATCCATATAAAGGCTCAAAACAACTTTGTGCAATTCATGAAAGTAGCAACACCTCTACCAACTCCTTATGCATCAACTTTATTCTTTCCCATTTCATTGGAGGAACTTCCTTCTCCAAATCATCACTATGCTTAAAACTCTTTACTTCTCATAAGTATAGGAGGAACTACCTTCTCCATATTCAATGAGCATCAACATATATATTAAGCAATCAACAAGACATTTCTTTAACAAGACAACATCAAGCATGCTCATTACAACTCTCATGAAGTCAACATCACACAATATCTATGGGTGCAATTTCAACCATGAGAAATAAAGTTCGTGAAAACTCAAAAAACAACTTAAGCATGAATTTTCACAAAAATATGCACATACAAGGAAATCATGTCATAATCATCATTCTCATTTCAAACACCAAAGAAACACAACATGCAACTATCTCATTAAAGCACGTTATGCAACTTTATCATAAGAAATCATTTAAGCATGCACTTCAAATCAACTCATGCAACACAAGTGTCTTCTAAGACATGCATAACATACGGAGATTGTGCAACTCATAATCATATGCAAGACTCCAAAACATGAACAAGCTACTAGGAACTCTTTGGTCTCAAGCTTGAATAAGAATAGGAGGAAAAGATAAGGATATCAACAACCTTACTACTCACTCATCATGCCCCACTTAGGGTAAACCCATCTAAGAGCACATTAAAGTAACCAAGAGAACTATCACTTACCAATTAAGCACAATGTCCTCCTCTTGTGATCAAGTTATGCACACTCCTTTAATCATTACCTCCTTCATCTCTAAGGTAGGAACCACTCTCCACTAAATCTTCACTATACTCCCTTAGGTGAGGATTTCAAGAATCCAAACAAAATGAGTATCTATACCACTCCACTTCATATCTATCACCCAAAGTGGTTCTCAACATGGAGAACTCAAGGAATATCAATGTAGAAATATTAAGGGCAATCAAAACCATACCATCTAGGCACATTATCCCCCACTTAGGGTGAGCTTAATCAACTTTTTATCACACCATACCCTTATCATCACCTTTGGTGTAACTTTCTGCTCAACCATGCCTAGGTATTATCTAAACACCCTTTTTGAATGACCATACTTAAGATCACCCTTACAAGACAACTATCCTCTTTGGAGTTGGTCAACATCTATTCTCTTGTCCTATCTATGAACTAATGGGTACATGCAACTCTCCAAGTTAACCTTAGAGCAAAACACTATCCCAACTCATGGAACAAAGCCCCTTTTTCCACTCTTAGGGCAAGCCTACACAAGAACTCTGATTCACACAATGACAACTATGAACCATCACTCATAAGAAAAAGGCAACTTTCAACTCACACTAGTTACCACATTCCTTCAAAACTCCTCAAATCTTCACTATGACTTTCTACTATCATTACCCATCACTATAAAGCAACTCATCATGCTAAAAAGGATTTCATTCTTACCATAATGACTCTTACCATACGAGAAGTACACCACCATACAACATTTTCAATGTAATGCTCACAACCTCATAGGTCACATATAGCCATGATTGGCATCACAATACGATTTCCAAATCTACCTTCATATATATACTCATACAGTCACCACATCATAATAAGCATTAAAACTCACTTTTTCTTCCCTCAATCCTTGCTACATCACTCCTTTCCAAGTAATCACATCTAGAAGACCACCGGACAAGGGAAAATAAGAGAGAGAGTTAATAGGGAGTTAAGCTCTACGACACGACACAAGAGTAAGGAAGAAAGTGAAACTTCTATCGTCCTATAGCCTCTCACTCATAGATTAGTCGCGACTCACACCGATGAACAAGACTCTACTAGACGTGGCACATGAGACGTTGAATCCTAAGACCATTTTCAAAAGCTTATGCTCTGATACCAAGTTTGTAACGACCCGAGAGCACCTCATAGTCGTTACCGGCGTATTCGACTTCTCGAAGGTCTTATACAAGCCCTTAGCATTCGTCATAGCATTTATCATAGAAAATAACGGAAAATTAAAACCTTTTCATAATATAACCCAAGACATAAAAGTCACCTCTGAAGATAGCCATCTTAAAACATGACTACAACATTAGAGGGACACAACCCTTACAATACAAAAGAAACTACTATCTAGTACATAGAACTTAAGGAAACATTTTAACATAAAGGTCCTTGAATCTTTTAAGGACACACCCGAACTTGGGAATAGTAAGCCAAGCTCATCACTTCTAAGAAAGGCCCTTTAGCCACCACCACCTACACTTGGTGTATAAGATGAAGAAGAATGGTGTTAGTACAAGAATGCACTAAGTATGATAACCATGCAAAACATGCTTTTAAAAAGACATTTAGTTGGAAACTATGCATCATGCCTTTTTAGAGAAACTTCAAGAACATTTAGTACATAGGCACAATATAAACCACATACACCATCATACACATGGAAACCATTCATAATAGCACATAGAGCCACTTATAACATTTTAGGCACATTCAATGCATACAATACATTACCTTCCTCTTTATCTTAACTCCTTTCCTCAAGGAACTCTTAGGGAATACTTTGTGCAATTTATTGCCTTAAGGTTACCAAAGGTGAACTTACATATAGCCTTCACCAATCCAACCAAAATATATTCATGGAGGCATAATTACACCATAAGACATAGTCTTCACATAGGAACCATCACCTAAGACAACCCCCACGTCACACTAGTGCAATGTGCAAGTAGCATCGCATAATACTACTCCCACCAAGTGTTCCTAGGTAGCCACCATAGACTAGGCACATCATATTCAACAAGTCATAACATCTTCATTTAGACATAAGACCAACATACTTCATAACATCATATAAGGACTCAATCATTTACTACATCATTAGTCATAACCCATTTAGTTCATATCATAGATAAACCACCCTCACAACCCCTTCACAAGCTCACTTGTGCAATGTACACATGGAGTCCCATACCCCCACATTTACTAAGCAAACCTATTAAGAAATCATAAGTGTAATTCACATGCA
Organism: Solanum okadae; assembly: GCA_036553675.1. NCBI lineage: Eukaryota > Viridiplantae > Streptophyta > Magnoliopsida > Solanales > Solanaceae > Solanum > Solanum okadae. The sequence continues at coordinate 35,056,888 of CM071682.1, read as the reverse complement.
TAAACATACTTCATGTCTTGACATAAATAAAGTCAACCTTAACTTGCTTTCATATTAACATACATAGACCATAGTCTTCATTACATAAAGGGCCTAATCATAACCACCCTTATAGTACACTTGTGTAATGCTTAAGTAGCGTCCATAGTACTACCTACACTAACTAACTCTTCAAGAAATCATGACTACTGTGTGTGCGCGCGCATATTGGTCCTCATAGTGACATATTAGCAACAACATTGATATTGAGTGCACTTCCCTTCAAGGAATCACCACAAATTCACAATGTCCCCAAATCATAAGCAATTCACATATAAAGCCCTTAGGGATTCTAGACCACACACCTACACTTCATCATAAGAGACTAGGACACATTCAACATTTAATAGGTACTCCTAAAATGTATATGATCAAACATTCATATAGGGGACATATAGGTAGGGGTCATTCCACAATAGTACCTAACATAATCAATCATGTAGACCACACCTTATCCCTAACATTATCATTCACATTATACTCCTCATCATCAACACACTTTAAACATCATGCTAGGATTGAGGATTTCATACATAACCTTCATAGCACAACTTTACAAGCATAAGCCTCATAATCATCAGTTCATTTCACATCTATTGTCTTCAAGGCCATGATCTCAACATGCATAGATAGACAAGAAGTAAACACCTCCACCATAAGTAGATCAAACCTCACAACATCAATTCTCATACTATAGACTAGAAGTTAGGTCAACTTACCAATTCTCCAAGCCATAATCACCATGGATCAATCCCCAACAATTCATAATCAATTTACATAGGTAGCAATAGGAATCAACAATGTAATTCAATAACATAAGCATAATCTAATTACAATTCTATAAACAAAGGGATTAACCCGTAACTTTGCCCATAAGGCCATAATCCTCAACTCATTAATATACCAACAATTCAACATGAATAAGTATAGATAATCATAGGAAACATCAATACAATCTAATCTAAACATAATTTCACCAGTAGAGATCATATTCACAAAGACCCACATCATAGGCCAATTTTGAGAATTTGAGGATCATGGGTTCTTCAAGAATTCCTTTGAAAATTGTGTTAAAAACATTAATTCCACATTAATTCATCAATAGAATGATTTATAAAATCGTTTGACAAGGAACCCATGTTTAGATTGAAAATTGGGAATTTTAGTCTTTGAATCGCTTTTGAAAATCTTTTATAGAACTCCTTGAATGAAAGGTTATTCAAGAATCAAGAGTCACCATACCTTAATTATTGAAGACCCATGAAGTTGAAGAAGAAATCAGTTGAAAAACCATCCTCTAGCTTGAGCTTTATCAAGATCTTCAATGGAGTTTTTGAGAAAATATATTTTGAGAGGGAAGGGTCAACTTGAAGAATGGGGTCTAGTTTTCGGATTTGGGATTTTAGAAACTTAAAATACCCTAAAATAGGTAAAATAACCATTTATAATAATTCTCCAAAGTAACCAAACTTCCCCTCACTTAGTTTGACCTTTTTAAATAAGTCAAACTTGATTTTTATTTTCGCAGATTTCATCGGGAAACAATTTCGCGACGCGGAGGTGTTCCCACAAGTGTCTGGAAATTAAATTTCGAGGCAGTAGAGTCCGCGACATGTCCGCGACTCAGACCAAATCTTTGTCCTATGGTGGAGCTAGTCCGCGACGCAAACATGCTCCCTCCATGTACATTTTTAAGCTGCCTCGGCGGCTTGCTTTGCCAAGGTTGGGGTCCTCCTCGGGGACCCTTAGGTTGGCCCCCGGGAGGTCGTAGCCTAATGTTTTGACCCTAAAAACATTTATTAAGACACTAGGGTCACCGCCATTGATTTTAGATTCCAAACAACACAGAAAAACATGAACAACATACTAGAATTAACCAACACGCAAAAGACTAGTTTCCGAACGTTTTGGTCGTCCCTTGACATTTGACTTCCAAACTCTATAAAATTGACTTAAAAAGGCTATTTTTCATTATTTTGACAAGTTATTAATACATAAAACCCATGTGAGGCACTACTTTATCCTACTTTATTTTAAGGGTCATTACAGATCGGGTACACCGAACTTGTCGGCGACCCGCCAAACTGAACAGTTGCTCACCCCCATGCATCTTATCAAGCGCTTTCCTTACTTAATCTGTACAAATAGCACACTATTATTTTATCAAGGTAACAGAAGGCAAGTAAATGGTTTTGGGTTGCCTCCCAAACAACGCCTTAGTTAACATCGCGGCACGACGCAAGTTAACCTTCAGACATCACTCTTGGGGTTAGCCATAGTATCACTAGGCAAAACCCCTTGTTGTCTCGAATTTAGATGAGATGAGATATGACCCATTTGGGTCTCTAACTGTTTGATTGAAACTGAATGAGAAGTAACAGTCTGGCTGAGGGTAGACACGTCTTCTTTCATACCTTTAAGCATTTTGTCTGACCCTTCAACTTTGTTTAGAATACGCGAGAGCATATCCTCAGACCTACCACCTTCCGAATCCTTGGGCTTCTGACGCTCATGGGGAGGTACATATCTATCCTTCTCCCCATCCTTCCAATTTGGAATATGGTCCCTCCATTCACGATCTCGATCCTTCCAGCCTTTATCTCTAACTCATCCTTGATTAGCTAGAAAATTAACTTTCTCGTCATACATGGTTTCAAACTTCATCTCCTCAGAATTCACACACCAAATTCCAACAACATTGACACTACGGGCTTCCAGCCCCCATGAAATTCATGGATAAAATGTCAAGCTATGTCATGATCTTGGCCATATTTTGGTCTCTCTCATTATCTTTCTCAACCTGTTTGTTGGATAGCTGAAAGGTGACCGGTGAGACCTAGTCTTCGCGGGTGTACCACGCCCTATTGATGGTTGTCTTACCATCAAGAAGTTGAGCTACTACTGCAGATGGTTACTGCATGAATGCAACGACTCGAGAGCACCCCCTAGTCGTTACTGGTGTATTCGACCTCTCGGAGGTCTTATACAAGCCCTTAGCATTCGTCATAGCATTTATCATAGAAAATAGAGGAAATTAAAACTTTTTCATAATATAACACAAGACTTAAAAGTCACCTCATTTAAACCTTTAATACAAAAATCGAAGTACTACATTTCAAGGTAGCCATCTTAAAACATGACTACAACACAAGAGGGACACAACCCTTACAATACAAAAGAAACTACTATCTAGTACATAGAACTTAAGGAAACACTTTAACATAAAGCTCCTTTAATCTTTAAGGACACACCCGAACTTGAGAATGGTAAGTCAAGCTCATCACTTCTAGGAAAGACCCTTTAGTCACCATCACATACACTTGGTGTAAAAAGACGAAGAAAAATGGTGTTAGTACAAGAATGCACTAAGTATGATAACCATGCAAAACATGCTTTTAAAAGGACATTTAGTTGGAAACTATGCATCATGCCTTTTTAGAGAAACTTTAAGAGCATTTAGTACTTAGGCACAATATAACCACATACATCATCATACACATGGAAACCATTCATAAAAGCACGTAGAGCCACTTACAACATTTCAGGAACATTCAATGCATACAATACATTATGTTACTCTTTATCTTAACTCCTCTCCTCAAGCAACCCTTAGGGAATACTTGGTGCAATGTATTGCCTTAAGGTTACCAAATGTGAACCTACATATAGCCTTTAGCAATCCAACCACATATATTCATAGAGTCATAAGTACACCATAAGACATAGTCTTCACATAGGAACCATCACCTAAGACAACCCCTAAGTCATACTAGTGCAATATGCAAGTAGCATCCCATAATACTACTCACACCAAGTGTTCCTAGGAAGCCACTATAGACTAGGCACATCATATTCAACAAGTCATAACATCTTCATTTAGACATAAGACCAACATACTTCATAACATCATATAAGGACTCATTCATTTACTACATCATTAGTCATAATCCATTTAGTTCATATCATAGATAAACCACCCTCACAACACCTTCCCAAGCTTACTTGTGCAATGTACACATGGAGTCACACACCCCCACATATACTAAGAAAACCCATTAAGAAGTCATAAGTGTAATTCACATGAATAATCATATTTCATGTCATGACATAAGTAAAATCAACCTTAACATGCTTTCATATTGACATACATAGACCATAGTCTTCATTACATAAAGAGTCTAATCATAACCTCCCTTAGAGTCCACTTGTGCAATGCATAAGTATGGTCCATAGTCCTACCTACACGAAGTAACTCTTCAAGAAATCATGACTAGAGTTCATATTCTTATCTTAGTTCATTTCTTAACTTTCGGGAGACATTGCCATAACCGACATAGACCATGTGAGCTACATGGAATTCGGTGTTCTATTCCCACACCAAAAAGAGAGGGTACTACTTGCCAAAGTAGGATCTACATACATAATAGCTATCTAGTGGATCCACTAAGCTAATACCTACGGGGGCACGTAGTTACGGAACAAGGATATTGCTACTAGAGAACCTTGACTTACTAAGCGTGGAGGTTTCCATCTCATGAGACAACATCTATGTTGGGAACCCGGACTTGCTAAATGTGAAGGTTCTCTTGTGGGAAGCCGGACTTGCTAAACGTGAAGCCTCCACTCTCATTTTTCATGTTCACTCGGTGCTAAGCTCCAACTTCCTTTTTAAACATCTTTAAGTCTTTATTTAACATTAATTCATAAAATAAGCTTTAGGGACTTAATCCCTCATATCATATAGTTGAGAATGACCTTTTATCATAGAACCTACATTATGTGAGAATGACTTTACACATAATCATACCATATTCATAACATAGTCTAGTATAGAGTACAATTGAGGAAACCTTTCAAGAGACACACTTTTACTAGATTATCATAAACCTTAGCGTGGAGGTTTCCATCTCATGAGACAACATCTATGTTGGGAAGCCGGACTTGCTAAATGTGAAGGTTCTCTTGTGGGAAGCCGGACTTGCTAAACGTGAAGCCTCCACTCTCATTTTTCATGTTCACTCGGTGCTAAGCTCCAACTTCCTTTTTAAACATCTTTAAGCCTTTATTTAACATTAATTCATAAAATAAGCTTTAGGGACTTAATCCCTCATATCATATAGTTGATAATGACCTTTCATCATAGAACCTACATTATGTGAGAATGACTTTTCACATAATCATACCATATTCATAACATAGTCTAGTTTAGAGTACAATTGAGGAAACCTTTCAAGAGACACACTTTTACTAGATTATCATAAACCTTATTCATTCATTCATGTGTGTGTACATATGTGAGAAATCCTTTCACATAAAAACCTTTTTACAACACATATTCATACCTTGCTAATCATACACTTTGCATGCATAATAAGACGTAAGGGTGCATATAAGAGTTAGCCTTTCAATAGACACCATAACACATCATATTCATAACTATAAATGTAGAGTGTGTGTGTGCATATTGTTCCTCATAGTGACATATTAGCAACAACATTGATATTGAGTGTTCTTCCCTTCAAGGAATCACCACGCATTCACAATGTCCCCAAATCATGAGCAATTCACATATAAAGCCCTTAGGGATTCTAGACCACACACCCACACTTCATCATAGGAGACAATGACACATTACACATTGAATAGGTACTCCTAACATGTATATGATAAAGCATTCATATAGGTGTCATATAGGTAGGGGTCATTCCACAATAGTACCTAACATAATCAATCATGTAGACCACACCTTATCCCTAACATTATCATTCACGTTATACTCCTCATCATCAACACACTTTAAACATCATGCTAGCATTGAGGATTTCATACATAACTTGCATAACACAACTTTATAAACATAGGAATCATAATCATCAGTTCATTTCACATCTATTGTCTTCAAGGCCATGATCTCAACATGCATAGATAGACAAGAAGTAAACACCTCCACCATAAGTAGATCAAACCTCACAACATCAATTCTCATACTATAGACTAGAAGTTAGGTCAACTTACCAATTCTCCAAGCTATAATCACCATGGATCAATCCCCAACAATTCATAATCAATTTACATAGGTAGCAATAGGAATCAACAATGTAATTCAATAACATAAGCATAATCTAAGTACAATTCTATAAACAAAGGGATTAACCCGTAACTTTGCCCATAAGGCCATAATCCTCAACTCATTAATATACCAACAATTCAACATGAATAAGTATAGATAATCATAGGAAACATCAATACAATCTAATCTAAACATAATTTCACCAGTAGAGATCATATTCACAAAGACCCACATCATAGGCCAATTTTGAGAATTTGAGGATCATGGGTTCTTCAAGAATTCCTTTGAAAATTGTGTTAAAAACATTAATTCCACATTAATTCATCAATAGAATGATTTATAAAATCGTTTGACAAGGAACCCATGTTTAGATTGAAAATTGGGAATTTTAGTCTTTGAATCGCTTTTGAAAATCTTTGATAGAACTCCTTGAATGAAAGGTTATTCAAGAATCAAGAGTCACCATACCTTAATTATTGAAGACCCATGAAGTTGAAGAAGAAATCAGTTGAAAAACCATCCTCTAGCTTGAGCTTTATCAAGATCTTCAATGGAGTTTTTGAGAAAATATATTTTGAGAGGGAAGGGTCAACTTGAAGAATGGGGTCTAATTTAAGGTTTTAGGGTTTTAACAAACTTAAAATACCCTAAAATAGGTCGAATAACCATTTATAATAATTCCCCAAACTACCCCTCACATAGTTGGACCTTTTTAAATAAGTCAAACTTCAGTTTTATTTTCGCAGATTTCGTCGGGAAACAAGTTCGCGACGCAGAGGTGTTCCCACAACTTTCTGGAAATTAAATTTTGAGGCAGTAGAGTCCGCGACATGTCTGCGACGCGGACCAAGACTTTGGCCTATGGTGGAGCTAGTCCGCGACGCAGACATGCTCCCTCCATGCACATTTTCAAGCTGCCTTGGCAGCTTGCTTGGCCAAGGTTGCGGTCCTCCTCTGGGACTCTTAGGGTGGCCCCCGGGGGGTCGTATCCAAACGTTTTGACCCTAAAAACATTTATTAAGACACCAGGGTTACCTCCATTGATTTTAGACTCCAAACAACACATAAAAATATGAAAAACATACTAGAACACACCAACACGTAAAAGACTAGTTTCCGAACGTCTTGGTCGTCCTTTGACGTTTGACTTCCAAACTCTTTAAACCTGACTTACAAGGCTATTCTTCATTATTTTAACAAGTTATTAATGCATAAAACCCATGTGAGGCTCTAATTTATCCTACTTCATTTTTAGGGTCGTTACAATCAATCCTCCGGGCGAGAGTTGGTCAGCTATACCTTTGTTCACCGAGTCGAGACTCCGATAAAAGTATTGAAGAAGCACATTATCAGGTAGACCATGGATTGGGTATTGTAGCACCAATTTTTTAAACCAAAGCCACGTTTCATGCAGTGGATCTCCATTCAAATGCTTGAAGCTTTGGATGCTATCTCGAATAGTCATTATCTTCAAGGGAGGGAAAAATCACACATTGAATGCGGTGACCAACTCTTCCCACGAAGTGATCGAGTTATGTGGTAACTCAGCTAGCCATTTGCACGCCTCCCCCATCAATGAGAAAGAGAATAGCCTTAATCGAATCGACTCCTGCAAGATGTTTTTGAACGAGAATGGTCCACACACATCTACAAAGTTTCGAAGATGCTCAAGTGGGTCTTCATGTGCTAATCCCCTGAAAAGTCCCTTCAGTTGTAAGAGTTGCAACATGGTGCTCGTTATGTGGAACACCACATTTCCCTCTACTGGAGGTAGACGGATGGCCCTAACACCTCCCATGAGATGTGGATCATTGATGTTGGGCTCTTGAACATCGTTGAGGTTGTCGATGTCATCCTGATGGCCCACCTGGCTCCCGTTACTACCGTTAACACTTATACTTTTTGAAATGTTCACACAATCAATCAAAACTAAACTAAAAATTAAGTTAGTAAATTACAACTAAGAAGAACAAAAAATCTACTAATCTAAAAATTCTCAAATAACACCACTCCCCAGTAGCGGCACCATTTTGATGCTTATCGTGACCAATGACACTAACCTATGGTATGAGTGTCTATGATAGTCGATAGTATAGTAACCCAACTAAAGGTTGGGGTCGTGTCCCAATGGAATGGTTTTCAGAATTGATAGAAAAGTAAAATTAAGCTCTAACTAGTCGTAGCAAAAGACATTAACGATTAAAAACATAGTAAATTAAAGGGGGTGACACGAAAGTGTGAAATATCAATTTGGGGGTTTTGTCACAAGTAGTAAAAATAGCAAAAATTAACAAGAAAATTAAGAATGGGGAAATGTTCTTGGGGTGTGACCACAATACAAGTTGAGATAAGCAGTTGGGTACATGCTTTTGAAAGGAAATTTGTAAGATAATAGTGACTAGGCTAAGCTTTAAATGGAAATAAGTTCCCTCTCAGGCAACTTACCCCGTTTCAAATGCGTTCCTCTCGGACACCCATTTGCCGCATGAAAACCAGCCTACGCCTTACCCCACTCACTCTCTCGAGCTGAGTGTTAGGATATGGGACTAGGGCTCACCCTCTCGGGCTGAACCTCATGTCGTCCCACTCCTTAGGCCATCAGTCTAGTGGTCTTGGTTTCGCGACCTCCCTCTCGGGCAAGCCGAAAACATATGGGTGACTTTATATTTGCAACTACAAATCCTTTAGATTAAACCACAACCACTAGGTGAAATCACCATTAAACTACATCTAACCTATCAGCAAGCAAGACCCAACAATAATAATAACACATATTTGCTAAATCACACCCCAAGAATGGGGGTTTTTAGTCACACAGCAAGAAATAAAAAAATACACCTAAAATGCTAGTAAAATCAAATGGGTATAAGAAATTAAACCTTGATTTAAGCAAAGGAAGAAGAATGGAGAAGACCCACTTCCAACTTGGGAAATATGAAATTCTTTTTTCTTCAAGTCTCCCAAAAATCCTCTCTAAAATTAGTAATAAGTTCAGTATTATTCTATTCTGGAAATTAAAATAAATGTTTGACTCTCTAAAATTAATAATAAGTTCAGTATTTATATACTTTAGAAAATAGCGCTAGCGGATCTTTCAGCGAAGTTAGTCGATATCGCCGAATGACTTCGGCGATTCGCCCTTCGTCTGTCTCATCGCCGTTTCGTGCTTACCTTCTGCATCTTCACATTTTGAACCATTGGGCGGTATAGTATTGCTTCGCGAAACTATTCGGCGAAGCGCAGACTGCTCCTTTCATCACCTTTTTTTATCCTTCTCCTTCAGGGATTCGCGTACTGGAACAAAGGGCGGAGTAAATCCCTTCGGTGAATCGCCAAGTGTGCTTGGCAATGCTCGGGTTCCAGCTTCTTTGTTCTTTTCAGCCTTTTTGTGCCTAAGTGTCCATGCTTTCACTGAAACTTCAAATACGAAACTTAAGAGTTTTCATCAGATATTTAGACAAAATAAGCATTCGAGAACACTATTCTTATCAAAATAAAGCCCTAAATGAGTCCAATTTGTGGAATCATTAACAACAAAATAATTGTATATATTAATGCAATTATATAGTGATATAAATTAGTATGATTATATAGATTGGTCGTAGAATCAAAGGAATGAATATTGTGATAGAATAACTGATTTGGAGGGATAACAAAGAAGATTTAAAGAGATTGAATAACAGATTTGTAGAGATAGAATAGTTGATCTTTAGGGATAGGAATGAAGAATCTTTAAGGATGTGTAATCTTTATTCTCTATATATAATGGAAAGACTCTCTCACTTTGAGAGGCATGCAATAGAAAATTGACATGGTATCAAAGCCTTCTCTTGGTTGTCTTGTTTCATAGAGTCATTTGTGGTTCCTTCTAATTTTCTTTGAAAATCATTGTCTTTGTCGACTGTTCGTCAACAATCAGTCCTACCACCCAGGACTTTTGTTCTTGGTCATTCTAGTTGCTTTCTTGATTCTTTGTAGTTTTCATAGCTATTCAAAAGCATGAATTCACATCACTTTGAATCCTTCGGTGTTTGTTTTACTAGAAAAAATTCTAATTGGGAGTTTATGTTTTAGTTATTTGTCATCGGCAAAGAACTATGGGGCCATATAGATGGAAGTGATCCTGCTCCTACTGATACAACAAAGCTAGGTGAATGGAAGATTAAAGATGCTCGGGTGATGAAATGGATTCTTGGGTCAATTGACCCTCTTATTGTTCTTAATCTTAGGTCGTACAAATAGTTAATGTCATGTAGGATTACTTACAAAAGGTTTACAACCAAGATAATAGTGCAAGACGTGTCACACCCTGAGGCTACCCCCTGATGTAAATACGAGACTTAGGATCACGAGTGACCCCAAGTTAACCCTGAGTTAGCATATCATAAGCATACTAAAAGATTACTGAATAAATATACTATGCGAAAGCTTAAACAGTGATAACTAAATGTGGGGAATACCCAATATCGATCTGAATATGTAAAAGACTATGAGGTTAATAACAACTAGAGGATCAACCTCAAAACTAAAACTGAATCTAGTACTATGTTTGAATCAAAGCCTCTACCGACTAGAGATGTTGGGTTATGCCCCCAGCTAAATCTAGCAAAACCTGAAACTAAATATTGAAAGTAGAAAGATAATCATGTCAATCGTCCTCAAAGAATGAGGACTCACAACTAATGTTGCTGAACTGGAGATCGAGAACCGATCTATGCGTGGTCTAAATGCTGCGGACCTGAACCTACATCGCGAAAAGATGTAGCGCAAAGTATGTGTCAGTACTTAAAAGGTACTGAGCATGCATGATAGAATATAGCTGAACAATATACATAACTGAACAAGCGATAAAACAATGATATAAGATGAACATGATACTATACTAAAAATACTGAACATGAACTAACTGAATGCAATGACCAAGTTTATAACATGCTTAATTTGGATATTGAACTGTAACTGAGAACCTGGTCAATACACTAGAATCTGACTGTGGGCGCTACTAATAACCGACATAAAACCACGTGAGCTAAATGTGGAGTCCGATGTATACCCCCTATCGAGAGGACCTAATATACCCTGCCAGAGGTATAGAGGCATGACTGGTGTGATCACTAAACTGATGCCCACAGAGGGGACTTATAACCTACGAGGCATGTAGTTCTAGGACTTGAGGGTGACTTACACTAGTCCAACTCGATATAAAGCCTACCCCAACTGAATAAGTGAAATTTATAACATAACTGAAGTAAACTGGATAGCTCAATAATCTGACATGCAAATCTGAAAATGCAACATTTATTTCTGATAATGAAACATTCAAAAACTTAGGCATGTATATCTGTTTATTTGTCCTAGCTAATGTAATTCATGAACTAAAAGAACTACATAACTAGGGTTCTGAGTTTATACAAGAATTTAGGCAAAAACAATACTAAGACATGATAATCTAATTAAGAACGTTATAATAAATACATCATAGTAATTTGTTGAAATTATAGAAACCGTAGGTCTAGATAATATGGAGGGAATCAAGAATCTGACTAAATTCTAGGGACCTAATGGGTGAAAGGAACCCACTAGTGAAATTCCACATACCTTGTGACAAAATTCATGAAGAAATCTTTCAATTTCAGGGCTAGAACTGATGAAAACCTTGTTATATTTTCCTGGAGGGCTACTCGAATTTCTCTCTCTTTCATTCTATGTTTCGCTTAATTTTGGTGAATGATTGATTAGAGTAAGTTCTGATTAAGTTACTAGGCTTAAACTGACCAAAATGACTTAGTTTAGGGGTTAAACAACATAGTTTAGGTGTCCAACACATAGGGGAAAAGACCAAAATGACCCTACTTAAAAATCTAACGCAGCTGACCACGGACTAACTGACGGTCTGTGGACTGACACACTGTCCATCTTGTCAACCGTGGACTAGATTAAGAGAGAGGTTGTCGAGGAGTCTGATCCATGGACCAGGACCACAGCCCATGGTCTGACCTACGGTCCGTGGGTCGACACTTAGACGTTTTCCTGAGCTGATTCTGGGGTGGGCTTCCATGAGCGCCACGACGGTCCGTCGTCAGGACCACAACCCGTGAAGAGTCCCATGGTTTGACGTCTAGGCCTGGTGGACTTTGCTTGGCATCCACGAGTGCCAATACGTCCCGTGAGGTGGTCCCCAACTCATGAAGAGTCTCGTGGTTCACCACTTCTAGGCTAGTGTTGAGTCGACGGGCAGGTCAACATACTGTGGTCCGTCTCACGTTACATGAACCGTACCGTTGTTCACTAGTTCAGGTGATTTTCTGCTACATTTTGTAAGTCTGGTTTCTGAGGTGTTACAATATCTCCCCCTTGGGAACGTTCGTCCTCGAATGAAGTCTAACTAGCTGGATAGGGAGGGAATGAGCTGCAAACCCTACCACTAAGTACTAGAAACTGATTTCTGACTGAACTAACTTCCAAGAACACGCAAGTACGCTGAAAGGTCAAGTAAAAACTAAAGGAACATGACACTAAGACTGAAACTACGCATGAATGACTGAAAAGTTGGAGAGGAACTATTAACTCAAGTTGGAATGGAATCGGAAGGAAAGAGATGAGGATACTTGGCCTTCTTGGCTACTTCTACTTCCCAAGTAGCTTCCTCTAAGGACTGACTCCTCCACAAAACCTTAATTGAAGTGACTTCTTTGTTTCTCAACCTTCAAACCTGATGATCAAGAATCTCAATTGGCATATCCTCATAAGTGAGACTATCTTTCACAGCCACACTTTCTAAAGGTACTATAAATGTTGGATCACCTACTCACTTCTTCAATTGAAGTAGTATCGAATCACTGTCTTGCTTTTTCTTAACCTCCGCTACCAATGAAGATTCTAACCCATTCTGAACTGTTACCCCATCATTTGATATGCTCAAGAGGCAAACTCCTAAGCAAGCAAACCAGTGAACAACCTTTGCTAATTCCTTCCTTTATTCCTCAATAAGTGCTACACTACCCAAAGATAGTCTACTAAGAGAATCTACTACTAAATTGGCCTTAGTAGGATGGTAAAGCATATTGATATCATAGTCCCTAAGGAATTCAAGCCATCTCCTTTGGTGAAGATTCAACTTTTTCTGGGTGAACACATATTGAAGGATCTTTTGGTCTGTGAACACATCCACATGATACCATACAAGTAATGTCTCTAAATCTTAAGTGCAAACACCACTGCTGCAGGTTCGTGGTCATGAGTTGAATAGTTCTTCTAATGAACCTTAAGCTGTCTAGAAGCATAAGATATAACCTTACCTCGCTACATCACCACATAAATGTAACGACCCTAAAAATGAACTAGTGAAACTTGAGTCTAATATGTGTTCGTTTATGTTCGTCTTGAGTTTTGATGGTGTTTTATATTGTCCTAACTATTTCTAAGAAAAGTAAACAGGGGTGTTTTGTAACTAAAGTCACAGATTGTTGATTTGAATCGATAAATAACAAGTACGCAAGATTCATAGTTTGAGATATTAATATAAGATGGAAACTAGGGTATATGTGTTCCCCACAAGCACTTAACGCAGTATTCATAATAATAGTAATCATATCCTAGTGTTTAACATGCAAGTCCGATAAGTTATGTATCGCTACATGATTGGCAATCTTAGTATGAACTTTCACTCGCAACTTGGTAAATCTACGAGTGTGTGCTTTACTAACCCTTATCTTCACCCCTGATTAGTCATCGTGTCAACTTAGTTGGGTAGTAGCCCTGAGGTCAATTGATTAAAGTCAGACTATTAGATAGCAACAAATCCTTAACTAAATCTTTGTTGTTTAATCATTTTCTCATTCGTTACCCCTTTGGTAAGGCACGTAGGAACAAGGAAAGTTATAACGGTGTTCACCACTAGAAAGACTTCTAAACGAAAAGATTAACAATACTTGCATAAACATTATTCAAGAATTACATAGTTATTATTCATACGTTATTAATTGCTCATGGTTCCCACAACCTTAGTTGTGGATTTAGCTACTCATGCTTGAGAGTTCACAATTCATAATTAGGTTAAAAGAAATGATGAACTTATAGTTAGAATAGATGAAAACCTAAATCTTGAATTGAAATTCAAAGTCAAATAGGATAAATCAACTTCCAGAAATTAAATTGTTAAGCGTTTGCAAAATAATTCCAAAAGACCAAAATAAAAGTCTATAATTATGTCTAACTCCAAAAAATGGAAATAACACCTTATATTTATATTGTTTAAATCCTAAATCAACTAGGAAACAAAATAGGGAAAATTAGTCTAGGATGCGGTTTTGACTGACAGCAGGACCTACGGACCATGGTTCGACCTACGGTCTGTGGGTCACCTCCGTGGTTCAGGTACTGGAACTCCATATCTCTGATCTCATCGATGGATCTGCAGGACGGGTCGTCACTCAACCTACGGTCCGTCATTGGCACTCGTGGTTTCACACTTGGTCAGAATTCCCTGAACTTTACCTACGCCACACCACTTACGGGCCGTCGTTGGACCTACGGTCCGTCGTTGGCCTCGTCAGTAGCTACTTCTACTCTTTTCAACCCATCTTCAATTAACTGCTACCGAAATAATTTCTTGCAAAAGGTTACATAAAAACATTATATCTAATAACAAAATAGCTCAAGACACACATAAACTCCAAGTGAAATGCATCAAAAATACCTTAAACTCACAGTATACAACCTTGCCGGGGTATAGAACATCCTCAACTAAGTGGATCCACTAAGCTATACTTAAAAGCAATAAGGAATCATCTAAAAAGTATGATCCTTTACCTGTATTGGCATACATGGTTTAAAAGGATTTTAAGTTGTCCGAACTCATCCCCATATCGATGCTTAATAATACTCCCAATAATATATATAACTCATGCTCATATGTTTAAAAACATAACTCTTCCTCAATTTTATATAATTTCTCAAAAGATTCTCTTAAAAGAGATAGTACTCAAACCCTCCTCATGAACCCATTTGGAAATCAAAATTTCTTCTCGTTTTAACTATAAAAGTGTTTACAGTTGGGATTACTTAGTTCCCTTATATTCTTAATCAATGCATACATGAAAACTCTTTCTCAAAAATCATCTTTACTTCTTCAAAATAACTCAATTTAAAACTCATAATTGTTTTCACAAACTTCTCAAAACATGAAACTCAAAATGGGGTTCATGTTGAAATATAGACATGAATGAAACAACTCAAGGACCTCAATGACCTCATAGAACTCAATACTCAGAACTCAGGGACTCAATGACTCAAGAACTAGAAACTCAGAACTCAATGATACTACTCCTCTCAAGAATACTCAATTCATAGAGTTCATGCGGAGTTATGGGCATGAAAAACTTGACTCAAGGATCTCAATAACAATGTAGACTCGTGAATACAGCTCTTCTCATTCGCATGCTCTTTTACTCAAGACTTAGTTCAAGTCATAAATAATTGTAGAAGACTTCTCAAAATGACTCAAAGGACTCCCTCGAACTTTACTCTTAATTCTACCTTGAATTTGAAATGTGAATTCAAGAGTTATGACTAGTATATATATATATATATATATATGATCTCTCATGATTATGGAGTTTTAGATAGTTAAAATTAAGAAAAGAGTGAAGACATGATTTAAAAGAACTCAGGCGGATTGAAAGATGGAAGAGAAATGGGGGTAGGCGACCCTGGCGCATTCCTGGTGCAGGGCGCCAGCCGCTAAACTCATGAAGGACATTCCCGGCGCATAGCAGGCACTCTGCCCCAGCCCCTCTGGCGATATGGGGGCGCGCTACCCCAGCCCCTCTGTCACTATGGGGGGGTGTTGCCCCAGCCCAAGCCCAGAAACTCAACAAACTTTCTAACTCAATTTACATTTGTATCTCCTCTAGAATCAAATGATTTCCTCCAAATTCTCCAAGATTCATAATCCAAACACCATTCCAATGAAAACCCACACATAACTCTGTCAAGAACCACACTCATTCGTAACTTATTTTGATCTTTATCGATAAGTTACTCTCAGCAAAAATCTTGAGAAAATCATAAGATTGCAGAGGGGCTTGAGTGAAACCCATGAGTGAGTTTAAGTATTGAGTTTTGGAAGAATGCACTCCTATTCATATGAACTGTGCGTTCAAGCTAAAAGTGAGATGTATTCTCTTCTCTAAACCTTGTTCTAATTGAGACTTTTATGAGGAAGTGTGTTTTAGATCTTCTATAGTATTTCCACCCGAAAAGATAATATGAGTATGAGATTATAAGTAGTAGTAGAAAAGTACCCAAAGTTAGAATAATGGATGCAGTGATTCAGTAATCTAAGAAAGGGAGATACTAATCAGTAATCTAAGATTTTTGCTGAGAGTAACTCTTATTTGGGATATTCTCTAACCGACAACCATCACTATGAGCTATGTGATGATACATCATCTCGCCCACACTGCTAGAACTGTCTTATACCTTGTTGGGGTATAGAACATCATCAACTAAGTGGATCCACCAAGCTATGCTTAAAAGAAATAAGGAATTATGTAAAAAGTATAATCATTTACCCATCTTGGCATACATGGTTTATTAGGATTTTAAGTTGTCAGAACCCATCCCCATATCGGTGCTTAATACTTCTCCCAATAATATATATAACTCATGCTCATATATTTAAAAACATAACTCTTCCTCAATATGAGATAATTACTCAAAAGATTCTCTTAAAAGAGATAGTACTCAAAAACTCCTTATGAACTCATTTAGAAATCAATGTTTCCTCTCGTTTTAAATGTAAAAATGTTTACACTTGGGAATACTTAGTTACCTTATACTCTTAGTCAATGCATACATGAAATTTCTTTCTCACAACTCATATTTATTTCTTTAAAAAAATCAGTTTAAAACTCATAATTGCTTTTCTAAGACTTCTCAAAACATGTAACTCAAAATGGGGTTCACGTTGAAATATAGACATGAATGAAACAACTCAAGGACCTCAATGACCTCATAGAACTCAATATTCAGAATGCAAGAACTCACAGACTCAAGGACTCAAGAAATTGGAAATCAGGACTCAACGAAACTACTCCTCTCAAAATTACTCAATTCATAGAGTTCATGCAGAGTTATGGGCATGAAAAACTCGACTCAAGGATCTCAATAACAATGTAGACTCATGAATACAACTCTTCTCATTCTCGTACTCTTTTACTCAAGACTTAGTTCAAGTCATAAGTAATTGTAGAAGACTTCTCAAAATAACTCAAAGGACTCCCTCAAACTTTACTCTTAACTCTACCTTGAATTTGAAATCTGAATTCAAGAGTTCTGATTATAATATATATAGGATCTCTCATGAATAATCGAGTTTTAGATAGTTAAAATTAGGAAGAGAGTAAAGACACGATTTAAAAGAACTCCGACGAAAGAAAGACGTAGGAGAAAAGGGGGCAAGTGACCCTATTGCATTCCTAGCGCAGGGCGCCAACCCCTAAACTCCTGAAGTCCATTCCTAGCGCACTGTAGGCGTGCTGCCCCAGCCCCTCTGGCTCTATGGGGGAGCGTTGCCCCAACTCGAGCCCAGAAACCTCACAAACTTTTCAACTCAATTTCAAGCCATGTCTCCTCTAGAATCGAATGTGTCACGACCCGAGCCTACACCCTGGACATGAAACGGCATACAAGACTCTGAAAAGTCTCATACAAGCCTCATAGCAAGTCATCACATAAGATAATTATTTTATATAGTGCGGAATTTAAAAACCTTTCTTTACAATCAAAGTCATTTTTCATAAAAGCAAGCAGAAGTCTTTCTATACTTTGTCTCAAACCATCTACAATACTTTGAATAAAACTTTGGGACATATACCATGAAAAAGCTCTAAACATAAAGTAAAAGACATAAGGGGAATAATGGGTTTTGTCCTCGAAACTATGAGGACTCACCAAATCTTCAACTCCAAGCTCCTTAGAAACCTATCTTCCTAGAATAGAACATCAAGTCTCCAAACTCTACACTTTTGTAAAAATGAAGAAATATGGGTTAGCACATTTATTGTACTAAGTATGATAGCCATGCAAAAATCATGCTTAAAACGAACATTTTGGTTGAAAATCATGCATTATGCCAATTTTGAGAAACATCATGAACTTTAGTATAAAAGGCATAAGATACAAACATAATCAACATATAAGCCATTTCCAACACATTAGAACATTCACCTTAAGTAACTCTAAGCTATACTTTGTGCAATGTTGAATAGCGTCCTATACCACCATCCACACTAAGTACAACTTTAAGGCCACCAAAAGTGAACTTACCATACTTTCTTTTCATCTTTAGACAATACTCATAAGACATAAGCATATTCACCATGTTAGTCATTGTGACACATTAGGACCATCATCTAGGGCAACCCTAAGTCATACTTGTGCAATGTATGAATAGCATCCCATACTACCACTCACACTAAGTACTCTTTTGAAGCCACCATAGACAAGGAACATTCATATTCAATAAGTCATGACAAGGAAAGTAACTCATAATACAATCCAAGTAAAGCATGCATGATAACATTAAGCATTTAGGTCAACATTTTTCATTAGCTTCCTTTTGAGCACATTCTTTCATTATATATTAAGACATTAGAGAAACACACCATAGCAACTCTTAAAGCATATTCGTGCAATGCATGGATGACATCCCATACTACCACCTACACTTCATAGAACTTCTTGAGTAACCATAGTACCTAACTCATATCCTTGATCATAAACCATAATAACATAAAGGAACTATAATAACCCGAAACCATCGTTATTTAGGAGAAATAAAATTCGGGAAAATCTGGCCCTTTATCCCGCCATAGCGGGCCAGATGCAGCTAGGGCAGAGGCACCAGGGAGGGATAGGCGAGGCAGAATGTAAATTATGAGAAATCCTATTTTCTCCATCTTTCTAAAATACCAAAATAAGTCGTAAAACACCGTAGAAACCTTAGAAAAGTTGCTCTAAGCTTAGGAAGGAAGAAGAAGGATATCTCTAGTGTGAGGATGGTGATATCTTGTGGATTCTTGGCCAAATTCATCGTCACGAAGCCCGAAAAACCAAAATCAAAGTCAAAACTCCGTGCAACTGCTTGGCGCAATAGGCTAGGTTTTATGAATTGAGTAGTTTAGATCTGTAAATTGATGGTAGGGTTTATGCGTAGGCCTTCGTACACCAAATGATTTATGATCTAAACCCTAGAAAGAAGCCTTAGACGATGAATTAGGGCTGAGTATGGTCGAATTAGAGTAGCATGATGTACGTTGATGAATAATCCATTGTAGGTGATGGTTGGGATTATATTATTGTGTGACGTATGGTTGTTCTTGCTTCATTATGATACATGTATGTATATGAATGTCTCATTATTGACTGCAATTGTTTAAATGAGATGGGTGAATTATAAAACCCATGAAATCATGACCTAAATGTATGATCTTTGAAATATACTTGTGATTGTGACTGTGGCGTGTTGAATGGATCGGTTGCCACATTCCGGCATACTAACTTGGATCGGTTTCCACATTTTGGCATAACTAACTTTGATCAGCTGCCACGTTCTGGCATAATTAATTTGGATCATTTGCCATGTTCCGGCATAAAAATTGGATCGGGTACCACGTTCCGGTATGCTAACTATTTGGGTTAGGGTTCCATGAGAGAACTAATTACTTGCTTAATTGTGTAGCTTAAGGGATGTGAAATGTGTTGTTGTTTTTAATGTTGATGATATTGTATATGTTCCATATATGCATGTGATTATATTGTTGTATTGGCTTATTATGTTGCACTTAGTGTGTATAGGTTATGGAGGCATATATTTGATTGTTCTTTGTGTTGAGCGGACTTGTTGGGTAAAGTGGAAGGGTAAAGTGTTCAAGGGGTGAGTAATGGATAGCAAGGGTTGTTCGTGTGTCATAATGGTGAGAAGTAGAGGTAGTGTATGTGAGGAAAAAGGATTAGGTGGATTTCACCTTGGGGAAAGAGATTGGGTTTAGTGGTAAGGTAGTTTGACGTAGTGTACTATGTGACCATGGTTGAGTAATGTGATGAGGTGGTTTGTAATCAGAGTACTGGTGTAAATTGGAGGTATTTTAAAGAAAGGGTAAAGGTGGAGAAGCAAGTGGTCCATCGTATATTTCTTCTAGTTGATTTTTTAATTTATGCGGCAGGCGTCGGGTTGATCGATGATGTCTACCAGTACATGCCTTTGTACTGATACTACTCTTGCTATGTCTTTTTGACATAGTCTGGATGCATGTTGGTGATGTTTCATTAGGTGAAGACGAAGAAATTCTCCACCAGCTTCTATTCTTCCTTCCGCATAGTGGGTGTTGTGTCTTTTATTTATCTTTTCTAGTTGTACTCTTAGTAGCTCTTACACCTATTTAGACTAGATCCATGGGAGTTGCTAGTTACTTTACAAGTGTTAATCAAAGAAGTGTCTAAAGTTATTATTTATAAAACCATGCTATTTTATTTATCTCTGTTTTCTTAAATTTTTTTGCATATTTTAACTATTGGGGTATGAGGGTTCTCCTACTTAGGAATTAGAGTGGGTTCCCGCACGGCTTGGTGGGTTGGGTCGTGACAAGAAGAACACCATGACTACTCTCAAAGCCTACTTTTGAAATGCATGGATAGCATCCCATACTAACACCCACACTAAGTAGTGCATTCTTGAGAGGATAGTTCATTAACATTCTTTGTGGGGGTAAGCCTTAACCGACATAGACCATGTGAGCAATTCATGGAATCCCGATCTTACCCACACCGAATAAAGGATTCCTACTTGTCTAAGGTAGGACCGTTAACATTTATCTTAGGTGGATCTACTAGTTATAAACCTTTGTGGGCACATACCAGTAATGGTCATCTATGGAATAAACTAACTAATGAATTGAAATTATCTGTGCATTGTCTCTTCTGAACTTTTAATGCGTGCGTCTTGTTGGTTGAATTGATTGTAAATGTAAACTTGAACTTGTTAAATGCGATTATGTGTACTATAAATATGTGTCTGAACCTTATTATGTGTGATGTGTTGGCCAATTGGTGTAAATTATGCGAGTTGTAAATGTCGAAGTGTACCTGTGGATTTATGAGTTGTGGCGCTAAATTAACAAGAATAAATTGGTTCGTGTATTGTGGGTTTGACGGGAGGGTAGACAACGATTATCCTAGTTGTGAAGAATTATTCTAAAATTGCTAAGTAAAGCTGGGAACTTGGGTGAAATTTAGAAAATATAGAAAACCCCCAAAAAAATTGTAGCAGAGGTTCTATTTCTATTTTTGCCGCTGAGGCGGGATAATTCCAGCAAGGGCGAGACCACCAGAGCGGGATAAGGTGAGGTAGAGCCTTAGCATGTCTCCCCTATTTTTCCTAACCAAAATTTCAGGCCCTGAATGGTATCCAAACTCACCCCTGCAAGTCAAATAGTGTTCAGCAACGGAGGCAACTAGATAGTAGCACCTTAAGATTAAAATAAGGCTGCATATGACAGCAAAAACTAGCATCCATGTGCTTACAAAAAAAACATGGAAATCATAAGATAAAAATAGAGTGTCGTCAAAATTTACAATCCCAAGAGGAGCGAGAAAATCAATTCACGATCCCTACGACCGAGAGGTGTCAGTGTCGGAATCTAGCTCATCCGAGGGCACCAGGCCGATCATGGCCTCCTCCAGACTAAAAAACTGAATGTAATCCTCCTTCTCCGCTATAGGAATCACCTACCTTGGAGCGATACAGGTAAACATGATCTTCACTGTCTTCCAGAGCCGAATCATCAGACTGTCCCTTGCTAGATTTTTCCTCCTCTCCTGGAGCAGCTAGCGTCGGAGTATCTCAAGCTCTAGGGCAGTGCTGGGGGGAACCAGAACGGTGAGAGTAATAGGGCACCACATCATCATCCGCACAGTTGCCAAGTCCTCCTCTACCTGTGACGCTGAAAGTGGGGGACGACTGTCGTCGCCTCCCACCTCGTCCGACCCTGTGGCCGCCTGACTGCTGCTATCTCTGCCAGTCCTCATGTTCTTCCACTTAGAAGTGGAACCTGCTCTAACCAAAAGAGGGTAAAGGGGGGTCCATTGGAAGTACCTCGTTGGCGTCAATAAGTGGCACTCCCACCCACTTGCATAGAGCAGTGATAAGACCAGGGAGAAAGAACGTCTTCTTCTTACCTCGATAGAACATCTTCCACTCAGAGAGAATATTCGCCCCCACATTAAACTCTATACCGTGTATGGCACACGCTACCCCCATGGCCCAGGGAAAGGTCACGTCGGTACGGTTGCTCGACAGGCGGATCCTCCTAGTCACCAAGTTTAGCCACCTCTTAGCATCTGGTGACCAGTCCGTGCTAGTAACTCCCTTAATAGTAGCCCACTAAACCTGATCCCGGTGATTAGGCTCAACTAGAGTGTCTCTCAGCTACTCCAGGTCCATCTCCTTCAGCTTGGCCTCGTACCCAGTGTTCGAGACCTCTGGTACCTCTAGATCTTCATTGATAGCAATGGCGTTTAGAGGAATAATGTCAACTCCCCTGATACGGAAAATGGGGTGAGAGTCGTCTCATCGCACAGTAGGTAGGATGGCGTAGAAATCCCTCACCCAAGTAGAGTGTGCATCTCGGGGAGCCTCAGTCAGTGGAGCCCATCCGAACTCCATCAGGCGAGCCTAAAAAGCAGGCGCCTTCTCCTCTATCTTGAGTAGCACAAAACCGCTCTCACAGCTGAACCCCATGTTGCGGTAGTCATGATGCCTTTCCTGACTCGCGACATCGTAGAACCGGATGAAAGGTAAGTTTTCTTCAATCTGACCTGCCATTAGAAAATCCTGCAAGAGTGATGAAAAATATTACGTTAGAACACGATGGAAATAGACAATGTAAGGTTTAAATGAGAAGAAAGGAAATTATGGGTTAAGGGATGCAGGCCACTGGTCTGGCATAGCCCGCCAGGGTGGGATTATGGAGGTCGTCACAGCAGGATGAAGGTTGCAAGAGCAACCTTCATCTGGGAAGAACAACAGACACGCTTATGGCATTTCTTCACCCAAAACCCCCATTTTCAACAGAATTCCAGAAGATCAGAGTATATAAACTACCCTAGAAAATAAATATGCAATTATTTAAGCAAAATAACCCCTAAATACCCCTCAAATTCAAGTTTAAAGCAAAGAGACTTTTCAACTTCTCTCAACCTTTTTGGTATCGATTCGATCGAATTTCTATGAAATCCTTACGCCCAGGACGTTGTGGGAACGTTGGTGACGTAATGAAAGTAACCATGCCACGTTTTATCTAAAAAATTGAGCAACCTATGAACATTTTCTAAAACTACCCCAAAAACCATTTTAATTCGATTAGTTAGTAGCATGCATTCACTATTAATCAATTACGAAAGTAAAGAGTGCAAGAGACTAGAAGTTTACCTTAATCTGGACGATCAGAGTAAAGTAATTGAGAGAATTTGGCAAATTTTGAGTTAGAAAAGGAGGAAATAAGGAAACCATTCCCCATTCCCTCCTCCCTTTTACTGTTTACAATCCCCCGCTACAGTGAGAGATGCCCCGCCATAGCGGCTCCGCCTTAGCGGAAGGCATGTCGCTCTGGTGGGATCAGGTTGTGAAAATTTGGACACATTTTTTTTTGTTATAAACTGTCTCAATTCCTCTAGTTTGTTGGGTATAGTATCCTTTCAGGTATTAAATAAGTGAAAGTTTTCCATTCATCGTGATTCCGAAGTGGACCAATTCTTTAATGAAAACGTAAATTGAAATAAGGCAAGTGAATCTCGTGCACTAGTCGTGCGGGGACGAACAAGGGGTAAATTGGTATATATTGTAACAACCTGAAACTGTCGTTATTTAGGAGAAACAAAATCAGGGATAAATTTGGGCCCTTGTCCTACCATAGCGGGTCAAATGCCACTAGGGTGGCGGCGCCAAGGCGAGGTAAGCTAGCGCTAGGGCAGGATAGGAGAGGCATCGCATAAATTATGAGAAATCCAATTTTCTTCATCTTTCTAAAAAACCTAAATAAGTCATAAAACACCCTATAAACCTCAGAAAAGCTGCTCTATGCTTAGGGAGGAAGGAGAAGGAGATTTTTTCCATGAGGATGGTGATATCTTATGGATTCTTGGCTAAATTCACCGTCACGAAGCCTGAAAAACCAGAATCGAAGTCAAAACTCTGTGCAACTGCTTGGCACCCAGGTAGGCTAGGTACTATGAATTGAGTAGTTTAAATCTATGCTCCCTGCGTAATATTTGTAAATCGATGGTAGGGTTTATGCGTAGGCCTTCGTGCACCGAATGATTTACGATCTAAATCGTAAAAAGAAGCCTTAGACGATAAATTAGGGCTGAGTATGGTCGAATTAGGGTTGCATGATGTGCGTTGATGAATAATCCATTGCAAGTGATGGTTGGGATTCTATGATTGTGTAACGTATGGTTGTTCTTGCTTCATTATGATACTTGTATGTATATAAATGTCGCATTATTTACTACAATTGTTTAAATGAAATGGATGAATTATGAAAGCCATGAAATCATGACCTAAATGTATTATCTTTAAAATATACTTGTGATTGTGACTGTGGCATGTTGAATGGATCGGTTGCCACGTTTCGGCATACTAACTTGGATCGGTTGCCACGTTCCGGCATAACTAACTTTGATCGGTTGCCACGTTTTGGCATAATTAATTTGGATCGTTTGCCACGTTTCGTCATAATAATTTGATCGGGTACCACGTTTCGGTATGCTAAATGTTTGGGTTTGGGTTCCATGAGAGAGCCAATGACTTGCTTAATTGTGTAGCTTGAGGGATGTGAAATGCGTTGTTGTTCTTCATATTGACGATATTGTATATGTTCCATATATGGATGTGATTATATTGTTGTATTGGCTTATAAATGTTGCACTTAGTGGGTATAGATTATGAAGGTGTATATTTGATTGTTCTTTGTGTTATGCGGACTTGTTGGGTATAGTGGAAGGGTAAAGTGCTCAAGGGGTGAGTAATGGATAGCAAGGGTTGTTTGTGTGTCGTAATGGGGAGAAGTAGAGGTATTTTATGTGAGGAAATAGGCTTAGGTGGATTTCACCTTGGGGAAAGAGATTGGGTTTAGTGGTAAGGTAGTTTGATGTAGTGTACTATCTGACCATGGTTGAGTAATGTGACGATGAAGTAAGGGTACAAAGTGAGCGGTTAGTTGGAATGCTTATGGATGTAATTGGGGTTTCGTTAATTTGTTAGAACGGTTAGGCTATGATCAAGAACCTGGTAAGTATGTTGATTGAGGAGGTGGTTAGTAATCAAAGTACTCGTGTAAATTGGAGGTATTTTTAAAAAAGGGTAAAGGTGGAGAAGCGAGTGGTCTATCGTATATTTCTACTAGTTGATTTCACATTTTATGCAGCGGGCGTAAGGTTGACCGATGATGCCTACCAATACGTATGTTTGTACCGATACTACTCTTGCTATGTCTTTTTGACATAGTCTGGATGCAGGTTAGTGATGTTTCATTACATGAAGACGAAGAAATTCTCCAACAGCTTCTATGGTGAGAGCTGTATCTTTTATTTATCTTGTCTAGTTGTACTCTTAGTAGCTCTTGTACCTATTTAGACTAGATCCATGCGAGTTGTTAGTTACTTTACAAGTGTTTATCGAAGGAGTGTCTAAAGTTATTATTTATAAAGCCATGCTATATTATTTATCTCAGTTTTCTTAAATTTTCCACATGTTTTAACTATTGGGATATGAGGGTTCTCCTACTTAGGTGTTAGAGTGGATGTCCGCACGTACCGGTGGGTCGGGTTGTGAAAAATTGGTATCAGAGCCTAGGTTATCAATTTCCCGGTACAAGAGCAAAATGTGGACTAGACTCCTGCGGATTGGTGTGTTGACGTCCACATCTAATATTTAGGAAGCTAGAAAACATTCTAGGAAGTTGTTCCACCTATTCCCTCCTTTTGTGTCGGGTGTCGCTTGTGGTATGAGTAGAGTCCAATTGGTATCTCTCGATTCTAGTTGGTATATTAACGAAGTGAACTAGACATCGTTGATACGACTGAAGGGACACCAACAAGTTAATTGGAACTGGGAAAGTTCCAATTGGTATCTAGTCTTAGGGGCTGAAAAGGTCATGGATGACCAGTAATGGTCATTGTTGCTTCCAATTGCAAACGCAAGTGTACGCGGTCGCACAAGTAATATAGTTGCTCTTAAAAGAACCAGATTATCGAACCCAAAGGACTTGTCAATTAATTATTCTTACTAAATTATATTAATTCTAATTATTTATTTAAGGGGAGGATTTCAAAAGATGAATATATTAACTAAACTAAAAATAAAGTTTAAATAACTAAAAAGCAATTAACTAAGAAAAGATAGATGTTCACACAATCAATGAATGAATCGATCTAGGGTTATAATTTAACTAACAATCATGTTTAGCATCAATTTCACCAACTTATTTGATTATCTTGTTATTGATTCACAGGGTTAAATGTATGATCATGGTCTCCCGACCTCTAATCGCCTACGATAAATAACACACTAACTACATCGTTGAGCGGGGATAGGATGAATTAAGTATCGAGCATTATGATTTCTTCATGTATAGTGACCAAGCATGGTTTCTAGGTATATCCCTATCCTAGATACAAATTAACCCTAATTTTTAAGATAAAATCATGTTCCTTATATTCCATGTTCTATCCTCTTATTCCTCTCCCGAGTTCAATTCAGACAATATGTTTATTTCAATGGTGATCAAGCATTAAAATAGTAATCACAAGAATATAAGAACAACTAATATGATAAACAAATCATGCCGAATCAAAATCACTAAACAATCATCTTATAAGTAAATATAATCCAAGAAAAAGAAGTTTAACTCCACATAGACATAGAGCAATTACAACGAATCATTCAAAGAAAAGATGTAAAATAAAATAAAAGAGAAGAAAAAAAGAAACCCTAAATCAAAAGTTATTTTCACAATGTATCCTCCTCTCCCAATAATTATTCTTATGGACTATTTATAGATGTAGGAAACCCTAAATAAAATAATTGAGTCCAAAACAAATTAGGAACCAAAAACCTAATAGGATTTCACGTGAACAGTTGTATCCATGCATATTTCCGCCGCTTCAGTGTTGCGTGTCTTCAAATGTTGAAACGTGGCCATGTAGAATTTCAATTCAACTCTAATTCTTTGCAACTTTTATATAATATATATTATTGTTATTATATTCAATTTAATTCATTAAGTTGCCTGCTTGATTTCCTTTTTCAACCTTCCATATATAATTCGTTTTAGCTCCAAATTTCTTCATCTTCACACCAATTTAATCCTACAAATAAAATATACTATTAAGCACAATTCATAAAATTTATGCTCAAAAAAGACAAATATAAATCATAAATGTGAGGCAAATAATGATTAAAAATATGTATTTTGGCCTCACATCAGTCATATATGGAACGAACTAACTAATGAATTGAAATTGTCTGTGCATTGTCTCTTGTGAATTTTGAATGTGTGCGTCTTGTTGGTTGAATTAACTGTATAATGTAAAGTTGAACTTGTTGAATGTGATGATGTGATTACGTGTACTATAAATGTCTATCTGAACCTTATTATGTGCAATGTGTTGGCCAATTGGTGTAAATTATGCGAGTTGTAAATGTCGGGGTGTATCATGTGGATGTATGAGTTGTGGCACTGAATTAATGAGAATAAATTGGTTCGCGTATTGTGAGTTTGACGGGAGGGTAGACCACGATTATCCTAGTTGTGAAGAATTATTCGAAAATTGCCAAGTAAAGCTGGGAACCTTGGTGAAATTTAGAAAAGATAGAAAACCCTCAGAAAAATCGTAGTAGAGGTTCTGTTTCAAATTTTTGCCGCTGGGGTGGGATTATTCCTGCCAGGGCGAGACCGCCAGAGCGGGATGAGGTGAGGCAGAACCTCAGCATGTCTGCCCTGTTTTTCCTAACCACAATTTCAGGCCTCGAATGGAATTTGAACTCACCCCTACAAGTCAAACAGTGTCCAGCAACGGAGACAACTAGATAATAACACCTTAAGGTTAAAATAAGGCTGCATCAGACAGCAAAAACTAGCATCCATGTGCTTACAAAAAAACATAGGAAATCATAAGATAAAAATAGAGTGTTGTAAATATTTATAATCCTAAGAGGGGCGAGGAAAGCAACTCAAGAACCATGCGACCGAGAGGTATCGGTGTCAAAATCTAACTCCTCCGGGGGCACCAGGCTAGTCACGGCCTCCTCCAGACTCTAAAACTAAACGTAATCCTCTTTCTTCGCTATGGGAATCTCATGCCCAGGAGCAATACAGGTAAACATGAACGTTACTATCTTCCAGGGCCGAATCATCAGATGGTCCCTCGCTAGGTTTTTTCTCTTCTCCTAGCACAGCTTGCATCGGAGCATCTCAAGCTCTAGGGCAGTGTTGGGGGGACCGTAACAGTGGGAGTAATAGGGCACCCCATCTTCCTTCGCACAACTGACAAGTCCTCCTATACATGTGATACTTAAAGCGCGGTACGAGTGTCGTCGCCTCCCTCCTCGTCCGACCCTGCGGCCACTTGACTTCTGCTAGCTCAGCCAGTCCTCCATCTCTTGCCCCTAGAAGTAGAACCTGCTCTAACCAAAAAAGGGTGAAAGGGAGATCCGTAGGAAGTACCTCATCGGCGTCAATAAGTGGCACTACTCTCCGCTTGCATAGAGTAGTGATAGGACCAGGGAGAAAGAACGCCTTCTTGTTACCCCGGTAGAACATCTTCAACTCGAAGATATTCTGTGCCCCCATATTTAGCTCTATACCGACGGGCGGATCCTCCTAGTCACTAACTGAAGCCACCTCTTAGCATCAGGTGACTAGTCTGTGCTAGCAATTCCCTCGAAAGTATCCCAGTAAACCTGATCCCAGTGCTCAGGTTCAACTAGAGTGTCTCTCAGCCATTCCAAATCCATCTCCCTCAGCTTTGCCTCATACCCAGCATTCGAGACCTTCGGTACCCTTAGAGCCTCATTGATGGCAGTGGCTTCCAGAGGAATTTCAACTCCCCTGATACGAATGATGGAGTGAGAGTCATCCCATCGCACAATAGGTAGGATGGCGTAGAACTCTCTCATAAAAAGAAGCCTTAGACGATAAATTAGGGCTGAGTATGGTCGAATTAGGGTTGCATGATGTGCGTTGATGAATAATCCATTGTAAGTGATGGTTGGGATTTTATGATTGTGTAACGTATGGTTGTTCTTGCTTCATTATGATACTTGTATGTATATAAATGTCGCATTATTTACTACAATTGTTTAAATGAAATGGATGAATTATGAAAGCCATGAAATCATGACCTAAATGTATTATCTTTAAAATATACTTGTGATTGTGACTGTGGCATGTTGAATGGATCGGTTGCCACGTTTCGGCATACTAACTTGGATCGGTTGCCACGTTTCGGCATAACTAACTTTGATCGGTTGCCACATTTTGGCATAATTAATTTGGATCGTTTGCCACGTTTCGTCATAATAATTTGATCGGGTACCACGTTTCGGTATGCTAAATGTTTGGGTTTGGTTCCATGAGAGAGCCAATGACTTGCTTAATTGTGTAGCTTGAGGGATGTGAAATGCATTGTTGTTCTTCATATTGACGATATTGTATATGTTCCATATATGCATGTGATTATATTGTTGTATTGGCTTATAAATGTTGCACTTAGTGGGTATAGGTTATGAAGGCGTATATTTGATTGTTCTTTGTGTTAAGCGGACTTGTTGGGTATAGTGGAAGGGTAAAGTGCTCAAGGGGTGAGTAATGGATAGCAAGGGTTGTTTGTGTGTCGTAATGGTGAGAAGTAAAGGTATTTTATGTGAGGAAATAGGCTCAGGTGGATTTCACCTTGGGGAAAGAGATTGGGTTTAGTGGTAAGGTAGTTTGATGTAGTGTACTATGTGACCATGGTTGAGTAATGTGACAATGAAGTAAGGGTACGAAGTGAGCGGTTAGTTGGAATGCTTATGGATGTAATTGGGGTTTCGTTAATTTGTTAGAACGGTTAGGCTATGATCAAGAACCTGGTAAGTATGTTGATTGAGGAGGTGGTTAGTAATCAAAGTACTCATGTAAATTGGAGGTATTTTTAAGAAAGGGTAAAGGTGGAGAAGCGAGTGGTCCATCGTATATTTCTACTAGTTGATTTCACATTTTATGCAGCGGGCGTAAGGTTGACCGATGATGCCTACCAATACGTATGTTTGTACCGATACTACCCTTGCTATGTCTTTTTGACATAGTCTGGATGCAGGTTGGTGATGTTTCATTACGTGAAGACGAAGAAATTCTCCAACAGCTTTAATGGTGAGAGTTGTATCTTTTATTTATCTTGTCCAGTTGTACTCTTAGTAGCTCTTGTACCTATTTAGACTAGATCCATGGGAGTTTTTAGTTACTTTACAAGTGTTAATCAAAAGAGTGTTTAAAGTTATTATTTATAAATCATGTTGTTTTGTTTATCTCTGTTTTTTTAAATTTTCCGCATGTTTTAACTATTGGGATATGATGGTTCTCCTACTTAGGTATTAGAGTGGGTGCCCGCACGACTCTGTGGGTTGGGTCGTGACAGGAACACACCATGACTACTCTCAAAGCCTACTTGTGAAATGCGTGGATGGCATCCCATACTACCACCCACACTAAGTAGTGCATTCTTGAGAAGCAATAGTTCATTAACATTCTTTATGGGGGTAAGCCTTAACCGACATAGACCATGTGAATAATTCATGGAAACCTGATGTTACCCACACCGAATAAGGGATTTCTACCTGTCTAAGGTAGGACCGTTAACATTTATCTTAGGTGGATCCACTAGCTATAAATCTATGTGGGCACATATTTATGGGATAGGGAGATTGCTACTAGATACCCCGCCTCAACTCACGGATTAGCATCCATCTGAAGAGATTGCTACTAGATACCCCGCCTTAACTCACGGATGAGCATCCATCTCAATTCATATCCACTCGGTGCTTAGCATTATTCCCCACGGAGTACTTAATATTCATTACATTAGTTCATTATTATGGGATAAGAGATTGCTACTAGATACCCTGCCTCAACTCATGGATGAGTATCCATCTCAAACCCAACACTCATTCATTACAGAGCTCATAGATTCAAAGATGAGAATAGCCTTTCAACTAAGAATCCCCATATTGTGAGAAAGTCCTTTCACAACATGTCATTATCATTCATTAGTGTACAACTAAGAATAGCCTTTCAATCAACACATCACCATTAACATAATCATAGAAACTTCCTTCATTATTCATTTATGAGTGTGTGTGTGTTTGTGAGAATAACCTTTCAACAATAACACAAATACATTCTAGACATAATCACATTACTTGCATTGAAATCATAAAGCATTTACATAACATCATAATCATACTTCAACCTTCATGAAATTGCCCTCCAAGGCTATTAATCACACTCAACCCTAACATCTAGAATACTACATTAGATAAGGGGAATATCATGATTCAATAACTAATTCAATATAGACATAATCAATTCAACATACTTCCATAGTCAATCAACCCAAATCATAATAAACAATTTAGTATTTTGGGGGAAAACATTGGTTCATGGGGTAAATTCATCATAAATCATCTTTAATTCATCAATTCAATCATAATTGATCAAATATAAACCTTTGAAAACGTTTCGGAATTGAACCCATTCTTAGATTGAAACCCTAGATTTTTGGGGGATTTTTGAAACTTTGAAATCATCTTTTGAAGGGGCTTCTTGATGAAACTTAGCCAAGGATGAAGACTACCATACCTTGCTTGAAGAAACTCCACGAAAATTGAAGAGAAAAGATGAAATCTTGATTTTCAAACCTTGATTTCTTCTTCTCCAATGGTGGTTTCTAGAGAGAGAATATTTGGAGAGGAGGGTAGTTTCTATTTTGTGTTTTGAAAATAATGAATTGAGAAAGGGAGTTTAATACCTTTAAAATCCTTAAAATACTTTAATAAATCAATAATAACCGACCCCTAACTCATCTAATCACCCCATGAATTTACCACTTTACCCCCAACTAGGCCGAATTGGACAGCATACAGGTGATGACTCACGAAACCCCACCCAAGGACCGTGGGTGGGTCCACAAGCCATGCTGGATATCCATGATTTGGGTCTGGAACTTGTCATCTACAGCCTTGACCTACGACCAAGCCCTACGGGGCATGGATGGACCTACGGGGCGCAGGTCCCAAATTTTTGGCAACATAGGCAGATTTGGGGAGCTTTGGGGGTTAGGCATTAAGGTCCTCCTCAAAGACCCTTGGTTGGTCCTTAGGGGGTTGTAACTTGACGTTTAACCCCTAAACCCCTCAACCTAAGCTTGCGACATCACTTTTAAACTCAAAACCCCACATCAAACTCAAAAACAAACTCGTTAGGCTCTAGTTTCACCTACTAGTTTGCTGGGTCGTTACATAATGATTTCCTCTATATTCTCCTAGATTCATAAACCAAACACCATTCAAATGAAAACCCACACAAAAATCTATCAAGAACCACACTCATTCGAAAGACCTTCACCACAAGAACTCAACAAGACTCCATTGTTAAAGAATGAAGCAAAAACCTCAAGAACTCTTCAAGAATTCAAGAATTCAACTTCAAGAAATAATCCATGGTAAAATTTACATGATTGGTGTGAAGGAGAAAAAAACCAACACTCTGAAAGCTTACATACCTTTAAAGAAACAAAGTTCTTGGCAAAAATCCTCGAAACTCAATGAACGCTTGAAACTTACTTCTTTTTCTCTTCTTCAACTTTGCCCTAATCTTCTAAACGCTTTTGGAATGTTTAGAATTGACTAAGTCTGATTCGTCCCCTTAAATTGGGTTGTTAAAATGTGTTAGGCTAGTGGGATAAGAAAAAGACCAAAATACCCCTCCTTAAAACAGATCAAAAGGCCTTATCTAGAGAGCCTGCAGTCAAACGGGCATAACTCCTTCATCTGAACTCGGATTTTAGCGAACATAACGGCGTTTGAAAGAGAACTAAAAGGTCTTTGATTTGATATTTCATGGGTCACCCAACTCTTTATGTACTAAAACTTATGGTGGTTTGAAGTAGAACCAAAACATAAACTAAAGGGTGACTTGAACGGATTTCTCTTTAGTTCTTTTTGAAACTCGAGGTGTTACATCTAGTGACCTTAATACCTAAGAAAAGTTAAAATTACTCGGTAAAATATTATTCACAAACTAAGAATGGTTTGTGATTGATACGCTCAAATTACACCTCCCTAAGGAAGCATAAGCGATCGTTATCAAGTAAAGAACCCAACTTGTAGGTTGGGATCGATCCCACAAGGAAAATGGTTTAGACTTAACTTTAACCAACAATTATCTTTGTTTAGTCAAATTACTTCCAGAAATAAGTAATTAAAGGGAGGGGATTTGTTAAACAAATTGTAAGAATTCAGTAAGTAATCAATAAACAAAAGTCAATTTTGGTTATTATCAAGATGAGAAAATTAACTAGGGTATAAGTGTTCCCCACAAGCTCATAACGCAATAATCCTAGTAATAGCAATCCTTTCCTAGTGTACTACATGCAAAGTGATAAGCTAGGTATCTCTAAATCCTTGATCCGGCATCTAGAGAATTTCACCCCACACCTTGGTCCGGTTACGTGTGTATAATTTACTAACCCTTACCTTTACCTCATATTAAACATCACATCGATGTTTGGCTTAGTTATTACTTCGCACCAATCGACACTAGAATATTAGATAGTATCACACTAAATCTATGTTGATAATTATTTTCTTGTTGATTACCTCCTTGGTCCGACAAGTAGCAACAAGGCGAGTTCTAACGTTGTGCACCGTTAAAAAGACTTTTAAATGAAAGAATTATCAATGCATGCAAAACACTATTCAAGAATTGCTTATTTACTATTCATACTTTGTTAATCGTTCATGGTTCCTACAACCCTAGTTGTGGAGTTTAGTTACCCATAATCATATGAACACAATTCATTGTTTTAGATGAAAGAATTATGAACTTACGTAATTGAGAATAACAAACCCGGAATTTCAATTTGAATCTCAAAACCAAAACCTTCAAAATCAACTTAGGAAATCAAGAATTGCTAGGTTTGCAAAAATTAATCCCAAGTCACAAAGTAGAACTAAAGTAATAAAGTCTAACCCCCAAAAACGAGGTTTGCATACTCTATTTATAGAAAATAAGTCCTACATTAAAAGGGAAACAAAATAAGGAAAGTTTGTCAGGCACGCGTCTTCAATCCACAAGACTGACTCACGGACCGTCAATGGATCTAATGGTCCGTGAGTCCCTTCCGTCAGCCAGGACTTGGAAAATATTTCAACTTCCAAAAATCAGATTCTTTGAAGTAAGCGACAGAACACCAGTATGGACCGTAGATCGATCTACGGTCCTTCGATCCCTCTCTGTAGCTCCATACTTAGAATTCTCCAAAAATCAGGTACTGGAACCCTCGCAGTCATATTCTAGGGTTCAGCAGTACTATCCGTAGATCAATCTACGGACCGTCAATGGTCACCGTGGTTCCACACTTTGTCAGATTCCCCTGATTCTCCTTCTATGCCTTGCCCTGCTGATCTACGGTCACCATCTCCGAAACGTCAATGGACCTACGGTCTGTAGATAACTTACGTAGATGTCCTTTTCTGCACATCTTTCGCTGTCTGTTTATTTCCGTGCCTAAACATCTTTCATGTAAAACATGATAAAAACACATAAAAACCAATACAAAAAGGCCCTAGACACACACAACTTTTAAGTGAAATGTATTAAAAATACCGTAAACTAACAGTATATCAACATCCTCAACTTAAATTCGTTGTTTGTCCTCAAGCGACGCATTAGGAGTCTAAACGACACTTGTATAGAAGCAAGCAATTTAAGCACAAACAATCACATGGCTCTCTATCCCAACTCTCTTTTCGGGTGCAAAATTTGTTCTCTTAGACTCGACAAGCTAATTTATGCGGATCAAAATATGACAAAGATCGACCAACCAACACACAACATACACTATTTCACTATCACCAAGGTACCAACTTTCCGACAATGTAACTAGTTCCCTTACTTCAAACGAAATCCTTTTTTCACACAATGAATATGAATTTGAGTACGAAGATTCATTCAACACTCACACTCAGAAGTAACTTCAAGTACAGTTAATGCTCAATACCATAGGCTTTCCCTTATTTTCACTGCTTAGACTCTCCAAACTAGATTCTAGGATCACTATAGGACTTTCTTGGCTTGTAACGTAGGCTCAGGGTCAGGTGTGGTACATTTGGGTACTTCTTAGTGACTTTCTGCCCTCCTTGACATTACACTAGGCTTTCAATCTCTTTTTGCCCTATTTTTGACATCCTACCGTTTTACCTTCTTTCCCTTGATTTTCTTCAAGCATGGATGTGACTTTAGACTTTGTAGCTCTTTATTTTTCACTTTCATCTTTTTCTTGCATTTTATTCTTTTCTTTAGCTTTCAACAAGCACATCCTTTCCTCTCTTTTTTCTTTTTCTCTTTTTCAACATCAAACTCGTTTCATACCCATTTTTCTTTCGGTTTCCTCTTTCATAGCTACCCTCAACTTATAGATTTTCCATTGTTTGAGGTGCACAATACCCAATGTCGGATCAGGGCTAAGATTGAAGTTACTTTTTACATTAGCCACCCTCAACTTAGGCTTTTGGCCTAAGTCGAGATGCACATGTCCAAGGAGGGACCGGGGCCAACATAGTAGATTATGGGAAGGTGAGTTAGGGGTTTAGAAAGAAATGGTCTAATTTAGGCTCAAAGCATTTGGATCAAAGGGAGCATTTATTTCATTTGGTTGGACTCTTCTTTTAGGCAATTTGTGGACTTATCAGAACAAGGGCCTATGATAACTTCCTAGCCTCTAGAGTAGATTGTCTTAGCAGGACTAACCGGGCAAGTTCTAGATTGGCACAAAAACTGTTTGAACAATCAACTATTCTCACACACTCTTGGCACATAATTTCATTATCAGATTATCAGATTGCCCAATTCAAGCATTAGCTTAAGTCATGCCATCAAGTTGATTCATTATCATGTCATACTCAGAGCTAACACATTCAACTTATCTTAGACTACAAATTCTAGAACACATCACAAAATTTGGACGGGTATCATTTTTCATAAGCCATCATGCTTCATTCTTTTTCATGCTTCTACACATACTAACACATACCAGCTCAACAAAAATTAAATAGTCTCTTGGGGTAAAAGAACACAGGCAAGAAAACCCCAAGAGAGGATTATGAGCTGGGTTACTCAGACTTCACCCTATCACTCACAATCCATTTACCCCGCCCCCAACAAAAATAGGTGCACTTGTCCCCAATGCACACAAAAAATAGTAAAAAGTAATGGATTTGGGTGAAGCAAACCTGTGGCGCATAGTGCCAACAAACCATCAACTAGCGGGTAGGTCTGGTTTCCCGGAGCCCGCTAAATCAACACTCAGGTCACCTTCAGTAAAGCCTGCATCAACAAGGACATCACCATCATTAGTGCTATCCGCAACTCTAACCGCACCAAGAGTGGTGCTCACATCAATCCTCATGGGCACAGAACTCGATGCCCCAGCAGCAGCCTCAAGCGCCCTTTTCTGGCACAACTCCTCATCTAATATTGATGCTCTCCTAGCATGCTCCTCTTTTATACGCTCCCTTTTTCTAGTTCGAGCATTATCAACGGTCTTAGAAGGGTGACTAGAGTGGTGCATATTGCCACGAGCACATGTGGGATCAGGTTGTGTCTCTGCGTCCACCCTGAATAAGGCATCAAGAACGGTATCCTTAGACAATACCATTGGTGCATGCTCTAGCTCATTCGCAGGCATCTCAAGAATGGCATCCACATCAGCTCGGAGACTGGCCAACTCCGCCCGAATAGAGGAAAGATCGGTGTCGGGGGCTGGTCAGCAGAACCCTCAACTCAAATGTATCCAGGCGTTTATAAGCTGCCTGGATCTGCTGCTCGGTCTGCTTTGCCACCCTTTTCTCAATTCTGGCCTCAGACTCTGCTATCGACTTTTATATCCAAGGCTGGATGTGGTGCAGCAGTGTGGCCATCTGAGCCTCTAATTTTTATACTCTGGCCATCTGGACAACGGCAGCTCCTGACGGTGGTGTGGACCTGGATAAGATGGGAGCCCTACTAGCGGCCTAAGAAGAGGAGGCCAGGACAATATCGGTGCGGTCTTGTATAATGGGGTCACCGCCCTGTGCCTGCTCCACCATGTCTGTAAGATCTGCGTCCAATGTAGGTACCTCAACCTAGGGCTCTCTGTGAGGTGCTGCTACATTTTCCCCATCTCGAATGAGGCATATATCCAAAGTCCCAGTAGGGTGGATCAACCTATCACAGTGCCAGATCGGCACTCCAGAGTCCCTGCACAACTGAAAAATCAAAGATGGAAAGGGATAAGTAGTGGAGGTCTTGAACGCCCTCTCATGAATCTTTGTAACGACCCGAGAGCACCCCCTAGTCGTTACCGACGTATTCGACCTCAAAGAGGTCTTATACAAGCCCTTAGCATTCATCATAGCATATATCATAGAATAAAAATACGGAAAATTTAAAACTTTTACTTTGGAAGTTCAACTTCACTTCATAGATGAAAAAATATAATCTAACTTCGTCACAATGTACCATCTAGACATAGAAGTATCGAAAATGGGACTTAGCCCTTACATCAATAAGAAGTATTGAAATAGGAAAGTACAACAATGTCTTTCAACATAAGCAAAGAACTAAACATAGAAGCTAGATCATACGGTCTTGTCCTCGGACTTGAGGACTCACCAACTTGGGGAAGCAACTCCAAGTGTCTTAAGAAGTAAGCTTGAAATCCTCAATGGCCCGAACCTAAATGTTTGGGGGAAAAGGAGAAAATATGGGTTAGTACAATACACGTACTAAGTATGGCTACTATGCATAAAAACCATTGAAACATGCATAAAAGGACATTTTAGTCAAAACATGCTTTTTACCAAGTAAATCCAATATGCACACAAAGTAATCATCATAGTACAACCCAACATAATATCATCCCATCATATAGACAACCCAAGCAATACTAATGCAATGCAAAGAACAGAATCTCATAACCCTATTCAAAGCCAAGTATCACATTAAGCAACCTACTTCATGCATACATTCATAAGATCGTATTTCATCATAACTTACCATATTCATAATGATCATACATAACATAGCTTCAACATACATAAATCATAATCATCATAATCATAAGAGAACACTACTACAACCATCCCTTAGGATCCCACAAGTGCAATGTGCAAGAGAAGTCCCATACCCTACCTTACACTATGTAGAAACCCTTAAGAAAGCCCTATTAAAAGTTCACACCTTTCATTCCTTCATTTACTTTTACATAAATGAGATATTGCCATAACCGACATAGACCATGAGAGCTACATGAAATCTGGTGTT
Source organism: Solanum okadae (assembly GCA_036553675.1). Classification (NCBI taxonomy): domain Eukaryota; kingdom Viridiplantae; phylum Streptophyta; class Magnoliopsida; order Solanales; family Solanaceae; genus Solanum; species Solanum okadae. The sequence continues at coordinate 35,018,098 of CM071682.1, read as the reverse complement.
CTACTCCCACATCAAAAAGAGAGGGTTAACACTTGCCTAAAGTGTAACCATTCGTACATAGCTATCTAGGTGGATCCACTAAGCTAAAGTCCTATGTGGGCACATAGTTAAGGGTCAAGGAGATTGCTTCAAGAAACCCTAACTTACTAAACGTGGGGGTTTCCATCTCATGAGACAACACATACCGTGGGTAATTCGGACTTGCTAAACGTGAGGAAACCCATGTGGGGAGCCGGACTTACTAAACGTGAGACCCCCATCTCATTTACATGCTCTTTCGGTGTTAAACATATAATTCCCCTTTTTTTTTATCATCCTTAGTCATCACATAAGTTCACAATAGCCTTTACTAGACTCTTATGTAAACATCTTATCATAATAGCTCATAGGTGTTCATAAGTGAGAATAATCCTTTCACGTAGAAACACTAGCAAGTGAGTAAACCTTTCAGTTTACATTACACTATAATCATGATAACTACCTTTCAATCATATAGCAATCATACCATCACATACATACATGCTTCATATCTAATTCAAGTGTAGAGGGGTTAAGGATGAGGAAACTAGGTCATCAACACCACAACAACACATTAGGTATAGCATCATTACAATCTAAGTAATTCACCTTTCATACTTGAGTTCAAAGAAGAACTAACCTTCATACCTTCTTGCCCTTTTTGGGGCATTCATACTTCAATTACCAACAATTCATAACCAATACATAATACAAGGTAATTCATGAAGTAATAACATAATCAACATCAATATAATCAATTGACATATTCCCTTCATAGCCTCCAAGGCTTCATTCAAAGACTCAACCCTAATTTCATAGAAATTATACATAACCTAGGGTAGAATCATCATACAAACATGAATTACATAACATCACCTTCAATTCATAGCCTTCAATCAATATCCAACACAAACTAGGGTTAGAATTAGGAAAAGAAGGAGAAACATGGGTCTCATGGGGAATTCTTCAAGAAACCACAAATACAACATAAATTCATTCATAATTGTTCATATAACATCAATAAAAGTCAGTTTATAACATCAATTTCACTTTAGAAAGAAGACCCACATTTTTGGATTGAAAACCTAGAAATTGGAGATTTTGAAATTCATCTTGAAGGGGCCTCTTGGGGAAAGGAATCCCAAGTGTGATAAGCAAATATACCTTAGTTAAATTCCTTGAGAACTGATGGGGAAAAATCGAAACCTTGCTGCCCTAGATGAACCTTGTTCTTCTTCTTCAATGGGGTTCTTAGTTGAGAGAGTTTTGAGAAAGAATGAGTTTGACTTGTGAGTTTAGTTGTGTGAGTTAAAGTCTTAGGGTTAGGGTTTTATAGTTAGGTTTAGAATGATAATTAGTTAACTAACCACCCATATTAACCCTTAATTAAATAACTAACTAAAACTAAGACTCCCAAACTAAAAACTAAAAACTTAAAAACTGCTAGGACTTACGACCCTCCACCTATGGACCGTAGGTGGAGTTACAGACCATGTTGGTCATCTGTCGTTTGGTACTGAGGCTCTCTTTTTTTTTTTTTGGGGGGGGGGCAATATTCCCACGACTAAGTATGGGCTCACAGCCATGACTTACGGTCCGTCAACCAGTCTACGGGCCGTGAGTCTTGGTCTCGTCATTTGCTGCAGTTTTGACAGCTTTTGGGTCCAAGTTTGGGTCCTCCTTAAGGACCCCTAGGGGGGTCCTTGGGGGGTCATACCCGAACGTTTTGACCGTATGAACATATACTTACCTAATTTAAACCTTTTTACAAGATTATACCATCGTACGACACTTCCAAACCTGTCCAAAAACCTAAGGACACACTAGAACACATTCTTCCTAGTTTCCGGACGTCGTGGTTGTTTCTTGACGTTTAGACTTTTACTCTTCCAAACCAAGTAAATTGCATTAATTTAGGTTTAGAAACATCATTTTAACTGTTTTTAAGTCATTATTCATAAGGTGAGGCTCTAACTTAGGCCATAGAATTTCTGAGGTGTTACAATCTCTTCCACCAATATGCGGGCAAAGTCAATCACCAATCCTGCTACTAATGCTACAACCATGACGGCTCTATCCCATGTGAGTTGGTTGTCAGCCTTTTTAGGCGACACCCTGTTACGCACTAACAACCAGAAGAACTTGGCCACAAGATTTAATGTTGCCTTTCAGATACCCAATCGTGGTGCGGTGACCCACTCCACACGCTCGCTATCTGCAGTAATGTATTTAGCCAACCATAGTGTAACAGCCTCCCGCTACTTAGCATTTCTCTGGAAAGCACCTCCCCACACGATGTCCCATCGATAATCAAACTATGTTGTGTTCAGTGACCAAGAGTGACCGGTGATAGGACCATAGAGAAATCGGCTAATAGTAGCCCATAAAATGTCTACCGGACACCCTCGGACCATCGTGGAAGTGAGAGGATCCTGTTCTGTGGGCTTGGCCCGCTTGGAAATCGACCCTCGGAGAGTGGCAGCATAGGAAGCATAAAACTCCCACACAATCTCCTTGCAGTATGTCCCAGGTGCTTGGGCCATCCAGTCGCACTTGTGTAGGTTGAACAGCCGGTGTATCTCTGGTAAGGTATGCAAGCTCCCATTGAGGAATCTGCGCTCCTCAGTGATCAATCGGACCATCTTCTCCTTCTAGTTGAGCATCTTGGTGTCACGATAGATCTGCCACTGCCCCTCAACACACCATCTATTTGGCACAACGGCCACTGGAGTAGGGTTATCTTTCTGTGGTGCTGGCACTGCCTCCGAGCTAGTGGCCTCATCAAACAAGGCATCTTTGTCATGCGACCCTGAGCCTGTGGCGGATCCAGAACCGGAGCCGAAAGCATGGGCAGGTTCAGAGCCAGAAGCAGAGGCAGACTCTGAGCCAGAGGTAGAACCAAACTCAGAACCAGTCGGTGACCCAATCAGTGTGTTCTCCTCATCAGACTAGGAGACAGTGACTACGTAGGTGACCGACCACCTGCCAAGATGCATTTCGGGTAGCCCGAACGCCAAAATTTGATACACTCAAATTACACCTCTCTAAAGAAGCATAAGCGATCGTTATCAAGTAAAGAACCCAACTTGTAGGTTGGGGTTGATCCCACGAGGAAAATGGTTTAGACTTAACTTTAACCAACAATTATCTTTGTTTAGTCAAATTACTTCTAGAAATAAGTAATTAAAGGGGGGGATTTGTGAAACAAATTGTAAGAATTCAGTAAGTAATCAGTAAACAAAAGTCAATGTTGGTTGCTATCAAGATGAGAGAATTAACTAGGGTATATGTTTTCCCCACAAGCTCAAAACGCAGTAATCCTAGTAATAGAAATCATTTCCTAGTGTACTACATGCAAAGTGATAAGCTAGGTATATCTAAATCATTTGTCCGGCATCTAGAGAATTTCACCCCGCACCTTGGTCCAACTACGTGTGTATAACTTACTAACCCTTACCTTTACCTCATATTAGACATCACATTGATGTTTGACTTAGTTATTATTTCTCACCAATCGACACTAGACTATTAGATAGTATCGCACTAAATCTATATTGATAATTTTGTTCTTGTTGATTACCTCCTTGGTCCGGCAAGTAGCAACAAGGCGAGTTCTAACGATGCGCACCGTTAAAAAGACTTTTAAACGAAAGAATTATCAATGCATGCGAAACACTATTCAAGTATTGCTTATTTACTATTCATACTTTGTTAATCTCTCATGGTTCCCCCAACCCTAGTTGTGGATTTTAGTTACCCATAATCATATGAACACAATTCATTGTTTTAGATGAAATAATTGTGAACCTACGTAATTGAGAATAACAAACCCGAAATTTCAACTTGAATCTCAAAACCAAAACCTTCAAAATCAACTTAGGAAATCAAGAATTGCTAGGTTTGCAAAAATTAATCCCAAGTCACAAAGTAGAACTAAAGTAATAGAGGTTAACCCCCAAAAATGAGGTTTACATACCCTATTTATAGAAAACAAGTCCTAAATTAAAAGGGAAACTAAATAAGGAAAGTTTGTTCAGGCACGTGTCTTCAATCCACGAGACTGAATCACGGACCGTCAATGGATCTACGGTCCATGAGTCCCTTCCATCAGCCACGACTTGGAAAATATTTCAACTTCCAAAAATCAGCTTCTCTGAAGCAAACGACGAAACACCAGTACGGACCATAGATCGATCTACGGTCTGTCGATCCCTCTCCGTAGCTCCATACTTAGAATTCTCCAAAAATCAAGCACTAGAACCTTCGCAGTCACATTCTACGGTTCAGCAGTACGGTCTGTAGATCAATGTACGGACCGTCAATGGTCACCGTGGTTCCACACTTAGTCAGATTCCCCTGATTCTCCTTCCATGCCTTGCCCTGCTGATCTACGGTCACTATATACGAAGCGTCAATGGACCTACAGTCCGTAGATCACCTCCGTAGATTCCTTTTTCTGCACATCTTTCAGTTGTCTCTTTATTTCCATGCCTAAACATCTTTCCTACAAAACATGATAAAAACACATAAAAACCAATACAAAAAGGACCTAGACACACACACAACTCTTAAGTGAAATGTATTAAAAATATCGTAAACTCACAGTATATTAGTGATGCAATCCAGATAGCCTCATGCCCATTCACTCTAAGCCAAGTTTGGGAACTTCAAAGTATGGAAGGATTGTTCACAAAGATGGATGTACTTGAACTTGAGTTGATGACAAAGAGGGGGTTCCGTGCCTTGAATAGTAATATACACTTTTGGAAGGAGCTCACAATTGAGCAATACCATGCTTGGATGATAGCTTAGAGTGTAGGAGGTCTAACGAAGCAAGGAAGAGCAAGTGGAGAAGCTGCTCCTTCGGTGAGCTGGCGACCACTTCGGTGACTCGCCGAATGGCTTAGGCAAGGGCTCCAAGCTCGTCTAAAGTTCCAGGGAGTTGCAGGGAAGTTGCCACATTCGGCGAACTGGAGGTCAATCGGTGACTCACCTATCTGGAGGTCAATCGGTGACTCGGTCCTCTTATGATGTAATAGCCTAAAACTATAAATAACTAGTTTGGATTTTTTTTTTCCAAGTAGACTATTTTTAAAATAAATGATTGATGAATTGGATTTCCTTTGATAGACTTGAGTGCTTGGTGAAGCTATCATTGAACTTTGTTTAGAAACGGGGGTTGCTTGGAGATTCAATTTCCTTGAGGTCTTCGTAAGTGATTCGGTGCTTGATTCAAATTAATCGATTGAGGTCTTTTGGTTTAATATACCTTTAGGTTTATTTTGATTTCCTTCTCTTATATCAATCTATTTATCTTGATTAGGTGCTTGTTTAAGGATTGTAATTGGAGGTTTTAGGATTTAATACATCCTTTAGTTGACAATTGTTCCTTCTTTTGTATCTCTTCTTCTATCTTTCTTTCTTGTCTTTGATTTTTGCATTTTTATTCGTAATTCGTGGTGAGAATTACATCATTTGGTATCAGTGCTGATCGTAGATTCGTTCCTACAATTCTAATCTTGGGTTTGTTACCAAAAAAAGAGTCAAAACGGTTTCAAGGAAAACCCCAAAAATATTTTATTGGTTTGAGTCTTGTTTGGAGTTGCTAAGGCTAGATTAGTATTCCCTGGTCTTATTTGAGTCTAAATCTGATATTTGGTGAAGTTTGGGGCTCTATTGAAGAATCCACCATTGTAGGTTGAAGAAGATACAAATGGGTTTTGAAATCTGAAGGTTTTGGCAAGGAATTGAGAGCTAAAAAGTATTGAGGTTTGTTTCCCACATCAAGGGGATCTTGTATCTCACATTTCAAAAAATTCCGAGCTAAAATTATTGAGGGTTTAATTTTGGGTCTTCATCTTGTTCATTATGTTCTTGTGGAACATTCAAAACTTAAAAGAGAAGGTATCTTCAAAAAGAAGGAGTTTAATCCCAAAAAAAAGGAAAGATAAAGTGGATAAGTGTTTGTACAAAAGAGAATTTACCAAAAGGGGTAAGGAATAAAGGAAAAATTACTAGGGGACCACAAAAGCACAAAATTCGGAGTCTTCAGGTGCACATACTGTAACTTTCGGCGAGCTCAACTTTTCTCGCCAAAGTACACTCGGTGCATCACCGAACTTCCACCCTGATCGTCGAATTGCCTCAACATTCTGTAAATCAGTGATCCAAACTTCAAGTTGGCAAGCTGAACTTCAACTTTGGCGAAGAAAACAATGCATTTGGCAATCAGAAACTTATTTTATGCCCCTAATCTCAGATTCTAATTCCTTAGTTTCATTTTCTTGATTCTAAATCGTTTTCAAGATTCCTAAACTAATTTTCAACTCGTAATTGATCTACTTGTTGATTATTGGTTCTTGAATTCTCTTATTTGTTAGTGTCATTTCTTTACGTGCTTTTATTTGTTTTACTCTGTAGTTAAGTTCTTGATTCAAGTCCATTTATTTTAATCGAATCATCCTTCCTTCTTGAAACAAGAATCCATTCCGACCAAGAGCTTAATTGACACTTGTGTACCACCGGATTGAAACAAGGTTCAATATTAGCCAAGTCAATTTGTGAGGTATTCAAAGGTCAGAAAATGCGAGTGTTGGTGAGGAGTTTTTACTACTAACCTTGTTTGCTCATTTTGTAGGTATAAAGGAGTTATAAGGAAGCATGTCATCAATAGCCTCGGACCCATGTGAGTATTATATGGGATACTATGATTGTAGTGATGGAGTCTATGGATGTGAGGATGATGGTGATTATGGGGGCTATGATGATAGACATGATCAAGAGCCGAATGGGAATGAGAGCTACTATTCTAAAGGAGAATATGAGAAAGATGGTGATCATAGCTATTATGGTGAAGATGGAGAGGACGACGAACCTTGTGATGGCTCTTATGATGATGATGGGGCATGTGAGAGATCTTACTCCCACTCCGAGAGTGAAGATTGTTACTATCATGGTGACGGAAGATATTGCACTTCCCACTCCAAGGATAAAGGTGAGGTGAGGTATAATACTCTCTTATATAAGAATTATGAAGAGCATTCCCCTAAGGCTTGTGAAGATTCATATTTTTTGTCTTGTGGTAATCATTCCCCTAGTCAAAGCGGTGTGTATGGTTTACATAGTTCAAGTCATAGTCATCCTATGGGAAGAAGAGAGTGTGCATCTCTAATGTCTAAGGATACGACATCCTACACTTCTCATTTTAATGCACACTTTTCGGGATATAGAAACCAAGGCAGATATGAAAGATGTGTAGTCCACTGATTGAGGAATCTTGTGATGTGATTAAGGGACCTCAATTTGGTGATACTGACAATAGTGTTGATTGTTTGAATAGGAGTGACTCTTTGAGCATATCTTTTGTTGAAGATCATATTACTTGTTTTGCTCATAGAGATCATGTGCTTAACAATGCATCGAAAAATGATGTGTCTTTTTTAGGGTGAACTTGCATGTTTTAATTCTCCCATGGTGGTTGATCATTCCCTCTTTAAGTACAATATCTTGTTTGAAGATGATGAAATCGCTCCTAGTGAAGTACCTAGTGGTGTTAACCATGAGAGTAGTGTAGTTCTTGATAGCTATACTTTTTATAATAACCCACTATGGTGTGAAGATTGTCCTCCCAAAGATGGAAATCTCTTCTTAGAAGATGAGAGTACTCGTGTGGGGAAGGATTATGATGAGAAGGAAGGTGGTATTTGTTTTATCATTACCTCTTCTTCTTTGTGTGTTCCAATTCTTAAGGGTATTGAAATGACCCAAAAAGTTCTTAAAAATGTGCTTCGGAAGTTACCGAAAACTTGTTTAGCTATATCTAGAAAAATCCGTTTCGTTTTTCGAAAATCCGACTTCATATTCTTGTTTAGGGGATCAAATTGAGTGGGAAATGGGTATAACCCAAATTTTGGAGCAACCGTATCAAAATCCGAAATTTCCAAGTGAAGCCTTTTTCGAGGGTCTACTTTGGAGGGTCATATCTCCTAGCACACAAATAATTGGGTGGCCCATAACATATCCATGGAAATCCCTTTGAGTTAGCTACCTAACGCACTTCGTTTCACCTCATTCGGAGTTCGGACGAAGAATTTATGCCCATTTTCGTAAACTCTGTCCGGCAGAAAATGCAATTTCCAGTGAGCGTTTTTACTGTTCACCCGCCTCATTTTTTTTTCTAAGTGTTGGACCATTTTTTTCCAAAGGGCATATGTTATTTCCTATATACCATTAGTTCAATTCCCATCTCTAAAACATTTCCCAAAACACCTCTCCCATACTTAGACACATTTTCTCTCAAGTTCTCTCAAGAACCCTAATCCAAAACCTTCCTCAAGATTGAAGAGACTCTTGCTCCAAGTTCCAAGCTTTCATTGAAGACACTCTCAAGACCTTCATAAAAAACTCAAGGTATGTGGTGTTGAACTCATGGGTCCTTCCACCCATAGTGCCTAGACTCTATTCTACTCACTAATTCATGGTTTAAGTTAAGATTCATAAATTAGTCTTGTTCTTTGTAATAATTTCCTGCACATTGAATTTTAAACATGAAAAGTGATTGTTTTGAGCATGTTGTGACTCTAGAACTTGAATCTAAATTTGGAATGGATGTAAAGATTTTCATGTGGTATTGTGGGTGTTAAAATGTGTTGTTGTAGGTTGTTCACTGGTTTGGCTGCATAATTACTACCCTATTTTCCATGCTCTTTGATTCCATTACATGCCTTCAAGGTGTTTGACAAAATGTCCAACTATGGAGAATTGATGAATCGATGCTTTAAAGTTTGAGTTATGAGATGTATGGAAATCCAAAGATGTGTTAATGACAAACTAAGCTTGTGTATATGTTCATTCCATACGTGAGATTGCATTAGAGCCAAATGGGAATTTCCAATATAAAGTGTTGCATGACCATGCCCGGTCCGGGGGAAAAGAACCGGACAACCATATGAGAGGTTTATATCTCACCACCTAGGATGCTTGGGGTGTGACCAACATCAACCATGTGAGGGGTTTATACCTTGCCACCAGGGTGTCCGGGTGTGAACGGCATCCCCCATCCTAAGTTGGGGTTATAGATTGGTTGGATCATGCATACATATATGATATCTACTATTAGTATAGATTTACTTAAACATGTTTTGACTTCACTTTGATCATGCATCCTCATATTGTTATTCATAATGCCTATGAAACTATTTCTTGTATTTCGATTGTGTCCTTGTCTATTGTTGTGTTGCACCCCGCATACTTAGTACATTCCAAGTACTAACGCATATTTTGCCTACATGATGTCACCATGTAGGGACCGGAGCTACTCTTGATCCTTCTCTCCATTCACGTGGCTAGTACGGTGCTTATCCGAGTTTGTTGGTGAGTCCTCAATGATTCGAGGGCTATGTTATGTTTCCTACTCCTATGTTTTGAGACTTTAGCTTGCAATTGTATTTTGACTATGAGGGGAGCCGGTAGTATGTCATGGCCCCCGTCCTATCTATGTATGTAGAGGTGTGCGTTGGACAAGTATTTTGTAAATGAGCTTGACTCTTGTTCTATGATGTCATTTTGAAATGGTTTGCCCTTAGTCCCTATTTCCCGTTAATTAATGTTGAATGTACTTCCGTGACCGATGAAGTGTGATGACAAGTTTGAGAGGCTTGTTTGGGGTTCCTTCGGGTTCCTCATTCGCCATGTCACGTCTAGGCCCTAGGCTTGGGTCGTGACAGGTATGACCAATGATTTTGAGCCTATTAGTAGTCATACCTATGAAAACACCTTAGATGAAGTTGTTTAGCAATAAACCTTTCTCTATTATATATTTGCATCATACTCATGCTTGTGTGGGTAGCATATTTTATGTTAGTAGTAGTCTCAATAGGAAAAATGGGAGTCTTCTTGACTCGATGCTATATGTTTCCTTCCCATTTAACCCTGGTGTTGGTCAAAATTGTGATGAGTATGGTAGTAACACTTTATTTCTTTTATATGATTCTCACTTGGTGTTGTTACTTGATCATATGTGCTTGAATGAGGTATGTTTGCCAATTTGTGTGAGGAATACTTTTGTACTTGACCACGCTCATGAATTGGGAATTATTAAATTCTTGAAGTTAGCTAGTGCATTGGATGTAGTCTTTATTTGGGTTAACATTGTAGTTTGGCACTTAGGTATGAGGGTGTTCATGTGCTACCTGACTTAAAAGGGAAATTATGCTTGTTGAAATGTGGAAGCAATGAGGGTTTATATGTGTGGTTGCCTAAGTGTAATGGTTCCTTCGCTCTATACCCCTTTGTCAAGGTCTCTTAAGTAGCCAAGTATCTCTTGTTTTGATGGGTTACAAACCTTTTGTTGATCATTTTGATGCTTGGTTATATGTTAAGTTTGTGCATCCTTGGCATGGTGATAGAATAGTTATTGCTAACGCTAACCCTCATGCCATGAGGATCTTGTTGTTATTTGCTTTCCCAAGGGTTTTTCAAGGTTTGGATTCGAGGACGAATACATTTTCAATAAGGGGAGAATGGTGCACTCCACATTGCCTCAAGGTCATTCACTCCAAGCCAAGTTTGGTAACTTCAAAGTATAGAAGGATTGTTCACAAAGATTGAGGTTCTTGAGCTTGAGTTGATGACAAAGAGGAGGTTTCATGCCTTAAATAGTAATATACGCGCTTGGAAAGAGCTCCCAATTGAGTAATACCATGTTTGGATGATAGCTTGGAGTATGGGAGGTCTAACGAAGCAAGGAAGAACAAGTGGAGAAGTTGCTCATTCGGCGAGCTGGAGACCACTTCGACGACTCGCCTAATGGCTTAGGCGGGGGATCCAAGCTCGCCTAAAGTTCCAGGGAGCTGTAGGAAAGTTTCCACATTCGGCGAGCTGGAGGTCAATCACCGACTCACTGAATTCCTTAGGCGAGCACGACCCAGATCCTCAAACTTTACAGAATGCTTCCAAGGAAGGATCACGTCACCGACCTAATGGGCGACACACTGAGTTCATTAGGTGAGCCCGACCCTTTTTGCCCATTATCCTTTTTGGGCCACTTTTGGGCCTCTTATGATGTAATAGCCTAAAACTATAAATAGCTAGTTTGGTTTTTCTTTTTAGGTAGACTATTTTGAAAATGAATTATTGATGAATTGGATCTCCTTTGAGATACTTGCGATCTTGGTGAAGCTTCTATTGAACTTTGTTTAGAAACGGGGGTTGCTTGGAGATTCAATTTCCTTGAGGTCTTCGTAAGAGATTCGATGCTTGATTCGGATCAATCGATTGAGGTCTTTAGGTTTAATATACCTTTAGGTTTCTTTTGATTTCCTTTTCTTGTGTCAATCTATTTATCTTAGTTAGGTGCTTGTTTAGGTAATGTAATTGGATGTTTTAGGATTTAATACATCCTTTAGTTGCCAATTGTTCCTTCTCTTGTATCTCTTCTTCTATATTTATTTCTTGTCTTTGATTTCCGTATTTTTATTCGTAATTCGTGGTGAGAAATACATTAGTTCGAGTCTTAACTTAAAAAATTTCGAGGTGTTACAGCTTGTTATCTCTTTGTTTGCCACAAGAACAGTCAGGGCCTATCGTCTTGATCTTGAAAGGTTCATCTTGATTAGACTTTGATGCAAATATGAACCATTTAAAACTTGACACCTTACAAATTTCCCTCGACCTTGTAATTTTGTTATTCTTAAACTTGATGTCTTTTTTCTGGAACACAACATGTACCTCAACTGTCCACTTGAATTTTTTGCTATTGCTGAAAATCACATTAAGCGTACACTTTAATTTTGGATCCTTCAAATCCCTAGTTGGATTAAAAACAGTGGATCTTTTAAGATTTTAATCATCAAAATCTCCATGTAAACTCATTAATTCCTCATAAGATGTAACACAATCATTTTCTTGAGTGTCATTGGGAAACATTGCCAACATGTTTGAGGCAACTCCAACCTCCATTGTTTTTGCTTTAACTTAATTTTCTCTATTTCTCCCATTAAGGTCAACCCATTCTACAGTAGAGTCAATGATTTTATCAAAAAAAAAAATCATATCATCTTCTTCCAATTAATAATTAGAGTCATGAAATGACTCACATTCTTCACATATGGCATCACTCTTATCACTTTTCTCTGTTACATCCACATCTATCAACTCATCTCTACTTTGTAGTGGGCTGCCCTCAAAATCAGCTATATCATAGTTCTATTGGTCCTTTTTCATGTGCTCAACAAATATTTTCACCTCTCTACTGCCAGGTATTTCATAGACAAGGTTATATATACCTAAATTAGTTGATAAAAGTATTATACTCGTCTCAAAATAAGGCCCAACTTGAATCAAAATTTCACTTTTTTATATTTCACTTAAAACTTTTTCATACATTGTCTCGTCTGTATAATAGACTTTTCATCTTTATTTTAATAATCATAATAAACTATATGTCCATTAACATAGTTCCTCACTAACTCAAACACCCTCCAATCCTTATAGCGTAATTTAATGATGTACATATCTTCACCTTCATTTGTCATGTGAAAAAGACAGGTAAAATCTATTATTAGTGCTATTATAATAAGTATCTCCAATAAAAATGTAAATGATACAAATTCAACACAAATATGTAACCAATCATGAAAATCTAAATTAATTTCGAATTTGAGTTATGCAAACTTCAGTTCTTAAACAGTTGACTTATATGTTTCATAGTTTATGACTACCACACATTTAATTGAGTGCATTTCTGAATTTTCATATTCATCTATTGCTCTTTTAAAAAAAACAATAATATTCTTATGTCATTCTAATAAGTAGAACAAACACAAAATATAATATGTCATACAAATTTAGAATATGCACTACAAATATTTGATTTTTATATCTTAGATTTTTTGTTAAAAAGAAATAGTATTTATTCTTTATGTGAAATATTAGATGTTGCGTTAGTAATTCTATAACTCAATTTTTTACTCAGATTTCCATATAATCAAAGATTTAGGCTATAACTAAATTAATTGAGTACTTGCATGCCGATGTGAATTGTAGCTCATTCTTACTTTGGAGTTTAATTGTCAAATTGAATGATATTGTTTCTCTTCAATAAGAGTATTGAGTTATTTTCGACGTTGCAGGAGGAGTGGCTGGATTGTATTCTCATATAAGTAGGGAGGCAACTAAAGAGAAATTAGTCATCAACCAACGAACACAAAGAGTAGTGTATTAGAGAATTAATTCACATTCAAATTGAAGGAAGGAGTGGGGTTATGATATGGTTGTGTACTTGTGTGTGAGAAAGGTTGTTATGAGAGAATTTATAAACTTGTTCTGTGTTTAGATTTTATTCTTTGCATAGAAGGGTTTCTTGTTGTAATACAAAAATTACCCTTGACAACAGTAATTGATCTGTTTAAATTGATATTCATCATTAGTAGAAGAACTGAAATCACTTACTTTGATTAATGAAAGGTTAAGTATAATTAGTGAGACATCATGGTCACCAAAATCAAAATAAGACTATAGCACAAGAACGAAAATAATTATTTTGTCATGTAAAATTTAGCATTGGGACTGGGGACATGCACGAAAAGTCCAAACTGCAAAATTGTAAGTAAATTACCAAATTTATTTGCTTGATTATTTGTTAAAGAGTATTTCCTATGTTCCATTTATATGACTTAGTTTTTCTACTCAGTTCCAAAAAGAATGATATATTTTTATATTAAGTAAAATAATTTAACTTTCAAATGCTCATGTTATCTTTAATAAAATGATTTATAACCACACAAATATTTATCACTTATTTTGGATTATAATTTTCAAAAGTTCTTTTTTTCTTTCTTGAACTTATACCAAGTCAAACTAACTCATATAAAATGAAACGGAGAAAGTAATTGCTAATGTGGTGCACTTCAGATCCTTCTTCTCTCTTTTTTTCTTCATGAATTCCAGTTTTTTTTTAAAAGAAAATTATATTTCAAAATTGGGAAATTTTAAATTTGTTAAAAAATAATTGTTCCGCAACTGTATGTAACGATGTATAGTTTTTCTCCCAGAAGTGTCAATTTAAATTCAAAAGCTCTCAATTAAATTTAAATTTTTAAAAATTCAGAAGTTTTACTAGTTAGAAAGGAAAAATTTTAATATGTATGAGGTATAACTAGTACTAGTTGTATGGGGGGTTATTTTATTGCTATTATATTTTATTTATGGGACCCATGTTTTATTTTCCTTCTTTGCCTTTTGTTTCTCTTTCCTACTCTCTCTTTCCACGTTATTTTTTTAAAAGTTCTATTCGGAAATCAATTTAATTACTACCTTAGTTTGTTTGGATGAAAATAATAATTAATTTTTAACTTATTTGTTTTAACAAAAAATGCTTTTCAAATTATAATTTTTATTATTGTATAATTAAAGGCACTGAGCACAAAAATATTCAACTTAATTCTTGGGATGGTCGCTTATCCCATAAAAATTGACCACTAAAATTATTGGTTTCATTTTCTCCCATTTTTCATTTATTGTATTTAAAAGAGTTTTTCCTTCATATTTCATTGTTTTTTTAACTTCTACTTTTAGGAACCATTTAAATATAAATATTTATTTATTTATTTATTAATTTATAAAATATTTTTTACTTTATTTGAAAATTGATTTTTTACCATGAAAATCTGAAACACATCCTTTTCTTTTTGAAAGTATATTTTAAATTTGGAAAATATGTTGGTATAATGTATTTTTTCAACTTACTTCACTTTTGAAATGTTATTTAAGTTTAACATGAACATTATTTTGAATATTGTTTTGCAAAAAGAAAATATAATTCTATTTATATATATATATATATATATATATATATGGTCAAATACTTAATAATAATAATAATCATTACCATGCTTTCTATGTTGATAACTTCTAAATATTTAATGTGTAATATATTCAATTATATTTTTATTAGAAATTTATTTTACTAAACTAGTTTTATTAATTATATTTTTAAAATTTTATTATTAATATATTATGTAATTATTTAATGATAAAAATAATAATTTTTAAAAATATTTTATGTTAAAATAAATAAGTAAAAAAAAAATTCACTGTACAAACTGATGGAGCAATTAAATTTGTTTCAAATTAGATTTAGAGAAAACAAAAATGAGAAAAAAGAGGAAAGAAAAGGTAAGAAAGAGAAACAAAGGCCAAGAAGAAAAATAAAGCATGGGTCTCATGAATCATAATATAATATCAATAAAATAATCTCCTCAAACAACTAGTACTAGTTGTACCTCACACATAATAAAAAAATTCATTAAAATATTTTTTTATAAATAACTTTCATTATCATCTATCCATAAAATAAGGGTTATCATCACTAACCACATATATTATCACAATCAGCCAATTATTATCATTGTCAACCGCTATTGACTTTTGTTAATGTCAACCACCATCACCAACCACCTTTGCTTCATAATTATCACTGCTATCAATCACCATTGTGAGTCACTACCACACCTACCACATCCATCATTAGTATAATTATATTCATTATCACTGCCACCATCATAATCAACCTCTAGCATCATTGTTGTCAATTTGTACTACCGACCACCTCCACCATCACAATTAGTATCGTCACCAACTATTACATATACATCGTCAATCACCACACATTCTTCAACCACCACTATCAAAACTACCAATTACTAACATCAACCAACTTCACCATCACAATCAATATACACTATCAATTACTAACATCAACCAACTTCACCATCACAATCACCACCTCCAATACCAACCGCTACTATCATGTTAGTTACTACGCCATCAACCACTTCCACCATCACAACTATCTCCACTTACTAGAGTCTAACATCAATCATTATCATCATCACCAAAACAAATCATCTTCACCATCACTAGCGAACACAAATATTTCATTTTTATCAAATAACAATATTATTTTATTAAATTTATATTTTAAAATTGTAATTAATTTATTTTATTATAATTATATATTTATTATGTTTATAAGCAAATAAATTATACATATTCAAATATTGTAAATTAATGTATCTTAATTGTCCGATGATCAAATATTAAGACGATATCTTAATTATTATTTAATAAATGTCCAGTAAGATTCTATTATATTTATCTTAATAAAAAAAAACAAATGAATGATTCCTACATAGTAAGTTTTGTAGTATGTAAAAAGTATAGATTGCACTAGAAGCTACGAGAAAAAGCAAGAATTGTTGAGAATGTCCACTTGGCACCAATGATACCCTCAATAACCTTATCCCGAAATCACACATATATAATCTTTGCTAACATCCACCTTTTTTCACATTCAAATCCTCTTACAAAATTGCACCAATTAACTTTCCTTTTATATGTGACAGAATAAATCCAAAAACACATTCCCAGATCACCATTTTAGCAGAAAATAACAAAGAAGTTCAATATAAGAAAAAAGAGAAACAAGAGTAATCAATGGCTTGGTCCACTCAATTTTTCTTGCACTATCATCCATTGTCTAAAATACATTTAATATATACCATTAAGTGGTGTTTCAACACTCAAGCCTAACCAATTGGTCTGTTGTGCCCAAAAGGATCAACAAGATAACGCCAATGATCATGTTTTTGTCTCACGTAGATTGGCTCTTACTCTCTTCATTGGTGTTGCTTCTATTTCTTCCAAAGTTTCCCCTGCTGATGCTGCTTATGGAGAATCTGGTATTCCTGCACTTTCCTATGTAAAATTACTTTAAATATCACTTATTTTGTCCTAATTTTGTGATGTGATTTAATTAGACACGAAAAATTTTAAGAAAATAGGGGAAAATTTTATAATGTTCCAAAATAACTTTTAAAAATGTACAACTTTATAGACTTTTTCCCAATTAAGTCGGACCCAATATGGATAAAATGTTAATAGTGTCATTCAATATTTATCAAATACAAAAATAAGTTATTCTTTTTTAGACTAATTAAAAAGAAAAATGAGCTATATGCGTATAACAATAGAGTTTAGTTTATATATATACACAATGAAACGGTAAGATTTACCCTTTTATTAAAATTCATTTAATTGGAAATGCTAGGTTATTACTCTTTGTTTCTACTTATCATATTAATTAAAGTTACATATATTGGTAATGAAACTCCATATCGTCTTGTTGGATAATCTTGACAACAAGTAGATAATATGTTTCCACTTGTATCTCTGTATTGCACGTTATAATTACTCTATTTTTTCAAGTTTTCATGTCAAATTTTATGTAGATAGTAAAAAATATTCAACATTAACTCTTTATAGAATGCATGATAATAAAACTATCCCCCAAACCTCCAACCAGAAGAAACAAATAACATCATTTTCCCGTTTTATTTCCTCTCAAGAAAAGTTCCTTTTTTTCGTTGTCCATGATGCCTAGCTTCACAGATTAGGCTGAATCCGGCAACACTTTTGCTAAAGAAGTTTATTAAATATGTACAAATATTAAACTTATAAGCCAATTATTAACACTTATTATCATCGTTATAAAATCCAGCTCTTTTGTTACCTCCTCTTTTCCAAGAGGGATGGATATGTTCATTCTGGAATATGATATTGTTGTTATACCATCATGTCCTTTTGTTAACAGACTTTCAAGAATCAAAATATTAAAAGATGGACATTTGCAGTTTGTAAAGCCTAATTATCCATTTGTTATTTATGGGAGATCTTTGTAGGTGTCAAGAATTTCACCTATATATCGAGGATATATACGATGTGATGTCTAGAAAATTATCATGAGTTGTCAAAGTTGAGCATTTTTATATACCATCAAGCTTTCTAGGATTTATGTTTCTTTGTTGAATATGAAAATAATGCTTGCATTAGGTATGTTGTCTACGTGATCATAATAATTCACACACCGTCCTATTAACATGGGAGGCTTTGTGAATCATTTATTTGTGATGCAGCAAATGTTTTTGGGAAACCAAAGAAAAACACCGATTTCTTGCCATACAACGGAGATGGATTCAAGCTGCAAATCCCATCGAAATGGAATCCAAGCAAGGAAGTAGAGTACCCTGGTCAGGTTCTTAGATATGAAGATAACTTTGACGCCACTAGCAATGTCGTTGTCACAATAACTCCAACTGACAACAAGTCCATCACTGATTACGGTTCACCACAACAGTTCCTCTCTCAGGTAATTAATCATAATATCTCTAGATCTCTCAGCATGCATTTTTCACTTTAATTGACTGAAAACTGGAAGACTTCTGTTTGATCAAGCATCGATTTTTGGCGTTCTGTGCAGGTGGATTATCTGCTTGGAAAACAAGCTTACTTTGGAAAAACTGATTCAGAGGTGAGTTATTATGTATATTACTACTTCTTTTAGTTCATCATGATTAATGCTTCTTTAGCTAGTCATGTACTAATATTGTTTTCGGAGTAGTCTAAGCTATCAAACAGAGTAAAATGATTGCTTTTCATATAAGTAATTAGTAAAATGTGAAATATTCCAAGCTGATCGATAGAGTTCGTCAATGTCAATGTCAATGTCGTATAAAATGTTATTTCTGATAACAAGCCAGTAACATTTAATCTGTTTGTTTTTAGTTTATCCCGTTGGATTTCATAAATAAATAATTGAAATACGTTTATAAATAAATAATGTGTAATATGTTAGTATGAGATTTGGCACACACTACAGGGTGGATTTGAATCAGATGCAGTGGCAACTGCAAACACATTGGAGACATCTAGTGCAACAGTGGGAGGTAAACAATATTACTACTTGTCAGTATTAACAAGAACTGCTGATGGAGATGAAGGTGGAAAGCACCAATTAATCAGAGCCACAGTAAATGATGGCAAACTTTATATTTGCAAAGCACAAGCTGGTGAAAAGAGATGGTTCAAGGGAGCTAAAAAGTTTGTGGAAAATGCTGCATTTTCTTTCACTCTTGCTTAAAAATGTAAAACAGTATGGTGCTAAATTGAATTGAATATGTCATTCCTATATTGAGCTCTTTTTATGCATTGTGCAAAATTCTCATTTACATATTTTTTTGTATCGTCTTTTTAAATCATTCAGATAGTTTAGGTACAAATTATTTGAAGCACTGGACAAAGGCGGATCTAGAATAAGAAAGAATTGATAAGATTGAATTTAATTTCTACACAGGTGGCAACCAAAACAACATTGACCTCACCAAAGCTTGGCATAATGGCATAGCTTTTGATATCAATTTTAATGCTTGGAGATTGTTTCTTGGAAATTACCCATTAATGAGGTGATTTCTAAATTTGGTAATCTGACAATTACTAATTGCTTTTATTGCCTGTCTCTTCAAACTGGTTGGCAATAGCATACAACGTTCCTTTTTGACATATCAAGAAAAGACAATTATTTTTTTCATGTTTTTACCTTAGCATTAAATACTTATTCTCAAAATTATTTTTAAGACCTAATACTAAACATCATTTAAAAAGGATAGTTTGATAAAACACTTATATCAATAATTATTTTTCTTAATGGATGTGTTAAGTCAAACAATGATAAGTAAAAATGAACGGAGAAAGTAATAAATAATACATAAAATAAATAATTGAAATATAGAGATCGATATATAGCCTTTATAAGTGAGGTTTAAAGTTAAGAGGACCAACTAATTAGATATAGTAAAATAATGAATAATACAAAATAAGTAATTGAAATATAGAGTTTGGTGTAGTGTAACGACCACTTTCTGTCGTTATGAATGGACCAATAGTGAAAGATTTTCAGAAAACTTTTTAGATAGTAACTTGAAAATTTTAGGTTAGGCCAGTCTAAGACGAAATCAGAGCAAAACCAGGTCTAGGACAATCTAGGGAGGGATTGGGGATATTGTCTAAGCTTGGATGTATTTTCTTCTAGCTAAGGTGTTAAGGAGTCCCTAAGGATTTTCATAATCAAATTCAGGTAAGTAGAACTTCCGATATCGAATTTTTCTTGAAGGGGTTAGTTTAGAATGTCAAGATCCAAAAGTGTGTTAAGAAATTGAAACTTTCGGGGAGAATTCTGAGTTTTTGTACTGCGCAAGCTACTATAGGGGGTGTCATGTTGCATTGCGGGAAAATTAATTCTCACTATAACGGGTGGTCCCGCTATGGCGGAACCTCTATAGTGGGTTGAACTGCTATAACAGGGTTAGTCGAGTTTTTGTGCTGAAAAATCCCAAAACCAATCATTATTTGGTTATCTCATTTTGGGGAACTGTAAAGGCGACCTAGGATATTTTTCAACTGATTCGCTCTCTTCGATATAGATAATTACTCTCCTAACTTGTAATTTGATTCTCAAGCCTTAGAATCTATCGCGGTCTATCTTAGGGGAGGGTTTTAACTTGAAATTATGATGGAAAAGGCTCTGATTGGATAGAAATCATGAAATTGATCTAGGATTAGGATTAAGTAATAATTGGGGTTAACTAAGTCATTGTTCATTGATTGTTATGTTTATTTATTGTTTTAGACCAAGAACACGTCAAGGAATTGCAAAAGGGAAAAGCTCACGTTCTTTAGAGTATTAAGACTTGTTTTGAGGTTGGTGATGATTGTTTATTTTCAATGTATGTAATGTTTGCATGCTAACTGCTTTATAGTATTACTTGTGCAATGCATGCGGGGAACTCATAAAGAATGAATATGAAATAGCATCATGTTGACAATCTCATGCAATGAGCCTTTTTAATTTACTTGTGGCTTTGAGTGTGATTATTCATTGTGATTGTAATTGTGCATGTTGTTTGTGATTGTTGGTTGACTCGGGTACCACGTTGATATAGATTGACGAATGGTTGGCTCAGATACCATGCTTGATATGAAATACTCACAGTTGGCTCAGGTACCACACATGATACAAGATATCATTCAATTGACATAGGTACCACGCCTGGTACGGGATATCATGTGGTTGGCTCGGGTACTACGCCAATGCACGAATAGTTTGTATGTGAATTTCATGAGAGAATTGGTATATGTTTTTGTGATCATGTAGTACATGTTTCATGTGTTTGTTAAGTCGAGGTTGATGATGGGGAGTCTATATGTGTTGGCTTGTATACTGTATTTTGATTTAAAGTTTAATTTCATATATTTGGAATATCATGAATCACCTATTTACGAGGGTTAATAGTAGAGAAGAGGTAAATGGGGATACTCTGAAGAACATGATTTATCAGTACAATTTCCCCCAAATGAGAGTAATTTACCTTTACATATATGTTGTTTATTCTGTATTTTCTGGATCAGCTCTGCAAAATGGACCTTCTTCATCTTTGCATGACCTATAGGACATCCTAAGTATATCAGTGGGAATTGTCCTCTCAGAAAACCAGTAGTGCATTTAACCTCCTGAGCAATAGCAAGTGCAGTTTTAGAATGCATACAACAGAAGTTTTTCCCTTTAATAATCATTTGACCTGACTATTATTCATACAACTGCAACACTTCCATTATAAGTTGTAGAGATTTGTTATCGCGAAGATAATTGTATCATTTGCATAAGCAAGTGATTCAACTGGTCACTCCATTTAGGTAATTCATAACGTTTAAACTCATAATTAGAGAATATATGATTTAGGGCCCTTGAAAACACTTCAGCAAACAGAATAAATATGACAGGAGACAAAGGATCTCCTTGTTTTACACCCCTTGAAGAATGAAAGAAACCATGAGTTTGACCATTAACTATAGTAGAGTACCATTTATTAGCCACAATCCTCGAAATCATATCAAGAAACCTACTGTCAAAGCCCATCTTACTCAATACTTGAGTTAGAAACCTCCAATCCACTCTATCATAGGTCTTGGTCATGTCTAATTTGATCACAACATTATAAGGATTACCATCTTCCTTATTTATGAGATTATTTGCTGAGCCAATAAGACATTCTCTGTAATACTCCTCCTTTTGATAAAGCTAAATTGATTAGAAGAAATCAATTTAGAAAGAAAATCTACCGTTCTATCATGAATGTGTCAGGAAATAATTTTATTTATAAAAGTACTCAAACTAATTGGTCTTAAATCAGAGAATGATTGGGCCCTATCCTTCTTTGATAAAAGAACCAAGTAACTATGAGTAATGGCTTTAGAAAGAGTAGACCCTCGAAAGAAAGCATGAACTACATTAATGATGTTTGGGCCTACAATATCCCAGTATGACTGATAAAAGTAACTAGTGAATCCATCAGGCCCATAGGAACTATGACTTTTTTTATTTCTTCCTCACTTGGTAAAGTATTTAGAGCAATATTATCTTCTTCAGAGATCTGAGGAGTAATGTGTTGTAGAAGAGATAAATCAATTAGAGGTTATGTTACTAGAAAATTGTTAGTCTGCCACCTCAACAATATTTGCATCGCCTTCTACCCCAGACCCATCCTCTCTTAAAATTCTCTTTACACCAAGCCTTTTTCTCCTTCCTTTGACTAAATTGTGGAAAAACCTTGTGTTCCTTTCACCTTATTCCAGCCAGCCTTTTGTCTCCAAAACTCTTCTTCATAGTGAAGGTAGAGATTAAGTTTTGCATAAGCCTTTTATAACATAGTCATGTTCTCTATAGTAGGGGATTCCTCATAAAGATCCTCCTTTAGCTTTACCACTTCTTCTCTGATAGCCAGATGCTTAAAGATATCTCCAAAGTTATCTCTACTCTATTTAGACAGAGCAATTTGATCTTATTCTTCTTGATCTTCAATTTAACAAAGGCATATTCACATTCATCAGCTACCTAGTTAAGCTTGACAACCTTTATAAATTTCTCACCTACAACCCAAAACTTCAAAAATTTGAAAGGTCTAAAGACCACCTGAGACCCAACTCCATAGGAAAGCAACAGAGGAGCATGGTTAGACCTTGTCCTTGCCAGATGTTGGAGCTAAATATTCCCATGATTCAATAGACCTTGATTCACCACCACTCCATTAATTTTTTTAAATATGCACTACCTATCACTTCTACCATTCCAACAAGTGAAAGGGCTTCCAGAAAAGTGAACATCATGTAAATCACAAGAATTAAACAGAAGACAAAGTCCTTAAACTCTTGAGGATAGACAAGTAATCCCCCTATTTTCTTATCCTGTCCCAGAATTACATTAAAGGGTAAAGAAAAATTGTGACTAATGGAATAAAGATCATCCCAAAGCCTCAATCTCTCATTTTTACAACATTTAACATAAATAATAGTTGCTAAAATTTGATTCACATCCTCAAATGTAAGATGTGGAGTTAACTGTTGTTCTGTTCCTGATATAACCCCCACCTGAATGTGATTATTAACAAAAAATTCAAATTTGACCATTGATATTATAATTCACATACTACATTTTTAGCCTTCTTTGTACTTCTGGATTTGTCTAGTATCCTGAAATGGCTCCATCAAAGCAACTAGAGCAAACTTACGATGTATGTTCAACATTCGAACCCTATGATAAGCATGTTGAGTTGCCACAGACCTAATATTCCAATATAAAGCCTTATAACTCATTTCTGATAGCTTTAACTCCCCCTCCTCCTTGCTTAAATTCTTGTTGGCTTTCTGTTGTTATAAATATATCCCTTAGTTTTACCCTTTTTTAAAGATAATTCTCTAGGGTATAAACTAACATCTTTCCTAGCTTTCTCCACGAGTGTTGTCATTATCTTCCTCTTTTGTATCATGCACGAACTCTGATTGCCCCATAGATATTGCTACTAAATAAGTTGTTACAATTGTTACAAGTTTCCATTGATTCGATTGATGAGTTACCAACTCATGTAAGGTTTGCATTGGTGTGGATCTCTACCCATCAGTTCTTCTACCTAGAATAGTATCAATTTGCAAACACTAATTATGTGATTCCTCCAAAGGAAATCTCCCTTCTGCTAAGTCTACTACCTTCAAAGGTTCGTGATATGAAGCATTAACCCACTCCTTCAGCAAAACTATCTCTTTCTCTTGATCTTTAGATACTACTAAAGCATTATTTCCGTTGTCTAAATTATCATTATCTGAACTAACTTCATTCACTTTGGTAGCATCACTAATGAGCACTTCATCTCTCTGGCTCTTCATGGTTTCAATAGAGGCTACACTCTGATTATTCTATGAAGGTTTAGTAAAGTATGTCTCACCTCTCCTAGATTGTCCATAAAAAGTAGTAGATACCCAATCTTTTGTCTCATTTTAATAGGTGGTTGTCGTTCCACAAAAATAGTATCTTTATTATTATCAAAAGAGTATTCCTTTTGAATTTGTTCCTCTACTAAAGCATCAAAATAATTTTGAGTAGAAACTTCATCCCCTCTGCTACTGCCCTTATCATTAGGTTTCCCTTTTGAATCATTTTTTTTAGTAGGATGTCATCTTTGAGATGCCTTTCTACCCTTATAGTAGGACCGTCCACCATATTATTATTATTGCTTTCTTCCACCTATATTATTTTATCTTCCTCGCTCCGTGGATTTCTCAATTCTAGGTGCAACACTCTACAATCATGCTCATCGTGTCCTTGTATCTTGCATTGTTTACAGTACTTAGGCATCATATCATAATGGATCTTTATTCTTTCAGATCTCGAAGTCTGTGTGGTCTCATTAACCACTTTTATTTAAAAAAACTATGGAAATTTTGATAATAGATCAACCTGGACTTTAACCATAGCACAACTAGGTCTAGTTTTATTAATAGTAGTCATATCTAAATAAAGGGGTTTCCCAACTGCAGCAGCCAGCGAAAAAATGGACTCCTTAACAAAAGATGTTGGCTTTAAATCCAGGAAGGAGCTCCAAGTCAATGCCTGAGTTGTCTCTTCTTCAACATTGAACTTGGCATCATAAATCAGTTAAAGCCTGAGTTGTCTCTTCTTCAACATTGAACTTGGCATCATAAATCAGTGGCCTCATCATGTACAAATATCCATCTTTGTTCAAAATATAATAATTTGTCTTAGACATAATATTAATGAAAGTTTATTTCCGCGTGGATCTCATAAGAGTATGTGTGTGGTGAAGTAACCCGATTTTATATTCACATTTAATATAGCGCTTAGGAATTTGAATCTGAAGCTCCTCTAGTTCTGGCCAACCATATGACATTTTGTCAACTACTGCGTATTGGAGATTCTATATAGAGTTCAGTCAATCAACTAGTCTTCGGTCCAAACAATTTGTGGTACATGATTTCACGTATCAGGACAACTTCTTCCAATTCTAAGTGCCTACGATATTTAGACAGTAATATAACCTAACTAAGTGAGTTGGGGTCGAATCCCACAGGGAGTGGTACGTGCTTAAGATTCAAGAGCCAAGTACAAATATGTTCAAGTCAATCATAGGTAAAAATATTTACGAATGAAATTATGGTTTCAAATTAAGGGGTGACATAAGTGTCAAATATGGGGGTTTTGATTTTATTTATCAACTACAACAGCAGCAAATAACACGAATAGACAAGTAAAGAGACGGGTTCTTGGGATGTGATTGGATTATAGGCTAAGGTAGACAAATGGGTAATTGCAATTGATAGTAAATAGTTGTAAATCAGTGAATAAGCTAGACTTTAGTGGGGATAAACTTTCTCTCAAACAGTTTACCACGAATCAAATTGGTTTCTATTGAACACCAATAAGCAGCAATTAAGAGCAGCCTTCGCTTTAGTCCATTCACTCTCTCGAGCTGAATGTGTGGAAAATGGTTTAGAATTCACTCTCTCGAGATGAACCCATGACAACCCAATACCCACAGACTATCAAATCAGTAATCTTGGTTTTAAAACCTCTCTCTCGAGCAAGCCAAAAACACGAAGTTAGAATTGCATTTGCAACTACAACCCTTTAAATTGAACCACAATTACTGATTGAAATCACTTTTAAACATCATTTAAACTATTAATTAACAATACCCAACAGCTAAATCAATCCAAAATCACACCCCAAGAATTGGGTTTTAGCTAGACATCATAAAAAGATAGAAATCGTTACCAAATTGTGTTTCCATCAATTGGGTACGATTAATTTCGTCTTTACAAAGGTCAAGGTTGAAGAATTTTAAAGATCCACTTCCAATTTCTCTAAAATGGAAATCTTCAAAGCTAAGGAAAATATTGTCTCCAAACTTAGAGTTCTAAAACTTCAAAAACTGATAATGAAAACTGATAAAAATTCCATACTAAACTAAGAATTTAAAAATGTATTTATAGTCGCCAAAAGTATGCTGCGAAGGACCATTCGGCGCAATAAGTCGGGATCGCCGATCCACTCGGTGATCCGCCCTTTGGTCAATTCTATCGCATTTTTGCTTTTGCCTTCAACATCTTCAAGTTCTGTAACTTTGGGTGATCTAGCACTGCATCGCGGAACCGTTCGGCGACTCGTCGACTGCTCCTTTCTATCACTGACTTGATTTCTCCTTCAGGGCTTGGCACACTGGAACTTTAGGTGAGATCATGGCCATTCGGCGACTCGCCTAATGGGTTAGGCGATCATCAGGCCCTCTTTTCTTCGTTCTTTCAACTGCCTTGTTCCTTTTTGCTCATTAGTGTCCATGCTTCGTTCCTCAATCCAAATACCTAAAAATCAAGGATCTACATCAGTTATTCGCACAAAATATGCATTTGAGGACACTAAATCTATTAAAATAAAGCCTTAAATGAGTCCAAATCATGGACTCATCAACACCCCTAACTTAAACTTTTGCTTGTCCTCAAGTAAAACTCAAGTTCAACAGTTCAAAAAGGATGTCTCAAACAGTGCTACACAAGATTCAATCATGAATGCACACAAAAAGACTCAACTTACTCATGTAAGGATCAATTGTGCACTCAAAAATTCAAGTTGTGACTCACCATTATCAAAGACTCTCAAGTTCACAGTACTTACTTCAAATGCTAGTTCAAGCTCAACAAAGGTACTTAAATTCCCTCACACAAAGAGTGATTCCATATTCACACACAATGGTTCAAAAATTTAAAGCTTCGGAATCAAATGCAACACTCACACTAACAAAGATAAACACAATGCATGATTTCACCTATAGGTTTGCCCGTATTTTCCAATCAACACTTGTTTCAGCTCACTCAAGATCAAAAAGTTCTTTTCAAAGCTTGTAACGGGGCTGAGTGTAAATGTATGGTCGTTTAGGCTCAGTGATTGCTATCCTCATGAAATGTGGCATGAACAACACTTTCTTCCCTCTTCTTTATCATTCTCATTCATGCTAAAAGGTCACCCCATTATTCACTTTCCATGGACATGTTGGATACCCCATTTTCTTTGCACTTTCACAACTTTATTCCACAACTTTTTCATTCTTTTTTTTTCTCTTTTCTTTTTCTCCCTTTTTTTTTGTATGGAGGGGTTCCATTTTTCTCAAAAATCATGGTTCAAGGGGATTTCTTTGCATTTCTTCATTTACGTTTTCTTTTCACCACACCCCCAACTTAGGCTTTTGGCCTAAGCTTGCAATTCAAACAAACCACAAATCATGAGGATTATGGGTAATGGATAAACAAAGGTCAAAATTTCATCAAGTTTCTTCCAAGAAAAGGGTAAGGCTCAAAAGGTGTTCACACACTCACATGGTAGGCCACAAAAAGAGGTATAATGTCAAATTGTTTCACACTCTTCAGAGTTGCTTAAGATCATCTCAAGAACTTGCATCACTTAGTCAACTGGACCAACGGGGCAAATTCTAGGTGTCATCACACATGTTTCACGGTAAGCTCATCACACAAGGCATTGACACTAATGTCAAACGAGACTCCACACTTTTGCTAGTATGCAATGTTCATCACAAGAGACTCAATTCAATACTTGGCTAGTCACAACGAGATGCAAAAAGTTCACATATTGTCTATGCAACTTCATTTGTCCTCATCGTAGCTGCACATTCATTTTTGTTCGATTATGATCACTATTCAAGTCATCGGTATGATCAAGACCGATACTCAAATTTGCAAGAGAACAACAACATTCAAACACAAACAAGAGGTGGCACAAAAATTTTCGGAATGGTCCAAAATCATTTCAATTAAAAACAAGGAGCCACAAGCTCAATTATCCACAAAAACAGTGCAAAACACAGTTATAGCTCAAAACCCCAAATATATACAGAAAAATAGTCACACAAGGTGGGCCTCACCCCATCACAAATAAAAAATATTTGTCCTCAAATGCAATCAAAATAATATCCACAAGGCAAAAAGTAAGACAAGGAGGGAGGTAAAAAGGAATCCTGTCTACTCAGTCACTCCATCTGTCTGGGCATCAGTGCCCGGTGTAGTGATCGGAACTTGGGCATCAATGCCCAGAGTCACCTCAGAAGGAGTAGCAACTGCACTAGGATCAGCCAAGGGTGTATCCGCCAAAGAAACCTGCACATTTGCATCTACCATGGCCTCCTCAGTCTCACTAAGGCCCTCATACGAAGCCTCCTCAGCAACCCCAAGCATCTCCTTATCCATCTCAGCCTCAGACTCAGGATTAGTTGTCTCCTCAACTTTAATTTGATCTCCGGTGGTAGCCGGAGGCATCTCTGGCACATCTGGAATCTCCACCGAACCAAAAATCATGGACATGTCAGTGGATTTCAGCTAATCCACATCACTCTTCAGCATAACAATAGCGGCCTTTAAAGTTGTCACCTCTTCGGTGGTCCCTTGGCCACGCTCACACATCGCTATCCTAGATGCAAGGGCATCAATAGTAGCACTCAACGGTGTCACAGTATCAGCAAGGGCTGTCTGAATCATGCCCAGAATGGAGGGCTCAAGTCTGGCATCCCGACGATTAGAAGAATGGGCTAGCTGCCCCATCCGGAGTAATGTAGCCTAAGTTAGCGGGGTTTGGGAAACAACATCAACAACAACTCTGGGAGGCAATGTAGCAGTAGAGGAACTAGGGGGGTCAGAAGGAACACCAGTGAATGTACCTGAAGGCCCAGGGGCCGGAGTAGGCAAAGATGCCTCTACAGGTAATGAGTTTGTATCCAACCGGGGAAGAGTCCACCAGGGTTGTCTTCTTCTTCTCTGCCTCATCCTTTAAATATTCCACCTCGATCCTCCAGATATCAGTAGAGGATGTGGGAATCACTTCCACATCTGTATTCGCATCTCTAGGAACCTGAGCCCATCTGCATAGCTCGGTGATCAATACCGGAAAGGGAAGGGATGTCTGGTGCTGCTTGGCCTTCATGACCATCTTATGTGCTATAGTTATTCCCATATTTATCGTCATCTCCTCGATGATGCAGCCTAGACAGGCTGCCTTGGCTTGTCGGAGAATCAACTCGTTCTAGGATGGCATGATAGTACTGTTGATAAAGCCAAACCAGAACCTTGCAGCTATGTTTAGATCCTTCTTTTCAATCGGTGCTCCAATCTCCAGCCACTTGGGAGTAGTGTTTGATATAAGCGGGGTCAGTCACTTCTTCATATTTTCCAGAGTCTTTGTCTTGATCAGAGTGGCAATTGAACCACACTTGACCTTCTTTCCCCGGACAACTACATAGTCAACCGGTTTGAATGCAGTTGCGTGCTTCTTTCTTTGCGGTATCAAGGCTCCATAAGAAGTGTAGAACTCCCAGACCCAAGTAGGAATGTAAAGGCCACGGGGCTTGGTGAAGATCTGGAAGTTGTGCGACTTTAGGCAACTCATTATCTCTGGGTACCTTTCAATGACCCCAATAGTGGATAGACTCTTCTTCTCAATAATTGTCCTCATTCCCTTAGTCTTCAGTCTATTCATAGACTTGGGAGGAGGACCTTGTACTGGTGGTGCTAGGACCACGGCCTGTGCTGGAGATGGATGAGGAGTAATGGTGGCCTAAGGAGTCCTGATCCTAAATATATCGTTCATCCTTTTGGATCGCAGCTCAGCCCTCTGTGCTGCTATCAGTTCATCATCCTCAGGCTATGAAGCTGCATCTTGTTGCTCCTGGTGTTCACCCTCACTCTCAGAAGTGGAGAGGTGAATGGCGTAGATACCGTCACTATGGCCTCCGGTGACGCAAGTGCCTTCCCTTTACCTTTGCCTTTCCCACCAAATGTGGGAAGTTTGGTTGCCTTAGCCATGGATGCAGTGGCACCTCGTTGATAGTTATCCCCTTAGTCTTCTTACGGGGTGGCATATTTCTACCAGTAACTTTTGGTCTAGCCATGTCTGTAAAAACATCGAAAAGAGTTAGAAACAATTCAATCAAATGCACAGAAAAAGTAGTTGCAGACAGACTCGCCGAACCAGTTGGCGAGTCACCAAATATCTTTGGCGAGCTAGAACGGGGACGAAAGGATTAGCTCAAAAATCTTAGAAAATTTTGACAAGTTGGCGATGGGAAGGCCTTTTGGCGAATCGCCGACAGCATTCGGCGAGCAAGGATTAGCCCGCTGAAAGTTACAGTGCAATTAAGGGTCAAGGGTGCAGACAAAGGGTGAACAGGAAAGACTTTCGGTGAGTCGCCGAGTGGTTTTGGTGACCTTAGGCTTCTCACCAAAAGTTACAGAACCTAACTTCACATTCAACATGAAATTAAAGGCGAGATGGGGGACTTCAGTGAACCACCGAGTGGTTCGGCGAGCTCGACCCAGTTCACCAAATGACCTTACGTGCTTACTTTCAACCCAACTTCTCAAATTCAACCCCGCAACCCCCGAAAACAAATTCAAAACATGCACCTATCAAATTAAACTAAGACCAATTACTCCCATGCCCCCGGAATACATAGACTTCTCCCGGTTTAGCCAAATTTGGCCATTTGATGACTTTTGCCCTTAGGAATGACGTCAATAGATCCATCATTGGGAAAAATACATCATTTGGCACAAATGCGGGCTACTTAGACTTCACTCGACTAAACCCAACAACATGCAAGCACAACCCTAGAAATTTTAACTAATTTTTAACCATATAAACTCATGAATTTAACAATATAAACATTACGAGTAAGATTTTCGAATTAACAGATGCACACACATAAACAATTAAGATCAGAGAGGCCCAACACACATCACTAAGATCAAATTACTAGAAAATGAGTACAAATTGCTAAAACTAAACTCGGGATTCAGAAAACCAACCTTAGATGCCAAATAATCAAGATTGAAATGCTAGGCGGCAAAGTAATCCACTCCGAACACAAATCAACGACTCAAATACGATAAAAATGCAAGAAATATAGATAATATTGTGTGGGTGTGAGTTTGGGAAGATTAAAAGTGAGGGATAGTGAAAGAGTTTGAAAGTTTAAAGCTTTGGCCTTTAAAAACCGTCCAGTTCTCGCCCATTCGGCGACATTAGTTTTGCTCGCCGACCCACTTGGCGACACGCCGAGTGGGCACTTACCTCACCGAGTTTTACAGGACCTCCAGTTAATGTGAGGGTCCAAACGACGGACTAAGTCGTGATCGCCGACCTAGTCGACGATTCGCTAATCAACTCTTGGGCTCGCCGAGTTTTACAGACTCCACCTTAAAAGTGTCTTGAGTCCAACAGAGGTCCAAGTCGGGCTCGCCGACCTCTTCGGCGAGTCACCGACTGGACTTTTAGCTCACCAATCTCTACCTTTCTAACACTTTCTACACTTCAACCTGCACAATCAACATACCATTATTTCTAAAACAAAAATAAAGCGATAAAACACTTGGTTGCCTCCCAAGAAACGCCTTAGTTAACATCGTGGAACGACTTCCCCACTCAATTTTGATTTGTGGGGTAGAGACGAGACAACACATGACCCATTTGGGTCTCCAACAGCTGAACAGATATAGAATGGGAAGCAGTCATCTCATTCAGCATTGAGACATTCTCTTTTATCTCATTCAACACTTTGTTGTGATCTTCGACTTTGTGAAGAATAAGAGAGAGTATCTCTTCTATTTGTCCACCCTCGTACACCTTGGGCCGTATACGCTCATGAGGGGGAATGTACAGGTCTTTCTTTTTGTCCGGTGCTTCTAATTCCAAGATCTTTTTAGCCATTAGATCCAGCTGAGTTAATAGTGTGGCCAAGATCTGGTCCTTCTCAGTCTCCTTGTTGTTCTTAGCCATGTGATTAAGGAGTTGGGCTGCTATTGCATAGGGTAGTCGCGAGAGACCCTCCGGAGTCATTTGGTCAACCACTCCTCTATTTTCCGGACTAAGCCCTCTATAGAAGCAGTACAATAGCATGTTATATGAGATTCCATGTGTTGGGGATTGCAGTAATAATGACTTAAATCTCAGCCACAGCTCATGGATTGACTCACCCTCTATTTGCCTAAAACTTAGGATGTTATCCCTAAGAATCATCATTCTTAAAGGAGAGAGGTCCATTTGGTCACCATTACTACAAGACATGCTCATTTATGCTGCTCTAAACAAGCAACACGCAAACCAAAACTAAAAATAAGTAAGTTCAACTATGACTAACAAGAACAAAATTCAACTTAACTAAAGAATCTTAAACAACACCACTCCTCGGCAGCGGCGCCATTTTGATTTCACGTATCAGGACACTTTACCTCGAATCAAATTAGCTTCTCTTGAACACCAATAAGCAACAATTAAGAGCAGCCTTCGCTTTAGTCCATTCACTCTCTCTCGAGCTGAATGTGTGGAAAAGGGTTTAGGATTCACTCTCTCTAGCTGAACCCATGACAACCCAATACCCACAAATCATCAAATCAGTAATCTTGGTTTTAAAACCTCTCTTTCGAGCAAGCCAAAAACACGAAGTTAGAATTGCATTTGCAACTACAACCCTTTAAATTGAACCACAATTACTGATTGAAATCACTTTTAAACAACATTTAAACTATCAATCAACAATACTCAGCAGCTAAATCAACCCATAATCACGTAATCACACCCCAAGAATTGGGGTTTTAGCTGGACATCATGAAAAGATAGAAATCTTTACCAAATTGTGTTTCCATCAACTGGGTACGATTAATTTGGTCTTTACAAAGGTCAAGGTTGAAGAATTTCAAAGACCCACTTCCAATTTCTCTAAAATGGATATCTTCAAAGCTAAGGAAGATATTGTCTCCAAACTTAGAGTTCTAAAACTTCAAAAACTGATAATGAAAACTGATAAAAATGTATGTTGCGAAGGACCATTCGGCGCAATAAGTCAGGATCGCTGATCCACTCGACGATTCGTTATCTGGTCAATTCTATCGCCTTTTTGCTTTGGCCTTCAGCATCTTCAAGTTCTGTAACTTTAGGCGATCTAGCATTGCATCACGGAACCGTTTGGCGACTCGCCGACTGCTCTTTTCTATCTCCGACTTGATTTTCTCCTTCAGGGCTTGGTACACTGGAACTTTAGGTGAGATCATGGCCATTCGGTGACTCGCCTAATGGGTTAGGCGATCATCATGCCCTTTTTTGTTCGTTCTTTCAACTACCTTGTTCCTTTTTGCTCATTAGTGTCTATGCTTCGTTCCTCAATCCAAATACCTAAAAATCAAGGATTTACATCAGTTATTGGCACAAAATATGCATTTGAGGACACTAAATCTAATAAAATAAAGCCTAAATGAGTCCAAATCATGGACTCGTCAGTACACCATTGTTGTAGCATAGGATCTTGACTAGGATTGGCTCAATAGTGTAAATTACTAGGTTATGAACATTTGATCCTCTAAGAATGTGCGTACTTATGCTTAACACGGACATCATCTGATTCAAAACATAGGCGCGATAGAAAAATTATGGTTAATATCGGAACACACAGAAGGATGTGTAAGTGGTGGAAACTCGACACATGTACCCTGATCAGCTGAGGAAGAGGGCTGACCAGTGGCCTCAATGGCCATCGACAATGATGACAATAGTACTCTTGCTAGATCAGAATCTCTATGTCAGAAAAATAAATCCCGACAACGTCTCTTCTTTTGTAAATGATATTGAATGAGGTATTTAAATACATAGTGCTCTTAAAATTATATTAATTAATAAACAAGTATTTTTAAATAATATATATATATATATATATATATATATATATATATATTTAACCAAAAGGCTATGAGCCATTTATTATTAAACAAAAAATCGTACAAAAGGTCCAAATCAAGACCCAAATCAAAATAACAAAAACAAGAAAGACAAAATTCTAAAAACTAGTAAACAAAAGAGGAAAGTGAACAGTCACTCTTCTTTATCCACAAAACTTCAGCAAATTCCATCTTATTCTTCTCTAATCAATCCAAGCTGTTGGCAAGCTACAGAATCAGTGAAGTCAATTGAGATCTCTTAAACCAAAAGCAGCAACTGAAAGGAGAAATAAGTTGGAGCTTGGTCGAATTTCACTTAGACGCTCAAAGCTCTCACGAACATCATGAAACCGCTACCAAAGAAGACTTCTTCAGCTCCATTTATCTCTATTTTCGAACAACTTCATGGTAAGATCTCTCTAAAACTAAATAAAATCAGTTGACAGAGCTTCGAAAACTTACCTATTGATCTTTTCCTCAGCAGGTTGAACCTCAAGGAGGTTGATACCACTGCTAAAGGTCCAGATCTAGAGGTTCGTCTCGTAGACTCCTACCATTTTGTATATGTCAACCCTATCTCTAGCCATTTGTGACTGTGATACTATCCAATCCCTTGACTATTTGTGTTTGTTATTGTGGTGTCCATCAATTTGTAGTTCCTATTTTGGCATCTTGTAAATCGAAGGTTAGGAGTTTTGCTCTTTTCCATGTTAATTATAACTTTACCTTGATGTGGAACATCTAAAATTGAATTAAATTGCTTTGACATTGTATCTACAAAACAACAAGCTAGGTTAGCAAAATAATCCGCCAGGAATTCCCTTCCCTTAGCGTGTGTTTCATCTTTATCTACTGATTTTCCATTAGCCTCATAATCTTTAATATCCTCGGAGAAATGGCCCATGGTACTTCCCAAATCCCATCAAGGATCTTGATAAGAGTCAACGAATCATTCTCCAAAATCAAAGGAAGCAACTGATTATTGATGCAGTATTGTAAACCCATTAACAAAGCTTCAGCCTCTACTTCCAAAATAGTTTTATCCCCAATCATTTTGTATTCAGCAAAAATCAACTTGCCTTCACAATCTCTAATACAAAAAACACTAGAACTAGGTCCAGGATTTCCTTTTGTTGATCCATTTGCGTTACATTTATACACCCCATTGTTGGGAAATTCCCAATAAATAATTTTGCATTTTAAGATGGGCGTATAACTTTCAAGCAATTGCAATATCGCCAGTCCCTAGGAAATTCTCTCAACCATGGAAATAAGTAGGAAACATATCGAAATAAGTTTTTATTTACCTCTAAATGCATAGTATGAATAGATTTTTTTCCTCCATGAGCAATGCAATTCCTTCTTTTCTAAATCTCCCAAATAATAAAAACAGGAACAACTTTAACAATACACTTCAATTTATTTGCACAATCAGCCTCCCACCATATCTTAACTGTTTGTTGCAACTGTATAAATGGACCTTGAATGCCTACAACATTTGCATAACTCACCCAAAGCATTTGAGTTGCTGGACATGATATGAATAGATGCTCTATAGTCTCTTGTACATTAGAATCACAACAACAACAATGAACTTCATCTACCATGCCTATTCTGATAAGAATTTCCCCCACCGGTAGTCTTTGTTTCCATAGCCTCCAAAAGAGAAAACTAACTTTGAAATCATATATTTTTGAAATCATCATTCACCTCTTGCCTCTGCCTTATCAGTTTCCAGGCACTTTTGACAGAGAATCTGCCTGAACTGTTTTGCATCCACCAGGGCTTATCCCAATCTCTAATTCCTTCCATCACTTGGACCTCCTAAGTTATGTGATGACAAACCTCCTCCGTGAATTCATTCTATAGCAACTCCTCATTCCATCCCCCTTGTGTCATCAAGGACTTCACCTCCTCCAAATGATAATGGTTATCGACCCCAATAGGTAAGTAGTAATGAAGAGCACCAAGTTTAGTCCAGTTGTCAAACTAGATACTTGAATTACCACATCTTGGTTTCCACCAAATCGCTTGATCAAACTGATTTCTAGCTTCTAACATGAACTT
Source organism: Solanum okadae (assembly GCA_036553675.1). NCBI lineage: Eukaryota > Viridiplantae > Streptophyta > Magnoliopsida > Solanales > Solanaceae > Solanum > Solanum okadae. The sequence continues at coordinate 34,982,008 of CM071682.1, read as the reverse complement.
CCACACTTGAGACCCGCCATTCCAATCAACAACTTGTGATCTATGTCTTTTGCAATATTTGTTCCATAGAAAATTAGCCCACATAGACTTCTTTGTTCTAAAAGACCACCAAAGCTTTGCAAATAAAGCCTTTGGTACATCAAACAATGATCTAAAACCCAACTCTCCTTCCTCTTTAGGTAGACAGATACTATCCCAAGACACCCAATGCTTATATCTCCTTTCTTCATTAAAAGACCACAAGAATTTTGCAAAGATTCTATGTAGGTCTTGAATAACACACTTCGGCGGAATAATTACAGCTAACATGTAGATCGGGATGCTTTGTAGGACTGTAGTTATGAGCACAATTTTACCTCCAAAGGATAACATTTTTGCTTTCCAAGCCTTAAGCTTATTCTGTACTTTTTTAACTAGCTCAGAGAAATGTATTTTCCTCTTCTTGGCATGACCAATTGGGCATCCAAGATAAATTAGAGGAAAGTTTCCCCTTGCAAAACCAGTGGTACTCCCAACTTCTTGAACAATAGTCAAAGCAACTTTATTTAACATGTAATAGAAGCTCTTTTCTTTGTTTATTTTATGACCTGATTCTTTCTCATATCTCTCCAGAATATCCATTAACAATACCAAAGATCTATTGTCTGCAGATACAAATATTATGGTATTATCTGCATATGCAAGGTGATTAATGTTATCACTCCACTTAGGCATGCCAAAACTCTTAAAATCCCTGTTGTCAAACAAATTGTTCAAAGCTCTTGACAATACTTCAGCAGATATAATAAATAGAGCAGGAGACAAAGGATCTCCTTGCTTCACCCCTCTAGATGAGTGAAAGAAACCATGGGCCTGGCCATTTATAAGGATAGAGTACCAGTTATTAGCCAATAATCTCCAAATTTTGTCAATCACTAATACATTGAAACCCATTTTTTCGAACACCTTTATCAAGAAGAACCAATCCACCCTATCATATGCTTTGGTCATGTCTAACTTGATCACCACATTCGCAGGTTTCCCCCCTCTTTCTGATGTCTGTAATGATTTCCTGAGCCAATAATACATTCTCGGTAATACTCCTCCTTTTTTTAAATAATATATTGATTAATACTATTTTTATTTAATTAATCATTAAAACTAAAAGTAAATATTTTTTTAGAATATCATGGAATGCATGTTTAAAAAAATTTATAAATATAATGCAATAAGTCATTCAAATATTAAGAAAAATATAATTTATCAATTTAAATTGAAAAATGAATTACATGTCAATATTTCTAAACTTAATAAATTTGAATAGAAAATATAACATAAATTTTTTTTTAAAATGTATATAATATTATGTCAAATTTTAACATATGGTCGTTTTGGGCCATTTTTATTATTTAAAAGACCATTCAATTTTTAAAAAAAATTCCAACATGATTAAAGTAAATATCAATGAAAAAATGGAAAACATAAATCTATAGCCTCATATTAAGCAATAAAATTTTACTTTAATTTAAAACATAGAATATAACGATAAAGATAACAATAACGATGATGATAACGATAACAATAAAGATAACGATAATGATAATGATAATGATAATAATAGGACTAATATTTAATTCTTTGAATTCTTCTTCTAAGAGGACTTCTAAATCTGATAGACTAGTGTTTCTTATGAAATAAGTTTTATAAATGAGTCAAATATTCCTATTAAAGGTACACAATTTCAAAGTCACACTGATGCTTGATCAACAAGGCTTTCCGCACCTCAGAATCAGGCCAAAGCAAAATCATTTTGTGATTAGTGATGTTAGCAGTTCTCACGTATAGAGTTTGTAAAACTCTTTCTATTTTATGCAATATCTCACTCATTTATACACACCCTAACTTTTACATTAGGTGAGAATTTCATCCTCCCAAGTCTTACAATGTTTGTAATCATAGATAACAGAAGAATGAAATCTCTCATTCTTCATTTGGCTCTGGAGGCAGAGGTCTATATCTTCCTCCATGTACTTGACTGTTTTGATAATACAAAGGTTGGAGAAGTATTCTACTCCTTTCCCTGGACTCGCTTCGCTCTATGCCCTAAACTTCAACTCAATCACTTGGACAGAGTGATTTGACCTACCAACTGTCGGGCCATGTCGAGTCAGAAAAGGCTTTGATGGCTCAAGGTTCATACTAGGGAAAGAAAAGAGGGTAAGAGGGAACCCCTCCCCGCCGGTGGACTTTTGAAAATAAAATGTCAAATGAATCTCAAATATTGAAATTGTGTAAAAAAGATATTGAAACTTTTTTACAAAAAAGTCTTAAGGAATTATTCTAAATCACTTTGGTCTTGTACTGCATTTTATGTTAATAAACATGTTGAACAACAAAGAGGATACCCTCGATTAGTTATAAACTATCTATAATTTCTGGTAGGGGTTGCACACCCTTAGTAGTCATATTCTCCTTTCCTTTAGTATTATCTTCATGTAATTTTCTGATTTCAGATAATACCCTATCAATTCTATCATGTATAGAAGCTATTTGCTCTCCTAAATTATTCATATAAATATTAGCACATTTTTGTTGTTTAATCATAATATTAATATGTTGAGCAGTGACTAAAGAAATATCATTTTCAAAATAATTTTGAAAATGCAGTGAAATGAATTATTTATCATTATCTTTTCAATTTGAAAAGATTGTTGAGGAGAAAATATCAATTTATTAATTTTTCATTGTATGCCGGGGGGGACCCACCTTGGCCAAAGGGGTGTCAAGTGCCACCCCTTCGTCGGAAAATTACATTGTAGGTAGAGGTCAAATTTTGGTTTAATAAATATATATATAAGTATTGACATCTCTTGATACAAGTAAAAGGTTTAATCTAGTGGCTAAGGGGTTACAAAAAGTCCTTAAGGTTGTGTGTTCAAGCCCTGTTGGGCTCATATTATAATTAGTTTTTTTTCTTCCTTTAACCAATGACACCCCTTTATGAAAATCTTGCATCCGCCACTGATTGTATGTAAAAAATGTAATAATTAAAATATAGACTCTATTGATCATTATTATCGATTTGTTGACCGCTTAGTACTATTTTTTATTTTTAGCTTTGATACCAAAAGAAGACTGAACCGCTTAGTGATTTCAAGAAATTTTTACAAGATAACAGTCCTAGAAATGATATTATTTAAATTATCCCTTGTCCTAAAGCAATCCTTCAAACGTTATTTTTTACTCAACGGGTAACATAATAGGACCCTTAAAATATCTTAAACATTCTATCTGGAGTTTTCACACTTGACGTTACTATCATTACTGATTTGTTCTCCAAATATAATTTTTACCATTTCTTGCAGTAATTTGGTATGTTATAGTTCAACTTCAACACATTAAAATTTAGCCTATCATTTATGCTAGAAAATCAATGAAATAAACTTTTAATAGAGTCAAAATAAAATTTTATCTTATGTGTTTGAAACGTCTTCAAAGCTTATAGATGTAATGAAAAATACACAATTTTTTATTACGTATGTAAGAAGATTTTTAAAAGACGGAAGAAAGATTGGGGGGGGGGGGGGGGAGGAGGTTCCAAAACTGCCTCTTTACTTCATAAAATGAATTCTTATATAGAGGATTCCACAACAAAACGACAAAATAGAAAATAATACTAAGTGACCAACAATCGATAATAATGGACAATAGAGTTTATACTTTAATTATTACATTTTTTATTAGATAATTTTTACTTTTTAAAAATAGTTTGTTTTTCTCCCCTAATAATTTTCAAAGTGGGGTCTTGGTCTTGTTTTCTAAACTTTCTCGTTTTCTTTGCAGGTTTTATTGTTGGACGATTCTCACTTGTGCCTTGAATTGATGTAGAAAGGCTTCAATATCAATTTCTTCAGTGTTATGAACACTTTGAGATTCTCTAGCAAGACATGTCTCATCATCCTCTGTTGTGTGACCTATCGATGTCATAGAAATATCATCCGCTATCTCTATATTAAAAAATTTCATTAAATGATCTTGTTTTACTTCTTTCATATATGAGACAATTATTTTAGATCTAGAGATGTCATCTTTCTTCATTTGAAGTTTTTTGATAGTTTGATTGAATGGACTAAGATCATTCATTTACGGTGTCATTTTCACTGAGCTTTTGTAGACATTAATGACGGTCTTGATGTAGTCTATGATTTTATGTCTATGAATTTTCCTTCAAAATTTCGGAGTCAATTTATTTCAAAATTTTGTATAGTTTTTTTTTGTAGACATGAAAATCCATCCTTGAGTATCATTAAGTGATTAGGTCTTCATTTGGTATCAAAGTCGAGGACTTGTAGTAGTAATAGATGTTATATGTTCAACACGACTTATTAAAATAAATATTATAAAGAGGCAGCCTACTATTAAAAATAGTAGAAAAGAATATGAGATCATAACAACAACTTTTTTTTAAGATCTTTTTTAAAAAGTATATGGAGAAATTAAAAAAAATATATTAATCACACCATGTAAAATTATTCACCTCTCTTTAAGAATTAGAGAGTGTAATTATCCCCTCTCTATTACTAACCAAGTAATTACTTTGCCAAACAAATAGGTCAAACTTTATAATTAGATCCATTTACACTCAAATTCAATTTTCATACGACTTTTCTAACATACCCTAAATGTGCAGAGTAGATGTTCCTTTATTTCTCCCAATGGAATACTCTAGCAAAACCGTCATAAGGAAAATAACAAGGGGTGTACATCATTGGTTAGATTCGATTTTATGTATTATAGATTTAATTTATCGATTTTTTAGTTTTCAAATACGCTAAATCAATAATAAAATTAATAAGATATTTTTTAATCGATTTTCGATTTAACCAGTAAGAAAATGCTTATAAAACAAATATATGACTTCTCTAATAATTTGATGCGATAAGATAATTATGTAACTTTACAAATAATGATAAAATAATAACCATAATACTAACATGAAAAAAACTATATAACTGTAACACAAAGAGAAATTAAGAGGAATATAATGCTTACTTTAGGTTTTGAGGTTTTGTATAATGTGAAGTTGTAAACTCAAATTCACTGGCAAGTGTGAATTGAAGGACAAATTAAAGGGTAAAGACAATAACAAGTAGGTTATTGAGATTAATATTTATATATGAGTAACTAAAGCAGTAAATTACTACTATCGGTTTACCCAATAATCCAATATTAAAAAACTAAAATAGAACCGGTAACCTGATAATTTTTTTTATAAAACCATTAAAAATTCGTTAACCAAATAATCAAATAGCAATAAACCAATGGCACTTTTTTCAATTCGATTTATCGGTTGATTCGATTTTTGCACACCCCTAAAAATAACGGTTTTCTTCCAACAAGAAACTCTTGTATTTCGCCATGCATGTTTTAATTTTTTAAGGTATGAGATGTATTTTCGGTGTTTATATCTTTATTTAATTGTATTCTTACGTGTGTATTTTTGTTTGACTATATTTTTGTAATTTTGTATCCACGTCTACATATCTGTATTTCGGTGGTTTGTATCTTTAAAATACACCCCTATATTTTCTTTATTTTCGCCTTGATTATATTTATTGCGAAAATAAATACAATTGATCATTTGGATTTCATTAATAACGAGAATTCGAAATATCACACATTAATTAATAAAAAATACAAATACCTTGCAATAAAAAAAACTTGCGGTAAATATTGTAACTATAAGTATGCAATTATGCTTGATAATTAGCTATAAAACTACAGTGATTTTTGAATTTTTCTCTTCTATCTAAGCTATAAGAGAATTATACCTCAATTTATGTATTAGGTCATTTGCACTTCTTCCCCTATTTTGTGCTTGTCGTTAATTTTTATTCCTCTGGGCAAATGTTTTTTTTGTTGGTCATAAATTTATATTTTTAAATCATTACAACTTATTTTTTTTGCATCCTAAAAGAACTTATATTCCATTAGATACAAATTTTATTTCTAAAAGCAAAGATTAAAATTTATTTAAAGAGTAAACTGTGCTATTCAATCTTAACTACACAGCAACCAAAATGGGATAATTTAAATGAGACTAATACTACTTTGTTTGCATTAACATCAATACAATCTCAATGATCATCTGAGTAATTAAGATGTTATCTCTAGATCTGAACTAAATAATTAAGATTTTTTTTTTCAACTTTTGAATGTGCATAATTTATTTTTTTCAAAAAAATATTAATTTAATAACTAAAATTACTAATTAATTAGTTAAAATGAAACATTTATGTTCCTTTATAACTATTTAAGTGGTTCGTGGTGATGGTGGTTAGTCTCATAATGATGGTAGTGTTTGTTGTGATAGTGAAAGTGGTTAGTGGTGGAGATAATTGATGTTAATAGATGACGGTGCTGATAGTAATAGCTGAAGAATGTGTAGTGATTGACGATGGTGTTAGTGGCAATTGTTGGGTGATAGTTGAGGTAGTTGATAATAAAAAGTAACTACAATAATGATAGTGACTAATAGTGATGTGATAATGGATATAATTACAAGGGAATGATGAGTTTAATAAGCACGGTAGCGATTGATAGTAGTGCTTAACGGTTGTCATTGATGGCAGTCGCAAGGTGGTTGGCGAGCGTAATGGTGATTAGTGATTGTGGACAACGTGGTAATGAAAATTATCATAACAATAGACCTTGTTTAAGGTCTTGATAATTAAGACCTATTCAGAGAAAACAAGCATTTAAATCTTAACATAAGCAAATGCCTTGAACCATTAAAGTTCAGACCTTCATTGAATGCATGCAAACAAATGAATAAGACACCTCTAAAAAAACCAAAATAACCGTGTCTACATTTCTTATCTACCTAATAAATCATAAAATCTTTAATATCAAATCTATAACCAAATACATGTTGTACATGGTGGATGAAGAACATCAGACAGGCTAAAAGATAACATACTTGGTTGAATAGCAACGTAATCTAGAATGCAGATCGACACATCCAATGAAGTAACCAGTAAAGCATACTAACTAATTCTAGGACGGAAAGATCATCTATCTAATCACACAAGAAATCAATAAAAGAACTAGAGTACACAATTTATTGGTGGAGTTAAATGTAAATTAGACGTTCCTACTTGTCATAAATGTTAACTTGACATTGATTTAAAAGAATCTACAGAAAGAAATGATTAAGAACAGGATCTACTTAACTTTACATTACCCTAATTTGCCTCCAAGACTTCTAAGTTCCCCCATTGCAGTAGTGTACACCATTACTAACTGTGTCGGTGTGTTTCATTTTTACTTGATTCAAACCCCATATGCGAATTGTATGATCATCACTAGCAGAAGCCAACATATGAGGATCTGCTGGGTTCCAGCTAACACAGTTTACTGTTCCAGAATGTCCAGCCAACGTCTCAACAAGTTCTCCTGAGCTTATGTGCCACATATAAACCTGAAAATATGGTATGGGTAATACATGCAAAGAGAATCTTATCTTAATATGATAAATGCATTGCAGAACATTGAATAGATAAGAGTCGAAGCAAAGATATTTTTAGGGGGTCATAACTCCCTCCAGCTGATGATGGAATGGAAAAAGACCATGAGAATCAGAGACTTGGATTTCAGAATTGATGCAGAATTAGGGTTTGAAAGCCATCAATGAAACCGAAGAAACTAGCAAATTTCCCTAGAAGCTATTTCATACAAAATATTCCATCTCACATCTTTTTCCTAGAAGCTATTTCTTCCACTGCCACAAATATAATAAAATCTTAAAATCTTTTTCCAATCAAACTCTATCATATAAAATGAAACGGATGGAGAGATACTGTTTGTCCTTAAATTTACATTGAAGAGCATGCCTAACAAGATTGATTGTTGTTCCCACTCAATACCTTCAATTAGGTTTTCACAAAGATAGATCTCCTCATTCTCAAATAGGCATTTTTCTACTTGCTTTTATTCCTCAAGTAAAAAGGAAAGCATCAAAGCATAAATTGGATCATTTTTATATCGGGACCTTTTTACTTTTTATTTTTTGAAATGTGAGAGTTAGAATCAATGTAACCCTATTCCTAATAGATTGACCCCGAAATAGCTTACCTGTCTCAGATATTATTGGCAAATTTTCATTCATTCAGCATACAAAAGGGATGCAAATGAGTACTATTGTCAATTACTGCTATGACGTGCAAACTAGAAATTTGATATTTAAAACATGAGGAATGTCATGGCGAGTAAAGGAATATGTCACAAGTATATCACAAATAGATTATACGGGAAATTATTGTGTTTCTTGATCAACAAGAGGAGAAGTACCTGTGAGTCCTCACTTCCACTGGCAATAAATGCTTGATTCAGTCCGCCAAAGCAAGATCTTATGACGAATCGTGAACGTTTATGCCCATTATATTTGGATATGAGTTTTGCAGTTCCCTCTATATCCCACAGATGGATTTCTTGATTCCAAAGGCTAACCAATAAATACTTATTGTCTGTGGACAGTACAAATGAAGTTATTGTTTGATCCTCCTGAATTACTTTCTCTGCTTTTGATTCCCATCCAAATAATAGTATCATATTATCTTTACAAACAGAGACTACATGCTTCCCGTCACTAGTTATCCCCAAATCTGATATTCTAATAGTCCGATGGCCTTTCCAACACTCCAACTCTTTCCCTTCCAGATCCCACATGCTAATGCTTTTGTCTGTTACACCGCATAATATCCTGTTTCCATCAGGAGCCCATCCACACGAGATCAAACCAAGACCATTTTTCTCATAAATATGTATACATTCACCTGATTCAACATCCCATCGTCTGACAACTTCCTCTACCCCACAGGTGAGGAGTTGATGGTCATCAGGACTCCATGAAATATAGGAAACAGGTTTCTGGTGTCCAGAAAATCGGTGCTTCACACAGAACAAACCATCCAATTTCACCTACAAAGAACAGAAAGCTGAGAGCTGAGAAAGATCACTAAACTTATGTTTATCACAATACTCTCATGATATGTTCCGATTATAAATAATAGTATCACATTTTCAGAGCTTCGTATTCTCTTATTCAGTGCTTCCTGCCTAAACCCAAAAGCAGCGTCTGGAAAAAATTAAAATCAGTTCTTTCAAACTGTTACCAACTATGAAGCAACACAAGGAGGAGAATGATCCTTGCACATTGGATATGTCAAAACTAACTCTATTATATCCATAAAAGCAGCACCAACAACAATGCATGCACATACCACATGATAAACCAAAAAGAGCAAATACAAGTACCAACTACAAGAGAGCTACTGGAATGTTGGAAAAATACTACTGGAATGTAGAGTAGTAGACACAAAAAGCAATCGCAAACAATACCTCACATGTGGCAGACTGAAAGAAACAAAGAAACACAAGATATTTTGAAGGAACCTACAATCTTTTTCTTTTTTGAACCTACAGCTCAGCACAGAAAATTAAGATGAACTGTCTGCTCTTCTTTTATTTTTTGTGTAATAATAACTCCTAGATGATGCTGAATCCTTAATAGAAATTATAGAATCCTTTTAAGAACAAGAAGCTCTTTTTTGCCTTCTTTGGGAATGTAAATATGATTTGCATATCCTTTGTGCAACTTATCTATAACATATATGTTACCTTTCTCAACAAAAAGAATTACCAGCTCTTTTTTTATGTTAGTGCTGATTTCCACATACAAAGCTGGATATCTTTAAACATCAACAGTATTATAGCTTGACCAGTGATAAGATTTTATAAATGTATACAAGTATGGAAAAAGATAAAAATAAAAAATTAATACTACTTGGGTTTCTTCTTTTTTCTTTTGAGACGATCAAGTTGTACCAACATAACTTGAAATCTATGTTTCAAGAAAAAATAAAACACAATGAAACAATCTGTTACTTTACCAGAAAAAAGATTAAGCCGGGGATATACTTGTAGGTTTCTCTATTCAAATGACCAAATAGTAAACACCCTTACAATATCTGCAAGAGCCTAGGATTGACGAATAATTGAGCATGAATTAGTTTTACTAGATTATTTCCTCAAGCTGAGGAGTCCCTTAACTTTTACTTAGATCAGGAAATAAGTTATTCGCACTAGTGAAAAAGATTCTGACTGTAACAATGTATGTTTTCACATTTAGGGGCCGTTTGGTTACTGGATAAGGGCAAAGTTAATACATGAATAATTTGGTTATTCATGTATTAATTTTATACCATGTTTGGTTTGTAAATAGAATCAAAATTATTCATGTATAAATTTTATACAATGTTTGGTTGGTGTGTCTCCAAATGTTGTACAAAATTTATTCATGTATTGATTTATGTGGTGTTTGGTTGCATTTTTGTAATTCTACATAGCTAATACTCACATAACTTATGAGGAAATCTATGTATAATTTTATGTGGGGTAGAAGGTGGAATAAGTTATGAGGGTATTAGTTATACATGGATTAAAATAATAAAATTACATATTTACCCTTAATTTGTTTACTTAATTATTTATTTGTAAATAATAATGTATATTAATATTAATTCACAAGATTCAGGAGTCATTTTTTTTTAAAAAAAGGACGCCCCTAACTCAAATTTTTTTAGTTTCGTGATTGCCTCCCCCACCCCCTCCACCCCGCCCCACAAACAAACCCAGAAAACTGTTTGCCCCCCACCTCCCACCCCCCACCAGAACTGTTGCATTTTATTATTTGTGCGCATCAACCTATAGATTTCTGCTTCCCCAGCCCCTCCCCCCCCCCACCAACACCCCCTCAAGGGCCTGTTGCATTTTATCTTGGATACAAGCTTTATAATTTTCTATTTTTTTTAAAAAAAAATGTATATTAATTTACAATAAATTAAACAATCAATAAGTAATAATATATGTATTATAATTTCTACGTAACGAAATCCTACATAAATAATACCTACATAACTAATATTTGTATAATCAATACCTGCATAACGAATACTTACATAACCAATATTTGCATAACTAATACCTACATAACTAATACCTGCATAACTAATACCTACATAACTAATACCTACATAACTCTAACCAGTAACCAAATGGCCCCTTAGGGTATTGGTGAACTGCTCACTCCGTTTTAATTTGTTTGTCCTACTTTCTGTTTTAGTTCATTTCAAAAAGAACGTCTCTTTCCTTTTTTGGCAACTCTTTAATCCTAACTTCCCACATGGCATGTTGAAGACCACAATTTTATAGGGAATTTGGTACATTCTACACATCTTTAATATAAGACCACAAGATTCAAAAATCTTCTTTACTTTCTTTTAACTATGTGACAAGTCAAAACAGGACAATCAAATTGAAACGGATGGGAGTATATTTTATCCCCATATCTTGAGCATATAATCAGGTAAAGATATTTCCCAAAACCACTATTGTCTTCTATTTCACTATCCTCCAATACTAATTCTTCAATAGAAATGCAAAATCCCATGGTAAACCAGGATGGCAATAGATACAAAACGGGAGGAAACGAAATTCAGCTGAAAGCAATGTGATAAATGATCTAGTAATGATTTATCAATAGAGGCTATGACAAAGAATCTTCAAGAGGGTACTTACCTCCCATATGATCACCAAACAATCAGCAGCTGACGAGGCCAAGTATTTTCCGTCATGGGAGAACTGTAAGAACCATACTTCATCACTGTGATCTTGTAATATCTAGAAAATTAAATCAAGGATGAAACAATTAGACATCAAGTGCTAAGAAAATTATGTCGGTAGAAATAAACTCGAGCTACTCTACATATCGGTGAAAATTCAAAAACAATGTTCTTTTTGGATAATGGAGGACGAAGAAAATTGGTTCTCAGAAAAGCAGAGGTTGATGCATAAAGCTAGTAAATGAGAGCAAAAGAAAGCCAATGAAGTACAAAGCTAACGAGAGCATAAAATTTGCATCCACCTCTCCCTCACTCCTATCAGTCCAATCACTGAATCACTGTGTGGTTGGTCATATCAGCTGGTCTATTTGTTTCACTTTGCATCCACCTCCCGCTCTATCCTATCAGTCCAATAACTGTGTGGTTGGTCAACATCAGCTGTCTACAAAATTGGCAGTTCACTACTACACCATCCAGTTTCACCACAAAAAACCGTGCCCACCATTATCAATTACCAACAACAACAACTATCCTCAACCACAACCACTGAGTTGTCAATCACCACAATCATATGTCACAGACACTAGCTACCATTTTCAATCGTCGCCACCAACCGTCACTACCACAATGACCACCGATCACTACCAACAGCCACCACTATATATCGTCAGTACCGACAATCACAACCATCAACCAACTATATATCGTCAACCACTATCATCATTCACCACCATTTGCTATCAATAATATCCACCACACTTACTAGCTGGTACCATAACTACCTCCATCATTAACCACTATTGTTAACCACCATTACCACTAACTAATATGCACAACCAACACAATCCCTAATCGACACCCACAACCACCACCATTCACCATCACCACTACCAGCCCCCGTACAATTTTTTAAATATATTTTATTCATATTATATGAGGTTATATTCGAATTTATATATATTAATTTTTAAATAAAAATAAGTTTTATATATTCAGATGTTGAGAAAACAACCAATCTTATTTATTTAGTATTCCAATCTTAATGCAACATCTTAATGTTCAGATCTATACTCAGATTCAAATATCCAATTCTTAATGCACATCTTAATATTCAGATGTGTATTAATATTCAAACATCTTAGTCTTAACAAAAACAAATGAGGTTTAACACTTCCAAGAAAGCTACTATGTAAGGAAGGAGGTGCACAACTATAGAAATGTCATCATAAGGTCATGATGTACCATTATTTGAAATGTGAACCTTATTTTGCATCGTGAATTAGTTGGAATAAACATTGACAAGCTATTCCTCTTAAAAGATTAAGGCCTCATTTGTTTGCACTTAATAGGGGTCTGAATCTTAATCATTCAGATTCGCCTCATTAAGTGTGTTTGTTTTTGAGGACTGAATCTTAATTATTCAGATCCAGTTTATTAAGTTTGTTTTATTTTCTTATAAGCCTCTTAATGGGTCTGAAATATTTGAATGAATCAGATCTCTAACACACTCTTAACACCATTTAAACTCAAAAATAAGACTCATATCTTAATTCAACTACATCACAACAACTCATAAAAGTTGTTTTCTTATTTAATTAATGTTAATTACATGCTTACAATTATAATTTCCTTTATTCTTATTAGCTTAATATACACCTTTTACTTTCATAAATCAATCAATATATTTAAATTGATAAGCACTCTCATGGTATAGTATTTAGCACGGTTTCAGAAAATAAGAAAGTATTAATTATTTGACGATAACAATAACAAATGTCTATTATAAAATAAAATATTTTCATAAACATTATATTACTACTCTATATAAACTACTTTACATTGCATTATATTAGATTCTCAAAGTTTTTGAGTGCAAAGAATAGCCATATTAATGATGTAACTTAATGTTAAATTCTTCAAAGATAAATCATATTACCTTGTTACGATTAAAATGTTCAAAATATTATTTTCTATAAAAGAAAAAAACTATTTTACTAAAATGAGATTTTTATAATATTTTATTGATATAGCGTTTAATTAACAGTCCTAATAATTCAGTGTTCAGATTCAGAGACATCTTAATATTCAGATGTTTATTCAGATTTACACATCTAGATCTTAATGCACATCTTAATATTCAGATGTAAGATTAATGTAAACAAATGAGGCCTAAGATCCTCAAGACCCGAACTCTAATCTAGGTCTTTTTGGGAACTAATGGTCCATGTAGACATCCCACAAACAAAGTAGAAAATTTTGTATCGCTACGCAAAGGATAAGGTAGGTAAAAAAACACCAACAACTTCGTACTCTCTCCACAGAATTTTCAATCTTTTCTCTCTATAAGTAAACTTCTCTCCTCCGCCACATACCACCAGCGTCGCTGACCCATCTCCCCTACATCACCACGTTGTCGACCCTGATCTGATCCGACCAGAGAAGAAAATATTATTTTAGGGCGACGTCTATCAAGGAGGTCAGAACCATATCAAACCGGAGCAGTACTCATAACAGTGAGCAATTTGAAGCTACTTCACAAAACCATAAGCAAGTTTTTTTCCCTAACTGGACAAGAAGTTGTGGTGCTGATTGACATCAGAGTCACTGATTCCATCGGAATTCTCCACAAATCAGCCCCGTCATTGTTTTCGCTACAATTATTCTCATCATCCGCTGGTTGATGATAGAAATTTTTTTCTTGAAATCAATTGAATTGGAGCAATTGTGAAAGGTGATCGCCTCGTCGCCAATGGCAAGAGGCGAGGCAAGGCGACCCTTCATCGCCTTTTAGCTTTGTGGTGAGGCGATCTTTAAAAGGCGACGCCATGGCGACAAAAAGCGAGAGGCGAGAGGCAAGAAAGGCGGGAAAGGCGTCACCTTTTGTATTTTCTTAAAAAAAAGGCGACCAATTTAGGGTTTTAAAAGTTAAAAGGTAATTTTAGGGTTTTCAACTAGACTCCTCCAGTGACTAGCCACACTTTTCCGACTACTCCATAGTCCAGCCAATACATGTCTCTTCTTCAGAATTCCTCTTCCTTAGTTTCTTTTTCCTTCTTCTTCTTCTTCAAACTTCAAAGTCACTTCTACTTCTGTTTCGACTTTTGTTCTTTTTTTCTCATACAAGTTCTAGACTTTTAGTATGTACTATCTATATTCAGTTTTTGAATTGAAATATTTGCTAATATGTTATTGCTATTAAGATTTTGATTATTTACATATGCCATTAAACATTTTAATTTTTTGGTATTAATTGATGCCGCACTTCAAAAAGGTGAGCGCCTTGGCTTGCCTCGCGTGGCAGACCTTTGTCGCCTTTTATCGCCTTCCGCCGTCCAAAACACTGATCCACAGATCAATTCATTGATTCAATCATTCAAACCTGCAAACATCCACATCTGACCAGATTTTTTTCCAAGTTCTATCTTCCTATTAGTCCCCTCCTTTGTCCACTTCTGCCTATGTTTTTTAGTTTCTAGAGCAAATTTCTTGTTCATTGCTGACCTTATTTCAAGTGTATTGTCCATTTCTAAGTTACCTATATCAAAAAAGTGTATTGTCCATTTCAACCCATATTCTTTTAGTTTCTTGTTCAATCTTCTAGTTCTCTTGTTTGTTATTGCATCGTTCTCTAGTAGCCTGCTCATTTTTGCCTATGTTTTTTACTTCTTGTTCAACTTTTCTAGCTTTCATTGTTGCCTTTTTGGGAGGATTTGGATGAACTAATGAGGGGTATACCGCACTCTGAGAAGCTACTAATTGGCGGTTCTCATCAGGGCAACCCCTAGTGGTTTTGACGATCTGCATGAAGGCTTTGGCTTTGGGGTTTAAATTGGAGTGTTGCTTCGAGATTTTGCCAAAGCTTTCAAGTTGGTGATAGTGAATCCATGCTTTTTGAAGAAGAATCACTTGGTTACCTTATGTAGTGCGTTGGCCGAAACTCAAATTGATTACTTATTCCTTAGGAAGGGTGATAGAGGCCTTTGCAATGACTGTGAGGTTATCCCAAGTGAGAATCTTACTACCCAACATAAGCTCTTGATGATTAACTAGGAAATTATGAAGGGGGAGAAGAAGAAGACATCGTATGACCAACCGAGGATCAAATAGGGTGGCTTGACCCCTACCCAAGTTTGGGAGATAGGGGAGAGGTTGATGGTGATCGGGGCTAGGGGCCTTGGGGGAGTAATGAGGATGTGAACACCATGTAGGATAGGATAGTTGGTTGACTTAGGGAAGCAACTAGAGAGGTGCTAGGGCCTAGGGATTTTGAGGGACAACCATGGTGGTCACCGAGGGGATTGGTGGTGGACAAGAGAAGTCCAACGAAAAGTGCAAGTAAAGAAGACTGCTTCTGCAAAGTTGGTGGAAAGCAAAGACGAGGAGGGAAAGCAACCGAATAACAAAAAGTACAAGGTTATGAAAAAAGAGGCAAAATCAATGTTTACGATGGCAAAAAGGGCAGCTTTTGAATACTTTGTATCCAGCTAGGGAACAAAGGTGGAGATAAAAAGTTGTATATGCTTGCCAAGGAGAGACACGAATCATGAAGTGTATCAAAAACGAGAAACGCAAAGTGATAGTGGAAGAGGGAGTCAATAGACGAAAATGGCAAGCATACTTTCATAACCTCTTGAACAAAGAAGGGGGCAAGATATTGTGTTGGGTGATTTGGAGCACTCAAAGAGACATCAGGAATTTGGATACTTTAGGTGTATTAAGGTTGAGGAGGCTAAAGGTGAAGAGCAATCAGACTAGATGAGATTCCATGAGAGTTATGGAAGAGTTCAAGCGGAGAAGGCATAGAGTGGTTGACTAGATTGTTTAATGTCATTTTTAAGACTACTAAAATGCCCGAAGAATGGAGATGAAGTACAATGATTATGTTGTAAAAAAACAAGGGTGATATCCAAAATTGCAACAATTACAGGGGTATCAACCTGCAAAGCCACTATGAAAGTTTGGGAAGGAGTAGTGGAGATAAGGGTGAGGAGGGTGTGTATTTTCAAGAACCAGCTCGGATACATGTCAAGATCAACTACAGAAGCTTTTCATTTTGTGGAGACTAGTGGAGAAGTATAGGGAGAGAAAGAGACATATGGTGTTCATTGACCTAGTAAAGTCCTACAACAAAGTCCAAAAGGAAGTTCTATGGAGATGCCTCGAGGTTAGAGGTTTACTAGTGGCTTATATTTAGGCAATGAAGGACATGGATGATGGAGCAAGACTCTAGTAAGAACAATGAGAGTAGACTCAAAGCACTTCCAGGGACCAATGCTTAGCCCGTTTCTATTTGCCTTGGTGATGGGTGTGTAGACGTGGCAATGTACTCCAAACCTTGCAAGTCGTTTCTCAACTCTTTCAATCGCTAGGTTCCACACTGCGCTACCTTATGAGGCAATATGGAAAATCTATTGAAATTCTAAGCTATAAAGCTACTTGAATATGTTTTGACCAAGTCTAGATCATCAAGCCACTAAGCAAGTTTTAGATGAAGTTCATCTTGCAGGTATTTAGAGCAAATAGTTATTCCAATGTTGATCCTCTTGCTATAATCTTAACTCAGGTTAAGATTGAGATACGAGCAACAACTACTAGCACTTGGCAATACAAGAACTAGATAAGACTGAATCCAGTAACTTGCTAACATAGTAAAACTCTAGTTCAAAACCAACTCAAAAATCATAAAACTATTCCACTATTAAGATCTTCAACAATTACACACCCCAACAATTTACTAGCTACACCATATACTAAAGAGCTATGCATATTGATAGCCATCTCCACTCTTATAAAACCTTAATTTCAGATAGCAAATTAGCTTGTACACTCCTTAGTCACACCTATAATTGAATAATCTTACGTATTAACACATAATGATAGCTCCCAAGTATTGCAGCAAAAGCTCTCATACCTTCGTATACAATTCTAAGACACCGTTGACAAGACATAACTATAACATATAGAGTATGCTAAAGAGTTGTCTTTAACTTAAAAGACACAACTCACAAGGGTCAACTCAACTAGTGGTTTGGCGTTTTCCACTACTATAGTGAATCAAACAGAGATAGATTAAACGATGTAACAATCCATTAAATGAACACAATATGGAACATAAAGTAAGAGCTTGATCAATACTTGCTATCATGAAATTTCTCATCTGTATATAATCAAACCAAAACACAGATGAATCAAAGTATTAGGGGATTATAAGGAGCACTAAACATTTCTAACAACAACTACTAGAATGATAAAGCTTGAACAGGTTGAAAGTATAAAGAGTAATGCAATCTAACCTGCAAAGTTTGAGATGGAATTTGATCTCTTCCACACTGGTGATCAGTAAGCAAAGACATCTCACCTACTGAAGAGTTGTGAAACCTACAAGCATCTAGTTGCAAGTCAAGAGCCTGTTCGACGAGATGTAACAATCTTTGTTCACGAATTATGACTGTGGGTGGAAGCAATTTTTGCAATTCCTCTAGGAGTTTTGTTCGTGACTTTGGTCTCACAACATCTTGACCTGACATCCCAGCAAGAACCTGCTGTGAAGGTGATAAAATGCACAAAGAAAGCTCACGGACTCTATCATTGTTTATGCAAAGAGGTCCAAGCTCAGTCCTCAATGTCTTTAAAGCATCCATGACCTTTTTTCCATCCAACAGTTCAAAAAACTTCTGTTCCAATATCTCAAATGATGCCAATTTAACAATTTTTTCATCCATTAGACCAATATTATGTAAAGTGGCTACACTTTCATCCCATTTACCATCAAGGATTTGCTGCATAAATAACTTTACTACAGCAGATTGCAAAGGTATCCCAGACTCTTCTTCTAGACGTGCACCAGCTTTGTTATAACCAAGAGAATATAATGCCTCTGCTATGATTCGCACAAATTCAACTTTCTTAACAACCCCCTTTGCACCAACGACCTCATCGTCCCCTTGACAAACCAGGGGGTGAGCCATCAAGTCATACAGTGAGCAACTTGCAGGATCAGTCAGAAGTGTACTCTTTGAAAGATCTCCCAGTTTTCTGGAGGATACTTTCACACGTTTTGGTGGTGGTTCATCATCCTCTGCACGTCCCATAAATATATACTTCAGCCCATATATAACAACAGGGGGGAAACAGAACTTCAAGTTGAAATTGCAATATAAGTCCTTCAATGATGAAAACAGCACCCTACATAATACCACAAAGGGAATACTTTAAAATTAAAATAATAAAAAAAAAACAGCTAAAATAAAAGGAGGACCAAGGCAGAAAATTTGATTCCTAAAAACTTCCAAGATAAGAAAAATGACAATAGAGAGACACATGATTCATAAAACCTATGATTAACCAGCATATAGATTAGTACATATGCCGTAGACAAATTATCTTCAATCTATTATATACAAGTTACTTGGATAGGTTATCAATATAACCACATGTGCTGCCAATTTAGAGAGAAAACATCCTTCAACATCCCTACCACCATAAAAAGCAGAAAATTTCAAATTATGCAGAATTGCTACATCAAATTCAAGTAGAAGACACAATCAAATTTTCTTGGGAAGGGATATGAGAACCTGGAGTTGCATCTACTAGAACAAGAATTTTCTTGCTAAAAGCAAACCGAGAGTGTCACCTTTGTATATGCAAAACTACAAAAATGGATCCACAAATGAGGTCAAGGGCATTAATTAAACGAGAGTGAGAGTGAGACATGGGAAAAACGTGGGGAGGAGCCTGACTTAAAAGCTGAATCAACAGGTAGCCCAAATCGAACAATCAGATTCAATACTAATTATATTTCCAAATATAATAATATAACTTCAGCAGAGGAGCTTGGCATAACTGAAAAAGTTGTAAACCATATGTTGTAAACATAACTTCAGAAACAGCCTCTTGCAGAAATGCAAGGCAAGATTGCATACAATAGACTCTTATGGTCAGCCCTTCCAAAGACCCCACGCATAGCGTTGCATAGTGCACTGAGTTGCACTTTTGTAATAATGTAACTTCAAATGACGTTCCTATTTGTTTCCTTTATCAGTATTGTTGAATTACAAGCCATATGATCTCAGAGCAATACAACATAAAAATAGATGCAAATAAAAACCCTCCAATCCTACCTAAATGAGCCAACGTGTAGTGGCGTAAACCATATATTAGACACGCAGACACATAATCATACATTACTTGAGCGCGGCTATTAATATTTCATCCTCCTCTATATCTTCTTAGTATGGGTAATCAATGCTCAAAGGTTATGGTAAATACTAATGAACATTTCCCTCCGTATGTTAGGCTCCTGATGTTGAAAGTCTAACAAAAGCAAGCATGCAAGGTACATTAGTCACTATAAACTTCATAGTTCCATCTATAATTGCCTGTCCACTAAGAAGAGTTACCCACCAATGCAAATGACTTAACGCTACAAATACTAACAGTGAAGCTGGAGTTATCAACACAATCTCACACTCGCAAGAGTTGACTACAAACAATTACTCTCCTGTAATGCCATATACCTCAAGTGATACCTACTTCCAATTCAAAATCATCATCCATGTAAATAGCTTGGAGTAACAAACATCTTGAAGTGACAATGACCATGACAGTGATAAGCCGTTAGACCCTTAAGGGTAATTGACCAATTCATACTTTTTAAATTCCCAATTGCATTATCACAGAATATATGATCGAAAAGATGGAAACTCAATAACACCGGATTCCCAAACTAGTTTGAGTCGATTATATGAATCCTCTACATCCATTTCTGGCCCATTTTGTTCCAACATATATAATTTGCTAATTTAAAGAAAAAATAGGGGTTCTCTAAGGCTAGAGATTCTCCAAATCTCAAACACTGACCTACAAGTCTCTAACACGAAAATCCAGTCCAACAACAAAGGTTAAGTTATTGCTTCATTAATCTTCATTGTCCTACGAATAAAAAAGGGCAACGCTTGGTTGACTGTGTGTTCATTGAGGGATTCACATTTTGTCACAATTCAACATATGTATAGAAACAATATAAGCTCTTAAAAACATAATCCTCTTAGTTAACCGGCAGATTGATCTAATCGGTAAAAACAAAACCCATCAGATTGCACAAATCTTTAAATAGCATCAATTAAATCCATAAAACAGACAAAGAATCAAAATTCAGGTGTGGCAACTTGCAATCCAACTCCTAAAATCCCCAATTTCTGCAAAAAGTAAAAGACAAAAAGAGCGATAAAATTACCACAGTATCAATAGATGTGCATAGAATCTCCAGTACCCTGAGGCTTCAGATCAAAATGAAGAGATAATAGTGGGAAAGCAATCAGTGAATTGATGAACAAACAGAGGAACAGACACAAATGATGATGCTGAGGTCCGAGAGGCACGATATGTATAGATTGGGTCTTTGTTAATGGCGGTTCGGTGAAGGGGCACATGTGAAGAGGTGGGAGAAAGGGGATTCGGTTTGTATTTATGCCCTTTGGGTACCAAAAGGAAATCTATGGGTTCAACTGGCCTGCATGGACTTATAACTTATGCCTTGTGAAACAAAATTATACTTTTGAATTTTTAATGGCTTAAGTCATTCATAACTTTTTAAAGTTATCTGCATAATTTGTTTAAACACCTTAATTAAAGCTTATACCTATTGAACACTTATATCTCTTAAAATTGATACATATTTGATACTTTTTTGACAATCAACCCAAACTATGAGATGTGTGTAATACACTTGCTGTGACATGGCAATGACATGACAAATTGATAAATTAAATGATGACATGTGTAATTTAAATCTAAAAATGTATTTTAAAAATGAAATTCTAAAAAATAACTATTTTAGTCTATTTTAATTATTTTAAGAAAAAACTAACTAAAAAATTAAAAACGATTTTTCTAAAAAAAGCCACCTACACACCCATGCCACCAGTCCTCTTCGTCAAATCATGTACTATCACTTTCCCCGGCGGTATCGTGATCACAATTAGTGAGCCTTGCCTCTTCACCCCAAGTAGTATGACATGGTTGCGTACCCAAGCTAAAAATTAATTCCCTTTTCAACCGAATAGCATCAAAAGTTTTCACTCATTCCATTCATTTTCTTTCCATTACTAATCATTTATTACAATTATATGAAAAATAATTAACTTTTGCCCGAAAAAAATGTTATCTTCATCGGGAAAATGGAGTTATGCTGGAAAATATGAAACTTAGATCTATGTAATAACTAAAAAAAAGAAAGAAAAAAACAAAAAGAGTTGGAGAGAGTGAGAGAAAGAAAGAGAGAGGTGGAAGGGGTGTGGGTGAAGGAGATGATGAAGAGAGGGGGTGTGGGGAAGAAGGCGACTTTTCTTTTTCTTTTTTCATTTCTTTTTGTTAATTGATTTTAAAAAATATTAGCAGTATAAGTTGGAAAAAAATAAAAAATAAAAAATAAATTGTTTAACGCGCTTAAGGAGGGTGGAACACACTTTTTTAGCCATGTCAGCATTTTGTGTTTAATAGGAATGACTTTTGAACAAATAAGGTGTTCAATAGGTACAAGCCTTAATTGAGGTGTCTAAGTAAAATATACGGACAACTTTGAGTGGCTGTGGACATATATTTATTATTTTAATTTAAAATTAAGTGTTTAATCAATATTAAATTTTTTGTTCCTCAGTATTTCAGTAGTAGAGTAATCAATTGGTAATCATTGATTGTAGAATCAAATCCCACACTTTCTAATCTTATCTAAATACTATATATATAAATAAATAAGTATACTTAAAGGTTATTTTGACTTTAAAACATCTAAAATAAGTCAATCCAAACAAGCTTTGAGACAACTTGAAGAGAAAGGTTACTTTAAGGGTTGTTTGATATGGACATGGGAAACACAAAGTTATTGACTAGGATATTCTATGGAATTAATTATCCATATATATATATATATATATGGATGTGCAAAAATCAAATCGACCGATAAAACCAAATAAAAAAAGTGTTATTGGTTTATTGCTATTGGGTTATTGCGTTAACGACTTTTTAATGGTTTATAAAAAAATTATCGGGTTATCAGTTCGGTAATGATTTTTAATATTGGGTTACTGGGTAAATCGATAACCCATTAAGACTATAGTAATTTACTAATTTTACGTATACATAAATATTAAATATTAATCTCAATATCTCACTAGTTATGTCTTTGTCATTTAGCCTTCAATTGATACTTCACCGTACATTGAGTTCACAACTTCACATTATACAAACCATCAAAACCTAAAGTAAGAACCCTATTTCTATTAATTTTTCGTTGTGTTACACATGTATAGTTCTTTTCATGTTTGTTATTATTATATCTTTTTTATGAGCATTTGTAAAGTTAAATTATTGTCTTGTCGCATCAAATTTATTAGAGAAGTCATTTATTTGTTTGATAAGCATTTTCTTATTGGTTAAATAAAAAATTGAACTATTAAGGACAAAATGTCACGACCCATGGGTATACCCTAGAAGTAACACGGTGTACTTGACCCCGAAGGGGTCTCATACTAGCCCTTAGCATATCATGAATTTAAGATAATAGAAAATATGGAAAATTTAAAACATTTTACAATCAAAGTCATTTTCATAAAAGCAAGCGGAAGTCTTTCTAAACTTTGTCTCAAACCATCTAATACAACTTTAGAATAAATTGTTGGGACACAACCTATTTAATAGTCTCAAAAACATGGAATAAAAGACATAAAAGAAATGGTGGGTGTTGTTCTCGAAGCTATGAGGACTCACCAAGATCTTCAACTCCTTAGCTCCTTAGGAAACCTAGCTTCAAGATAGCACTCAAGTCTCCAAACCCTACATTTGATTAGAATGTAGGCAAAGTATGCGTGTGTACAAAATGTACTAAATATATTAGCTAGCATAGTCATAAGAGCATAAGACAAGGGTTAGTCAATATAAGACATAATCCAAAATCATATGAAATACTTCATGAAACATAAACCATAAGCATAAGAGACAATATCATAATCATAATAAGCAAAGTCTCCAACATAAGCATCATATAAGCATTACTTGACTCTTAGTCATCTATACCATAATAGAACCATTCTCAAGTAACCTCAAAAGTATACATGTGCAAAGCATGAATAGCATCCCATAATACCACACAAGCCAAGTATCCCTTTTTGGTCATCTTAATCATAGTCTATATGCATGGTCAAGTCTTTAAGCTTTTCTACCATCAGGGCTTCATACTCCTAAGTAACCTCAAATCACACTTGTGCAATGCATGAAAGGCATCACATACTACCCTTCATACTAAGCATAACCTTGAAGTCATCCTAGTCATATTCACCCTCCTTTGGTCTCACTATTGGCTTACTTCATGTAGACAAGGGAACTATCACCTTTAGTCAATCATATCTTGGAAGGCAACTATAGCAACAACTCAAGCTAAGTCTATACTATATAAGATAACCCTTCACAATTAGCCTCAAGTCATACTTATGCAATGTATGAATATCATCCCATACTTCTATCCACACTAAGTACCCCTTTAGGCTATCATGAATGCTCACTAGTTGGGGACTAGTCCCTCCTTTCTATTTGCCATTAGTCATTTAAGGTACTTCTCTATTTAGTACTAGGCAAGTCACAACACATGAATGAACCATATTTCTCAATTCAAGGCTACCAAGGAATAACCCCCTAATAGGCTAGACTATGCTATCACCTTACTAACATAACTATATTAAGCTAAGCTAACTACCTTGGAAGATACACTAACATGTAAGTCCAAGCTATTCTAGGAAAGGTACAAGTATTCCATCCTAGCTACCATGAAATAGTCCTAGACCAACTAAGTCATGCTACCCTTACAAGTATACTAAGATACAAATGCAAGCTATCCTTAGGAGGGCATGATTCTCAATCCTAAGCTATCCTTAGGAGAGTATGATTCCTCAATCCCAAGCTACCATGACTAACCCTAACTCAAGCTACCCTTGAAATGCATCTTACAATGCAAGGTCAAGCTACCCTTAGGAGAGTATGGATCCTTAATCCTAAGCTACCCTTAGGAGAATGTAAGTCCTCAATCCTAAGCTATCCTTGAAATGCATCTTACTATGCATAGTCAAGCTACCCTTACAAGCACACCAAGATTCTAATGTAAGCTATACTTAGGAGAGTATGATTCTCAATCCCAAGCTACCCTTAGGAGAGTATGAATCCTCAATCCTAAAGCTACCATGAAATGGTCTTGGCCAAACCAAGTCATGCTATCATGAAGGCATCCTAACAATGCTAGTTCAAGCTACCTATATGAGAGTATAAATCCTCAATCCTAGGCTACCATGACTACTCCTAACTCATGCTACCCTTGACATGCATCCTACAATGTTAAGTCAAGCTACCCTTAGGAGAGTGTAAATCCTCAATCCTAAGCTATCCTATCTTGGTCTTATCTTACCAAGTCAAGCTACACATGAAGGGATCATACATCACAACTTCAAGCTATTCTAATCTAACATGCTTTGATTCATTTTAGGTTATTAAGTCAATCTAGAATCATTCTATGTGAGAGAACCTTGGATCTCCTAGCATCTTTATGCCTAAGTGTGTAAGTGAGAATATACTTTCAACAATACACAACAAGATCACATTATATTAGCTTTACTCTCAAAGCCCTAACTAATATGATCACAAGCCTTACTCTCAAGCTTTCTTTCTTAATCTCATCATTATACCTAGATTTCCAGGTATTTCAATCACATTCTTCATTAGTAGGTGATTCTAGTCATAATTTATCATAAAGGTTCAATTTCATCTTTACAAGTCATGATCCATCAATTGAACTATAATCTAATTCAATTCACTTCTAAGTGTTCCTAACCTTGAAAAAATACTACACATGACATTGATTTTAGAAGATCAATTAGAATTCCTTAATTCCACCTCTCATGGCATAAACCCACATAATATCACATTCATCAAATAGACTAGGGTTTACCATAGAAATCACACAAATTCATCATATTATCATAATTCAATGCTAATACAATCATAATTAGGTATTATCCACTAGTTTGGAATCATACCTAAACCCTACCCACAATGTAGAAGGAAACCCTAGCTAGATTGGGTTTTTGACTTCACAATTAGGGGAAAACCTAGGGGGCTCTATGGGTGGAAGAACCCATAGATGAATAAGATAATATACCTTGGTTCAAAGCCCTAACCAATCTTGCATCAATGGGGGAAAAATCTGACCTAGCTTCCTTTCTCCTTCTTCTTCACTTCTAGAGAAAGAATTATTTGGAGAGGATTTTGGGGTCTTTGAAGAATGAGTTAAATGATTTAGTTTAGGGGTCTATTAGGTATATATAGGGGGTTTAATAACTAACTAACCGATCTCCCTTAACTCCTAACTAATTAATGACTTAACCCCTAAGCCCCTAACTTAAAACTAAACTTGAAAATCTACCATGACCCACAAACCACCACCCACGGATCGTGGGTGGGGTCATGGAGCGTACTGCACCTCTATAGGTGCTGGTACTACAGATTAAAATGACAGGCCAACTCAGGCCTTGACCCACGACCCCAACCCACGGGGCGTGGGTCCATTCACGGTCAGTAGATGACAAACGTGAGTCACCTAAATTTGGCAGTTTTGGGGGCTGCTTTGGGGTCCTCCTCAAGGAACCCTTTGGGTGGTCCTTGGGAGGTCGTACCTCGATGTTTAGCCCCGAAAACCTCCATTCTAAGTACGGGAGTCATTTTTACGAGTTTAACCCTCATACCAAACTCCAAAACTCTCATACTAGGCTCTAGAACTCTCTAGTTCAACTTGCTAGTTTCCGGGGCATTACACAAAAACCGATAAATCGAAAACTGATAAAAAAATATCTTATTTGTTTGGTTATTGGTTTAGCGTACTTAAAAAATGATAAACTGAATCGATAATACATAAAATTGAACCAAACCGACCGATGCACACCCCTATATATATGTGTGTGTGACAACTTATCTCATTATTATAGTTATAGGATACAATAATATTGCATTTTATTCGAATATTACTCCTTATCCCTCATATCAAATTGTTAGGACATCATAACAATAGTTGTAGCACGTAGTTGTATTCTATTAGAACTTCATGCTTATAATTTATCTTTTGGAGAGTTTGTATTCAACTACACATTTGTGTAGCATCTTTATATATTGAGGAATAACTCCTCCATGAAATACAATCGAGTTTTGTCGTGTTCATAAAGTCTTTACCTGGTATCGGGGCCTTGCAAAGACTCATGTCTCACAATGGCACTTCCTTCAATTATCGATATCACCTCGCAAACCCCTTCCCAAAAAAATATCAACATACACACCCAATGTTAGTCAGCTTCATCTTCGTAAATTGGATCGTAACAACTATATTGTTTGGAAATCACAAATTCTCTGAATTCTAAGGGGTCATGAACTCGAAGGATATGCGAATGGTACACACAAGTGCCCTCCAAAGGTAATTCCAAAAAGCTCTTCTGAAGCAACCTCAATTGGCGCGATTATCAATCCAACGTATAGTTTATGGATCAAACAAGACCAATTTTTATTGAGTTGGATTCTCTCAACCCTCAACGAAGGGATTTTAGCCCAAGTAGTTGGTCTTACAACATCTAGACTATTTGGCAGGCTCTTGAGATAATGTTTGTGTCATAATCCAAGGGTAGGATAATGCAACTAAGGCTACAATTATAACTCACAAAGAAAGGCAAATCATATATTCTTGGAGGACTTAGACAAGAATATGATGTCGTGGTTGTCTCGGTCACTACTAGAGCGGAATCAATATCATTGGTCATCTGCATGACTTGTTTTTGTTACGATCCGATCTTACACCCTAGACGTGTCCAACACTCGAGAACCATCATTGGTCCCCAAGCGAACCCTCATCCTAGCTTACTACAAGCGGAAGACTAACTCAAGCATACATAAGCATCAATCTAAAAGAAGCGTTTAACAACAATTTACTAAATCTCAAACTCTCTAAATATACTGAGTATGAAACATAAGTTTTAAATAAAACATTTGAAATCAAAATACTCTCTAAAATTGTCTATCTATGAAGCCTCTACTGTATAAAGATGAGAGTCGGGATGACACCTCAAAATTCTACTACTAACAATTTATAAAATTAGAGTCCCCCGAAAGCAAGGAGGCCTCACTCAAAAGCTGACGAGCAGATGAAGTGATCTTAGCAGAACTCTTCTTGAGGATCCCAAGTACCTGAATCTGCATCTTTTTTAAGATGCAGGTCGAATGACATCAGTACATTAAATGTACGAATATGTAATATCATTGAATAAAAAATAACTGAACTAAGAGTCTAAAGGTAACTCAATTGAAATATAATATAAATTATGACTAAAAATCATTTTTAAGTTCTTATTGTAATATGCAATAATAGGAAATACTGAACTAAAATATACATACATATATATATATATATAGTATATAGTTTACTTTATTTTACTTGAGAGTTTCTCTAACCGACAACCATCACTATGAGCCTCGTGATGATATAATGTCTCACTCACACTGCCATAACTGTCATATACCTTGTTGAGATATAGAACATCTCAACTAAGTGGATCCACTAAAGCTCTACCCAAAACCAGTAAGTAGTCATCTAAAAAGTACAATCATTTACCCATATTGGCTACATGCTGAGTTGTCTGAACTCACCCCATATCGATGCTCAATATTACTCCCAATAAATATATACTCATGCTCAAATGTATAAACCATACTCTTTCTCAATTTGAGGTAATTGCTCAAAATATCCTCTTAAAAGAGGTAATTTCTCTGAAATATCTTTAAACTCATTAACTCATTCAGAAATCAAAATTTCTCTTTTCTCAATGTAAAAAGTGATACATTTGGGAATACTTAGTTACCTTATACTCTTACTCAAATCATGTTTAAAACTCTTTCTTAAAACCCATTTTTGCTTTCTTAGAAAACCAGTTTAAGATAAAAATGTTTGCTTTAAAAGATTATCAAAAATTATAACTCAAAATAAGATTCATGTTGAAATATCGACATGAACAAATCAACTCAAAGATCTTAATAACAATATAGAAAACTCAATACTCAGAAATCAAGAACTAAGAACTCAACGATACTACTTATCTCAAGAATACTCAAAATCTAGGATAAAACCATGGATTACTATTCCACTGAATTTAGATAGATGTAGGACGTGAGGAAGAACTTAGTTCATCATTATGATAGCCTTACATATCTGATTATGAAGCTATTAGATTGAAAACTTTGATGGAGACTTCATTTATCTTGAGCTCGAGGAAGAACAATAGCTTTCTTGGAGGAAATCTTTGAGCTTAGAATCTTGGGGCTTGATCTTGAGAGAAGAAACTCTTTTATGAAGTTCTTAGAGTGGAAGAACTTGGGAAAACCTTGGATGAAAAGTTTCTCTTTGTATCTTGGATTTTTGACATGGAAGTGTTAGGGTTCTTGATGAAGAAGTGGAACCCAATGTGAGTTTTGAGAGACATTTTGGAGACTTGAATGTACAAATTGATTATTATGAGAGGATAACTAGTTAGTTAAATAATATACTTAGTTAAAACACCCAAAAATTACTTAGAATAGGGCTAAAAAGCCCGGGAAAGGACCAAAATAACCTTGGAACGTGTGTAAGAAGTTGTTGAAAAACCAATTGCAGAAATCTTCACGAATGGCTATATGGTTCATGGAAAATTTCACCGTCCGTAATTGTCATTAGTAGAACTTCGACTACTGACATGGCTTAACTAAAATGAGCATAACATTATACTCCAAACTAGAAATGAAGCAAACTTGGTAGAGTTGGAAAGAGGACTCATAGAACTTTAATTTAATAGGTAATGGGCCACCAAATTCATTATGTGCTGAGAGTTGACCTAAGTATAATATTATATCAAAACCTAATTGGTAAGAAAGATTTCAACTCAACTTTGAGTTAGGGGATTTTAGTGACCTTAATTCATATCCAAATTCATTCTCACACTAAAGAATTGTCCTTTAACACCTAAGAACAATTTAAGAGATAGAACCTTATACACAATAAAGAATTGTTCGTGTCTTAGATTTGAAATTTTTGGGGTGTTACTATTTTTAAGTCATGAGTATTGTTTCAAACAAATAATAAGTTTGGAACAAGGACTAGGCCAAGCCAGCTTGTCTGTTCGACGATCCAATAACACTAATAATAATAATTCATTTAAAAAGCCTATTAATTTCAATAACAATCAACTTATGATGGAAGATCCGGACGAGGATGAGGTTGGAGTAGCAATACTAATTCGTCCACCCAAAATTAGTGTCAATTTTGTAATAAGTTTGGTCACCCGACCCTAAATTGCTACCATCATTTTGACCATGCCTATCAAGCTCCATCCAAGTCGCACATGGCTGTTTTAATTGCACAACATTCCATGGTTGGAGACTCGTATTGGTACCTAAATTGTGGGGTTACTCATCATTTAACTAATGATATACGGAACATGGCGGTAAAAGGAGAGTATCTGGGAAATGAAAAAAGTTCATATTGGTAATGCCCCATGTTTGACAATTTCTCATTTTGGTCATTCTACCTTACCTAAGGTTAGCTCGCCTTTACATTTATATAATGTTTTATTGGTACCTAAAATTATCAAAAAAATTCTTAGCGTGACAAAATTTACTTCTGATAATGATGTTATATTAGTTTCACCCTCATTTTTGTCTTGTGAAGTATCAGGCAACAATGAAAATACTACTGCACTCTTGAGAATGGCCTTTATCGCCTCCTTGCTGCCCAACCACTCAGCAAACCCTCTTCGTCAAATAAATCACAAGCTTTCCATGTTTCAAAGTTATCTTCTGATTTATGGCATAGTCGTTTAGGTCACTCATCTCTATGAACAATAAGTAGTATTATTAAGAGTCTCTCTTTACTAGTCACAACGAGTTCTCGATCTAATGTTTGTTCAGGTTGCCAATAAGGAAATAGTCACAAATTGCCATTTTTTTATTTCTAGTTCTAGTGCTTCGTATCCTCTTGAATTGATCCACACTGAAGTATGGGGTCATACTAGATGAGTCCAAGATTTGGACTCATTTAGGGCTTTATTTATATAGACTTAGTGTCCTCAAATGCTTATTTTGTGCCAATAACTTATGTAAAATCCTTGATTACCAGGTATATGGATTGAGGAAGGAAGCAAGGACACTAATTTGCAAAAAGGAACAAAATAGGCTGAAAGAATGAAGAAAGGCAAGCCTGGTGATTTGATACGCTCAAATTACACCTCCCTAAAGAAGCATAAGCAATCGTTATCAAGTAAAGAACCCAACTTGTAGGTTGGGGTCGATCCCACGAGGAAAATGGTTTAGACTTTACCTTAATCAATAATTATATTCAATTAGTCAAATTACTTCCAGAAACAAGTAATTAAAAAGGGAGGTTTTTGTGAAACAAATTATTAGAATTCAATAAATAATCAGTAATCAAAAGTAAGTTTTGGTTGTTATCAAGGTGAGTGAAATAACTAGGGTATACGTGTTACCCACAAGCTCATAACGCACTAATCCTAGTAATAGCAATCCTTTCCTAATGCATTACATGCAAAGTGATAAGTTAGGTATCTCTACATCCTTGGTCGGGCATCTAGAGAATTTCACCCCGCACCTTGGTCCGGCTACGTGTGTGTAATTTACTAACCCTTACCTTTACCTCATATTAGACATCATAATCGATGTTTGGATTAGTTATTACTTCGCACCAATCGACACTAGCCTATTAGATAGTATCACACTAAATCTATGTTGATAATTCTTTTCTTGTTGATTACCTCCTTGGTCCGACAAGTAGCAACAAGGCAAGTTCTAACGTTTGCAACTGCTAAAAAGACTTCTAAACGAAAGAATTATCAATGCATGCACCACACTATTCAAGAATTGCTTATTTACTATTCATACTTTGTTAATTGCTTATGGTTCCCGCAACCCTAGTTGTGGAGTTTAGTTAGCCATAATCATATGAACACAATTCATTGTTTTAGATGAAAGAATTATAAACTCATGTAAAAAGAGTAATAAACCCAAAAATTCAACTTGAATTGCAACTCAAAAATCTTCAAAACGATCTTAGGAAATTAATAAATGCTAAAGTTGCAAGTTAATCTCCCAAGTCAAGAATTAGAATAGAATAATAATGTCTAACCCCCAAAAATGAGGTTTACATGCCCTATTTATAGAAAACAAGTCCTAAATTAAAAGGAAAACAAAATAAGGAAAGTTTGTTACAGGCACACGTCTTCATTCCACGAGACTGACTCACGAACCGTCAATAGATCTACGGTCCGTGAGTCCCTTCCGTCAGCCAGGACTTAGAAAATATTTCAACTTCCAAAAATTAGCTTCTCTGAAGCAAATGATGGAACTGTAGTACGGACCGTAGATCGATCTACGGTCCGTCAATCCCCTTCCGTAGCTCCACACTTAGAATCTTCAAAATCAGGTACTGGAACCCTCGTAGTATCAATCTACTGATCAACAGTACGGTCCGTAGATCAATCTACGGACCGTCAATGGTCACCGTGGTTCCACACTTGGTCAGATTTCCCTGATTTGCCTTCCATGCCTTGGCTTCTGATCTCCGACCACCATCTATGGAGCATCAATGGACCTACGGTCCGTAGATCACCTCCGTAGATGCCCTTTTCTGCATTTCTTTCAGCTGTCTCTTTATTTCCTCGCCTGAACATCTTTCCTGCCAAATATGACAAAAACACATAAAAACCCATAGAAAAAGGCCCTAGACACACACAACTTGTAAGTGAAATGTATTAGAAATACTGTAAACTCACGGTATGTCAACACCCTGAACTTAAATTCGTTGTTTGTCCTCAAGCGACGCACTAAGACTCTAAACGACACTTGTATAGAAGCAAGCATTTCAAGCACAAGCAATCATATGGCTCTCTATCCCACTCACTTTCCGGGTGCAACATTTGTTCTCTTAGACTCGACAAGCTAATTCATGTGGATCAAACCATGACAATGATCGACCAACCAACACACAACATACACTATTTTACTATCACCAAAGTACCAACTTTCCGCCAATGCAATTAGTGCCCTTACTTCAAACGAAATCCCTTTTCTTTCACACAATGGCTATGGCTTTGAATATAAGGATTCATTCAACACTCACACTTAGAAATAACTTCAAGTACAGTTAATGCTCAATACCATAGGCTTGCCCTTATTTTCACTACTTAGACTCCCCACATTAGACTGTAGGATCACTATAGGACTTTCTTGGCTTGTAACGTAGGCTCAGGGTCAGGTGTGGTACATTTGGGTACTTCTTCGTGACTTTCTGCCCTCCTTGGCATTACACTTGGCTTTCAACCTCTTTCTGCCCTATATTTTTTTCATCTTACCATTTTACCTTCTTTCCCTTGATTCTCTTCAACCATGGATGTGACTTTAGGTTTTGTAGATCTTTCTATTTTTCACTTTTTTTTCTTTTGTTTTATACTTTTTCTTTAGCTTTCAACAAGTCACATCCATTCATCTCTTTTCTTAACATCAAAATCTTTACCTACCCATTTTTCTTTCGGTTTCCTCTTTCATAGCCACCCTCAACTTATGGATTTTCCATTGATTGAGGTGCACAATACCCAATGTCGAGTCAGGGCCAAGATTGAAGTTACCTTTTACATCAGCCACCCTCAACTTAGGCTTTTCACCTAAGTTGAGGTGCACATGTCCAAGGAGGGACCAGGACCAACATAGTAGATTTATGGGAAGGTGATTTCGGGGTTTAGAAAGAAATGCTCTAATTTTAGTCTCAAAGCATTTGGATCAAAGGGATCATTTATTTCATTTGGTTGGATCTTTCATTTGGGCAATTTGTGGATTTATCAGAACAATGGCCTATGATCACCTCCTAGCTTCTAGAGTGAATTGTCTTAGTAGGACTAACCGGGCAAGTTCTAGTTTTGCACAAAAATTGTTTGAACAATCAACTATTCTCACACACACTTGGCACATAGTTTCATTATCAGATTATCAAATTGCCCAGTTCATGTTTCAGCTTAAGTCATGCAATCAAGTTGATTCCTTATCATGTCATACTCAGAGCCAACACATTCAACTTGTCTTAGCCTACCAATTCTAGCACACATCACAAAATTTTGAATGGTATATTTTTCATAAGCCATCATGCTTCATCATTCTTTTTCATGCTTCTATACATACAATCCTAACACATGCCGGTTCAACATAAATTAAACAGTCTCTTAGGGAAAAAGAACACATGCAAGAAAACCCCAAGAGAGGATTTATGAGTTGGGTTACTCAGACAGACTTCACCTTATCATTCACAATCCATTTACCCCACCCCTAACAAAAAATAAATGTTATTGTCCCCAGTGCATACAAGAACAGTAAACGATAGTGGATTAGGTGAAGCAACTTGTGGCACATAGCGCCGAAGAATCATAAACGAGCGGGTGGGTCCGGTTTCCCGGAGCCCGCTGGAACAATAGTAGGGTCACCCTCAGTAGTGCCCACGTCATCCATCATAGCACCATCAGCGGTGCTCATAACGTCCCTCACAACAGGCGGAACCTCTATAACTGGGGCAGAACTCGATGCTCCTGCAGCACTCTCATGCACCCTCCGCTGGCGCAACTCTTCATCTAAAATCGAAGCCTTCCTGGCCTCCTTCTCCTGCCTACGCTGTCTCTTTTGAGCTTTCTCCTCTTCAGTGCGACTAGAACGGTGCCGCTTACCTTTGGTATGTGTAGATTCGTGCCCTTTCTCGGCGGTCCCACTGAATAAAGCATCCAGCACCGTATCATCAACCAGTGCAGTAGGTGCAGCTTGAGGCTCAACTATAGGGGTGGAAAGAATGACATCTACGTCAGTCCGAAGACTGGCTAATTGAGCCTGCAAAGCGGATAGATCTATGGCCGGGGCTGATCGCTTGAGGACTCGCAATTCAAAGGCATCAAGACGTTTATTAACAGCCTGGACCTTCCGGTCCATCATGCCCTCCATCCTTCGAACCATTCTGGTCTTGGACTCGGCTATCGACTTTTGCATCCACGGCTGGATGTGATGCAGCAGTGTGGCCATCTGAGCCTCTAGTTTCTGTACTCTGGCCAACGGGACAACAGTAGCTCCTCGGTGTGGTGTGGATCGGGATGAACTAGGAGCCATACTAGTGGCCTGGGAAGAGGAGACCGGGATAGTATCAGAGTGATCTGGTATAACGGGATCACCGCCTTGTTCCTGCCCTACCATGTCTGCAAGATCTACGCCCAAGGGATGTACCTCAACCTGGGGCTCTCTGCGAGGTGCCTCCACATTTGCCTCATCTCGAATGAGGCCTATGTCCAAAGTCCC
Organism: Solanum okadae; assembly: GCA_036553675.1. Taxonomy (NCBI): domain Eukaryota; kingdom Viridiplantae; phylum Streptophyta; class Magnoliopsida; order Solanales; family Solanaceae; genus Solanum; species Solanum okadae. Next base: position 34,946,906 of record CM071682.1, on the reverse strand, counting down.
TGTAGGGTGGATCAACCTATCACAATGCCAGATCGGCACTCCAGAGTCCCTGCACAATTAGAAAATGAAACATGGAAAGGGGTAAGTAGTGGAGGTCTTAAATGCCCTCCGTGAATCTCTGCCAGCAGCATGTGGGAAAAGTCAATCTCCACTCCTGCTACCAGTGTTGCAACCATGATCGCTCTGTCCCATGTGAGTTGGTTGTCAGCTTTTATCGGCGACACCCTGTTACGCACCAACAACCAGAAGAACTTGGCCACAAAATTCAATGTGGCCTTTCAGATACCTAACCGAGGTGCGGTGACCCACTCTACACGCTCTCCATCTGCAACAATGTACTTAGCCAACCATTGTATTACAGCCTCTCGCTGTTCAGCATTCCTCTGGAAAGCACCGCTCCGCACGATGTCCCATCTGTACTCAAACTCTGTTGTGTTTAATGACCAAGAGTTACCTGTGGTCGGACCATATAGAAAGCGGCTGATGGTGGCATGTGATATGTCCACCGGACAACCCCGGACCACAGTGGAAGAGAGAGCATCTTGGTCCATGGGCTTTGACCTCTTGGAGATCGAGCCACAGAGAGTGGCAACATAGGAGGCGTAGAACTCTCGCACAATCTCCTCACTATAAGTCCCAGGGTCTCGAGTCATCCAATCACACTTGTGAAGGTTAAAAAGACGGTGGATGTCAGGGACAGTGTGCAAGCTCCCCGTGAGGACTCTGCACTCCTCTGTAATAAGTCGGGCCATCTTTCCTTTGTTATTTATCATCTTGGCATCCCGATAAATCTGCCATTGGCCCTCAACACACCATCTGTTTGGCTCGCCGACCACTAGAGTAGGATTCTCATTCCTTGGTGCTGGTACAGACTCCGAGCTAGTGGCCTCATCAGACAAGGCAGCTTGGTCATCCTGGCTGGACCCTGTGGCTTACTTGGCATTGGACCCCAAAGCATGGGCAGACTCGGACCCTGAAGCATGGCTGGACTCAGAGGCAGAAGCATGGGTAGACTCAAAGCCAGAAGCATGGGTAGACTCGGAGCCAGACGCAGACCCAGTAGCTAAACTGGAAGCAGCCCTAGTTGTTGACCCGATCAGTGTGTGCTCCTTATCAGACTAGGAGACAGTGACTACGTCGGTGATCACCTTCTGGGGGGGTGCCTCTGGTGTTTTGGGGTGCCGTGGGGGAAGTCTTTGTGTTGGGAGGAACGTATGCTGGATCTTTTTCCGTATTCGTGTCCTCATCGATTAACCTGAAGCTAGGAGCAACATATTTTGACTTGCCCTGTTTTGCATAGGTTACTAGCTTCTTGGGTGCCATCGTACCTGTGGAGGCGATATTAGTGTCAAAACTAACCATAAACAAGCTAACAAATATTTTAGAACTGTAAACAAACAGTGACAAAGTCCTAAGAAAATTTCAGACAAAGGCTACAATGGTCATCCACGGAGGAAACCTACGGTCCGTAGACTGATCCACGGTCTATGGAACCCTTCCGTGGATCAGAGGACCAATAATATTGGTCGCAGATGGAAACCACAGATGTACAGAACGGTCCGTAGATTAATCTACGAACCGTTCTCCACATTCATTGTTTCACACTTTGTGAGATTTCAGGTGCATCCAACCACGAACCTAATCTACGGTCCGAAGACGGGGTATCATCGATGTGATCTGTGCTAGATTTCAGCCATTTTTTTATTTTCAAGTCCACATCGTGGACCATTTTCAACAATATCCTAGTCTAACCATGCATTTCAACATTGAATCATGCTAATTTGTCATTCTTAGGATTCCGATTAATCATTTTAACAATTATTTAAGACAAACTTTGGACCCCTAAGTCGAAACTTACATGTAGACTTATAATCACATACAACAAGGCAACACAATCGTTCCAAGAGTATGGTTACTTCCCATTTTATCATGCAATTTCATCTAACAATTACCCAAGGTCAAGACCCGATTCCTGAGTCTCTATATTAAATCTATGAACCGAAATTCAAAGTGAGAGGAAAATCTATTACCTTACAAGCAACGTGGAGTGGGGTGATTGCGTGACGACACTAAGTTTTGCAAGACCAAAGAATCACCTCTTCGTTACTAACCCAACACCGGACCCTTTTAGTGGAATATGGAATGAGTTGTATTCGGAATGGAAAGGAATTTTGGGAATGATGGGGGAATGGGAGGGATGATTTTATGGGGGAGTTATGGAGTAATTTAGGGGAGTTGAGGGTGTTTGAAACGGTTGGGGAGTGAATGGAGGGAAGTGGAAATGATTTGAAATTAGGGAGGTTTTAAATAAAGGGGATACGGGTCGGGTCAGATAGATTTAGGGTTTTGGACCCACGAGACCCCGCCTACGGTCCGTAGATTGGGACCGTAGATCACACTTATACTTGGAAAAGTTTTGGGGCTTACCTGGGATCTACGGACACCATCCACGGTCCGTGGATAAAACGACGGACCGTCGATGGGGTCCGTAGACCTCTGCACTAGACCATTTTCTACAGATTTTGCATAGCGTACCTTCACATGTAGCAACCATTAGGCTATTCTTTTTACATTTTTTGGATACTTTTTAGACACGGACCCTATGCTAATTTTAGCCAACACTAAAAAAAATACTAAAACACCTATCTAAATTGATACAGAGACGTATTTAAATAAAGAAAACTACTAAATGGGAAAACAGAAACCTATTGTTTGCTAGATTGTACATCTTGGGTTGCCTCCCAAGCAGCGTTTGATTTAACGTCGCTACACGACGCAAGTTTCTTGATTACTCAGACTTCATCAAGATTGTAGGCCTTAATCACTTCTTGCACACTTTCAGCATTTCCCAGATAGAACTTGATCCTTTGCCCGTTTACCATGAACCTTGTTCGTTCACTATTCTCAATCTCAATTGCTCTATGGGGGAGCACTTTTGTGAGCAAAAATGGCCCAGTCCATTTGGATTTGAGTTTGCCTGGAAACAAGCGCAACCTAGAGTTGAATAGAAGCACAAGATCACCAGCCACAAATTCACGCTTTTAATTCTTTGATCATGATACCGCTTCATGTTCTCTTTGTACAAGGCTGAACTTTCGTAAGCTTTTAGGCGAAACTCATCAAGCATATTAAAGTCATTCATTCTTTGATTAGATGCGGCGCCACAATCCAAATTTAGCTTCTTCATTGCCCACAGTGCCTTATGCTCTAGCTCTACCGGTAAATGACAAGACTTCCCATATACAAGTTGGTAAGGAGACATACCTATGGGGGTCTTGTATGCAGTGCGATAGGCCCATAGAGCATCATCAAGCTTCCTTGACCAATCTATTAGCATTCACATTCTTTGCCAAAATCTGTTTGATTTCTCTGTTGGACACTTCAACTTGCCCACTAGTCTGTGGATGGTAAGGAGTGGCTACATTGTGGTGGACACCATATTTCTCAAGTAGTGCCTTGAACAAGTAATTACAAAAGTGAGAACCTCCATCGCTAATAATAGCCCTCGGTGTACCAAATCTGGAGAAGATATTCTTTTTCAAGAATGCGGTGGCACTTTTACCTTCATTGTTGGGGAGCGCAACTGCTTCCACCCACTTCGATACATAATCAACCGCAATAAGAATATACTTCATCCCATATGAACTCACAAATGGACCCATAAAATCAATGTCTCATACATCAAACAACTCTATCACCAATATAGGATTCATAGGGAGCTCTTGCCTATTTGAAATCCCTCCTTCTCTTTGGCAACGATCACAAGACTTGGTGAAATCATGAGCATATTGGTGGATGGTGGGCCAATAGTACCCACACTGCAAAATCTTATGTGTAGTCCGAATACCACTATGATGCCCACCAACAGGTGATGAATGGCATGCTTCAAGTACACTCAACATCTCAACCTCGGGCACACATCGACGAATAATCCCATCAGCACAACTACGATACAAGTACGGCTCATCCCAAAAGAATTTCTTCACATCATGCATAAACTTTTTCCTTTGGTGAAAAGACAAATCCGGGGGTACAATATCGCTTGTCAAATAATTAGCAAATTCTACGAACTAAGAAATCAAATCATGAGAAGCAGCCAATACATGTTCATCTGGAAAATCATCATTAATTTCAACCCTATCTCCAAGCTTTAGCATAGCCTCTTTCTCTAATATGGACAAGTGATCGGCAACTTGATTTTCGGTCCCCTTTCTATCTCTTACCACAAAATAAAACTCGTGCAACAATAATACCTATCGAATCAATCTTGGTTTTGCATTCTTTTTCGCCATCAAATACCTCAATGCAGAATGGTCAGTGTGCACTATGACCTTAGTACCAAGCAAGTAAAATAGAAATTTCTCGAATGCAAAAACCACCGCAAGAAGTTCTTGTTCGGTCACAGTATAATTCTTTTGGGCCACATTTAGAGCTTTGCTAGCATAGTAAATAGGGTGAAGAATTTTCTCTTTCCTCTGTTCTAGTACCACACCAAGCGCCACTCCACTTGCATCACACATTACCTCAAACGGTTGTTCCCAATCAGGTGAACTAATGATAGGTGTAGTAACCTACTTCTCCTTCAATTCTTCAAATGCTCTCAGACAAGCATCATCAAAATCAAACTTATACTCCTTTTCGGGCAGTTTGCACAATGGGTGTGCAATTTTTGAAAAGTCTTTGATGAATCTCCTTTAAAAACCTGCATGCCCAAGAAAACTTCTAACACCTTTTACAAAAATAAGTGGTGGAAGATTTTCTATTACCTCAACTTTAGCTCTATCAACCTCAATACCTTTCTCTGAAATTCGATGACCCAACACTATACCTTTTTTAACCATAAAATGACACTTCTCCCAATTTAGCACCAAGTTGCAGTCTTCACACCTTTTAAGCACCTCGGCCAAATGATCCAGACAACGATCAAAAGAATCACCAACAACTGAAAATTCATCCATGAACACTTCAATAGTGTCTTCCACTATATCAAAAAATATAGACATCATACAACGCTGGAAGGTTGCTGGAGCATTGCACAACCCAAATGGCATCCGTTTGAACGCAAAAGTCCCATAAGAGCAAGTGAAGGTGGTCTTCTCTTGGTCTTCTGGAGCTATAGAAATTTGATTGTAGCTTGAATACCCATCAAGAAAACAATACCAACCCTTTCCTGCAAGTCTATCCAACATTTGGTCCATGAACGGCATAGGAAAGTGGTCCTTTTCTGTCCACACATTCAACTTCTGGTAATCCATACAAACTCTCCATCCAGTAACGGGCCTCATTGGAACAAGCTCATTTCTTTCATTTGGAACCAAAGTAATACCACCCTTTTTAGGCACGCACTGCACAGGACACACCCAACTACTATCTGCAATGGGGTAAATAACTCCCTCATCCAGCCACTTGATGATCTCCTTTTTAACTACCTCTTGCATAGGTGGATTTAATCTTCTCTGGTTCTCGATACTGGGCTTATGATCTGGCATGAGTTGGATTTTGTGAGAGCAAATACCGGGAGGAATCCCAATAATATCTGCAATAGTCCACCCAATAGCTCGCTTGAACCTCTTTAACACAGTCACCAAGCACTCTACTTGTCTCGCATTTAAATCTGTCGCAATGATGACCGATAAAGTTTCTCTCTGCCCAAGTATACATACCTCAAATGCGGTGGTAGAGCCTTAAGCTCCAATTTCGGTGCCTCCACAATAGATGGTCTTGCGGGTGGGGACTCACAATTCTTCATGTCTAACTCATACTTCTTTGGTTTGGACCGATATTACACCTATTGAGTGTGTCTACCAACTCATTATACTCTTCAATACCATCACTATCGAAATTTATCATAACTGCTACTAATGCCTCAACACCTAGTCGCTCTTCAATTTGCACTTCTGTCCCACTCTCCACTCTGTAAGTTATAACATATACTGTTTGAAGCTCACCACTCTGCTTTATGGACCTACAAATATTGAAAGTTGTTTCTTCATTATTCAGTCTGAACTTCATCTATCCCTTTTCCATATCAACCAACACACGCCCTGTGGCAAGAAATGGTCTCCCAAGGATGATGGGAACCTCAAAATCAACCTCACAGTCAAGAATCATAAAATCTGTCGAAAAAATGAAAGACTCCACTTTCACTAGCACATCATGGAGTACACCAATAGTCCTCTTCACAGTTCGATCGGCCATTAGTAATCGCATTGTAGTGGGCTTTGGGTCCCCTAGACCCAACTTCTTGTAAATAGACAATGGCATGAGGTTTATGCTAGCACCAAGATCACACAATGCCTTAGCAAAGTGTAACAACCCTATAGTACATGGGATCGTGAAAGCACCAGGGTCTTCCTTCTTTTGCACAAGAGATCTTGTAGCAGTAGCGCTACAATGCTGCAATTTATCATCATCTTCAAAACTCACAGACCTTTTCTTTGTCACTATTTCTTTCATAAACTTCGCATACCCAGGCATTTGCTCCAAAGCTTCTATCAAAGGAATGTTGATAGAAAGCTGCTTCAACATACTAATAAACCTGTGATATTTACCATCTTCAGTCTTCTTCACTAACCTTTGTGGAAAAGGTGGCGGAGGTCTAGGTATGGGACCACTTTCTGAGATATCTCTGCTTCTTGCTCTGTCGCAGTCTCAGACTCTTCTCTAACCTCTACCACATCATCTTCTTTTCTAATCTCTGCATCCACCACATACGGCATAAATAGATCTATGGTTTACTTACCCCCTCGAGTAGTAACTGCCATACAATGACCATCATTCTTTAGATTCTAGATGGTGTTGCTAGGAAGAGTGCCAGGTTGATGTGGATTCATTGTGGTAGACAACTGAGTCATTTGCTGCTCTAGATGCTTTATTGACACTGCATGGGCATCAACCTTTTGACCAATACCCGACAAGTCATTTCTCATCTCTTTCACATTCTCATCAGTTGAATCAAACCTTCTCATCATCTTATGCATCATATCTTCAATATGCGCCAGATTGCCTCCAACTTCCCTAGTACTAGATTCCCAATTTTTAGGAGGAACATAAGGTCCAACCCGATCATTTCTGTTGCCATAGTTGTTCCGGTTGTAGTTGTTGTCGCGATTGAAGTTTCCATCCCGGACATATTGACCCTCTCGGTTGTAATTACCATATTTTCGACCTTGGTTTCCTTGACCTTGGCGTCAATTTTCCGTGTTGGATCCTCTGCATAAGCATCTTCTTCATAGTAACACTCTTCAGCTGGTGGTGGCGTTCTAGTCAAGCAATTCATAGCATTTACCTTCTGTGCACCTCCACTCACATGCTTCAATACCAACCCCAACTGGGTCCTCATCTGAGCCATCCCCTCACGAATCTCCTCTGCAGACTGATTATTCGTAGCATGAATGGCAAATGTGTTTCTCCTAGTATCCGACCTCCTAGTGTTCCATGATTTATTATTGCGAGAGATCTTCTCCATTTTTTCTACAATTTGCGCATATGTGCACTAACCATATGATCCTCCAACAATAGTATCAAGCACTGCTTTCTTGTTGTCATCCTGACCTTGATAGAAATATTCCTTCAGTGACTCATCATCAATACGGTGATCCGGAACACCTCTTATGAACGAAGTGAATCTGTCCCATGAGCTACTCACAGACTCTCCAGGTAATGCCACAAAATTATTTACCCTATCTTTGTGATTAAACTTCTTGGACATTGGATAATACCTTGCTAAGAACACATCTCTCAGTTGGTTCCATGTATAGATCGAGTTATAAGGAAGCTTAGTGAACCATATAGCAGCATCGCCTGTCAGTGATAGAGGGAACACTCGCAATCCGATGACATCCATATCCTAATCTGGTTGACCTACACAGCTCTTACAGACCACCCTTATCTTGGCTATGTGAGCATGTGGGTCCTCCGATGGCAACCCTGAGAACAAGCCCCTCGCTGTAAGCATCTTCATTAAGCTACTGGTTACCACAAATGTGTGCCCTGGAGGCAAAGGGGGTAAGACTAGAGGTCCATCAGAATCAGCAATATTGACGTTGCCCCTGTAGTTGTCATGCAGTTGTGGGCCTGGTAGACCATGCACCCTCACTACATCTCCCATTTGATTTTCAGCTACACCCCGGTTTCCCACCAGCTACTCTTAGCTGTTCTAACTCAACTGCATCACCAAGATTTACTCCGATAGGATTAACTGGAATTCCTTGATTGTTCATTCTTCGCAAAGTTTGATTCAACTCTGGATCGTACGGAGTAAGTGGTTCACCCTGGCTCCGTGTACTTGGCATACACTAGAGTTAGAACCTGAGAAAGACAAAAACAACAAGAAAAGCAAAATTGGGAAATATTTGACTAATGTTCAATAATGTAGTTAAAATAAATCTAAAAGCAAAATTTTCCCCAGCAGCGGCGCCAAAATTTGATATGCTCAAATTACACCTCCCTAAAGAAGCATAAGCGATCGTTATCAAGTAAAGAATCCACCTTGTAGGTTGGGGTCGATCCACGAGGAAAATGGTTTAGACTTTACTTTAATCAACAATTACATTCAATTAGTCAAATTACTTCCAGAAACAAGTAATTAAAAATGGGGGTTTTTGTGAAACAAATTGTAAGAATTTAATAAATAATCAGTAATCAAAAGTAAGTTTTGGTTGTTATCAAGGTCAGTGAAATAACTAGGGTATATGTGTTCCCCACAAGCTCATAACGCAGTAATCTTAGTAATAGCAATCCTTTCCTAATGCACTACATGCAAAGTGATAAGTTATGTATCTCTAAATCTTTGATCCAGCATCTAGAGAATTTCACCCCTCACCTTGGTCCGGCTACGTGTGTGTAATTTACTAACCCTTACCTTTACCTCATATTAGACATCATAATCGATGTTTGACTTAGTTATTACTTCGCACCAATTGACACTAGCCTATTAGATAGTATCACACTAAATCTATGTTGATAATTCTTTTCTTGTTGATTACCTCATTGGTCCGACAAGTAGCAACAAGGCAAGTTCTAACATTTGCAATCGCTAAAAAGACTTCTAAACGAAAGAATTATCAATGCATGCACCACACTATTCAAGAATTGCTTATGGTTCCCACAACCCTAGTTGTGGAGTTTAGTTAGCCATAATCATATGAACAGAATTCATTATTTTAGATGAAAGAATTATAAACTTACGTAAAAAAAGTAATAAACCCAGAAATTCAACTTGAATTGCAACTCAAAAATCTTCAAAACGATCTTAGGAAATTAATAAATGCTAAAGTTGCAAGTTAATCTCCCAAGTCAAGAACTAGAATAGAATAATAATGTCTAACCCCCAAAAACGAGGTTTACATGCCCTATTTATAGAAAATAAGTCCTAAATTAAAAGGGAAACAAAATAAGGAAAGTTTGTTACATGCACGCGTCTTCATTCCATGAGACTGACTCACGAACTATCAATGGATCTACGAACGTGATTCCCTTCCGTCAGCCAGGACTTAGAAAATATTTCAACTTCCAAAAATCAGCTTCTGTGAAGCAAACGACGGAACTGCAGTACGGACCGTAGATTGATCTACGGTCCGTCAATCCCCTTCCGTAGCTCCACACATAGAATCTTCAAAAATAAGGTACTGAAACTCTCGCAATATCAATCTATGGATCAACAGTACGGTCCGTAGATCAATCTACGGACCATCAATGGTCACCGTGGTTCTATACTTGGTCAAATTTCCTTGATTTGCCTTCCATGCCTTGGCTTCTGATCTACGACCACCATCTATGGAGCGTCAATGGGCCTACGGTCCGTAGATCACCCCCGTAGATGTCCTTTTCTGCATTTCTTTCAGCTGTCTCTTTATTTTCTCGCCTTAACATCTTTCCTGCCAAATATGACATAAACTCATAAAAACCCATAATAAAAGTCCCTAGACACACACAATTTGTAAGTGAAATGTATTAGAAATATCGTAAACTCACGGTATATCATTGATCACCAAGTCCACTTGGCGAGTCACCGAATGGCTACTTGACCGCCTAAAGTTCTAGTGTGCCATGCCCTGAAGGAAAGAACCAAGTTGGCGAGAGAAAGGAGCAATCGGTGGATCACCGAGTGGTTCCGCAATGCAAAGTTAGATCACCCAAAGTTACAGACCTTGAGGTTGCTGAATTCCAAGGCAGAAGGGCGACGAAAATGACCAAAGGGCGGATCGCCGAGTGGTTCGGCGAGCCCAACTTACTTCGCCGATTGACTATTCGAAGCATATTTTTGGCGACTATAAATACATTTTGAACATTTAGTTTAGTATCTGAGATCATAATATCTTAGTCTATTATTAAGTTTTGAACGGGGAGACAAGTTTTCTCTAATGTTCCTTAGCTTTGAATAATTGAAGTTTTTTCACTTTTGAGAAATTGGAAGTGAGTCTTTGAGATTATTTGAACTGGAACATTGTAAAGACGAAATCAATTTTACCCAGTTGATGGAAACTCAATTTGGTAACGATATTTATATTTTTATGATGTCTAGCTAACACCCCAATTCGTGGGGTGTGATTATGTGATTATGGGCTGATTTAGTTTATGGGTATTTCTAATTATTAGTTTAAATGCTATTTAGAAGTGAGTTCAATCCTTAATTATGGTTTAATTTAAGAATTGTAGTTGCAAATGCAGTTCTACCCTTGTGTTTTAGGCTTGCGAGAGAGAGGTTTTAAAAATAAGATTATTGATTGATGGTGTGTGGGTATTGGGTTGTCATGGGTTCAGCTCGAGAGAGTGAATCCTAAACCCAATTCCACACATTCAGCTCGAGAGAGTGAATGGACTAAGGTATGGGCTGTTCTTATTTCGCATGTTTGTTGCTGTTTGAGAGAAATCGACTTGATTCTAGGTAAATTGTTTGAGAGAAAGTTTACCTCTTCTATAGTCTAGCTTACTCACTAATATTTAGCTATTTTCTAGTAGTTGCAATTATCCATTTGTCTATATTAGCCTATAATCAAATCACATCCCAAGAACCTGTTTCACTATTGTTAATTCGTATTGTTTATTGCTATTTGTAGTTGATAATTTTAAACCAAAACCCCCATTTGACATTCGTGTCACCCCTTGATTTGAATGATGTCTTTATTCGACAATTTTTATTCCTATGACTGATTTGATCATTTTCATACTTTCCTATTGAATCTTAAACATGTACCGCTCCCATTGGGATTCGACCCCAACTCATTTAGTTGGGTTTTTACTGATTAACGACCGTTGACGCTTAGAATTGGATGAAGTTTGTTTGAAACATTATTAATCAAAATGGCGCCGCTGCCGGGGAGTGGTGTTGTTTAAGATTTCTATGCAATAGCAGCCCAACTCCTTGATCACATGACTAAGACCAACAAGGAGACAAAGAAGGACCAAGATTTGGCCACACTGTTGACTCATCTAGATCTCTTGGCCAAAAAGATAATGGAATTTGAAGCACTGTACAAAAATAAACAGAGGTACATTACTCCTTATGAGCGTAGAAAGCCCAAGGACTATGAGGATGGACAAGTAGAAGAGATACTCTCAACCATTCTCCACAAAGTCAAAAATCACGACAGAGTGTTGAAAGAGATAAAAGAGAATGTCTCAATGCTGAATCAAATAACTGCTTCTAATTCCATATATATTCAGCTACTGGAGACCCAAATGGGTCATATGTTGTCTCATCTCTACCCAAGACAAAAAGGGGGGTTGCCTAGTGACACTAGGGCAAACCCCATGAATCAAAGTTGAGTGGGGACTTGCGTCGTGCCACGACGTTAACTAAGGCACTTCTTGGGATGCAACCCAAGTTTTTATTGCTTTATTTTGGTTTTTTTAATAATCATGTGTTGGTTGTGCAGGTTAAAAAGTGGAATGTGTTTGAAATTTGCAGGTTGGCGAGCCAAGAGTCCAGTCAGTGACTCACCGAAGAGGTTGACGAGCCCGAGTTGGACCGCAATTGGACTCAAGATATTATGCAGTTGGAGTCTGTAAAACTCGGCGGTCCAATGGACAAGTCGGTGAACCCGACTTTGTCCGCTGTTTGGATCCTCACATTAACTGGAGGTCTTGTAAAACTCGGCGAGGTAAGTAACCACTTGGCGTGTCGCCGAGTGGTTCGACAAGATCGTCTAATATCACCGAAAGGGCGCGAACTGAACGGTTATAAAAGGCCAAAGGTTTAAAAGTTCAAACTCTTTCACATTCCCTCACTTTTTAACTTCACAAAATCACACCTGCACTATATTTTTTGATATTTTTGCATTGTTACCGCTTTCTAGTCGTTGAATCTGTGTTCGGAGTTAGATACCTTGCCACCTAGGTTTACAAATTCTCAATTCGACATTAAAAGCTGGTTTTCTGAACCCCAAACTCATAATTAGCGGTTGAACTCTTTTGCAATCGTATTGTTCTTATTGATGTGTGATGGGCCTCTCTGAAATCATATTTGTGTGCTTGTCTGTCTGTTTTAATTTTAATATTATGCCTAAAATGCGTAATTGTTAATTTCCCAAATTTTGTGCCTTAAAATTGATCATAAATTGTTCGATTGTGCTTAATTATGGTTGGGTCTAGTTGGGTGAAGTCTGAGTAACCCAATTTTGTGCTAAATGACGTGCTTTACCCAATGATGGAGCGTTTGACGTCATTTTTAAGAGATAAAGTCATCAAATGGCCAACTTTGGCCAAACTGGGGAAGTTTGAGTACCCCGATGGCATGGGTCTGGTGGGTCTGAGCCTAATTGACTGTGTATGTGGTTTGATTTTGTTTTCGGGGGCAACGGGGTTAATTTTGGAAGTCAGGGCAGAAAGTAGGCACATTGAGTAGTTTGGCGAGCTAGGTCAAGCTTGCCGAACCACTCGGCGGTGCGCCGAATCCCCCTTTATCGCCTTTAATTTCATGCTAATGTTGAGATTGGTTCTGTAACTTTCGGTGAGAAGCCTGAGCTCGCCGAGTGCACTCGGTGACTCACCGAAAGTCTCCTTGATCTCCCTTTCTACGTCCCCGACCCCTAAAATAAACTGTAACTTTCGCCGGAAATTTATCTTGAAGATCAGCTATTTTAGTAACTATCTCCGGGGTTTTTAAAATCTGTTCGATTTTTTTAACACGAATTTCATCCTTTAAAAAGGTGATATGTTGTGAAAGGTTATTAATCCTGAAAACAGTGTTTTCTCTTACAAAATTACTTTCATCTTGTGAAAGGGTTTTGACAAAAGGAAAATGTAAATCTTTTCCAAGAATAGTAGCAGTAATACCATCAAGGTCAGTAAAATAAGGTTTTATCTGAGTGATAAAAGGTATTCCAAGAATGATATCTTCATTGATATCTTCAGTAATAACAAAATCATTTGTTAGACAAATACCATTATTGCAAATATGAGCTTTAGAAAGCTTATAATTGATTTTCAAAAGTTCTCCTGTAGCGGAGTATAGTTTTGAAGTACTTTTTTGTAAATACTTGGTTGGAACAATACCTTTTACAATGCAATTCCTATCTGCACCGCTGTCAAGCAAAGCAATTTTGTTAATAACAAAATGTTTACTAACAACTATTTTTACAGGTATATGATGACTCTGAGGTCTGATAGAGGAAATTACCGTTACTCCTGGTGCTGCAGAAGAGGAGGTGTCATTACCTGTATTAGTAATAAAAGGCTCAACTAAATGATCATTATTAATATTGGAAGGACCAATACCAATGTTGTCATCAAGGTCTTCGTGAGAAGAACCCTGGTTAGACTCAAGGTCATGGAAAGCAGCTCTTTTAGGAACTTGAATATCGGTTTCGATAGTACAAAGTCGAGATTTAATGTTTTTAATCTCTTCTTTAAGGGTAGATACCTCATGACGAAGATCTGAGATGGATGGTTCAGAAGGTTTATCAGATCGATTCATGATCTGCTTCATGCTGAAAGGTTCAATTATCGGACGGGTTTTGGGTTTATCCGAATTGAGAAGAAGATTTTTGAGTTCTAGGAGAAAACGATTCCTAGCCTCATCATCATTAATGTGTTGGATGACATCAAAGAGAGCTTCTTTCGAATGATCAGAAAGTACTCTAATATGGGGTGTACTATCACAAGTACAAAAAGCTTCAGTACAAGTACAATCTTTCCCTGATTGACTGGCGTCTGAATCATAATCAAGATCAATGTCTTCGTCATCACTATAATCATCAGATGCACCTGAAGATTCAGAAAAAGGTTCATCAAGAATAGCAAGAAGCTTACCTTTGGTTTCTTCGTCGATATTAAGAAGATTAATCTTCTTTTTCTTGGTTTTGGAGCGACATTCATTGGCTTTATGACCAGTTTTGCCACAAGTCCAACATACATCTACTTTGGCATCATTAGGTCTCTTAGACCTAAATTTCTTTTTCTTAGGTCTGGTAGAATCATCTCTCCTTCGAGACTTCTTCCTATGGGATTTTTCTTTATTGTCTTTATTGATTTTATCTGGTGGAGTGATAAAACCAAAATCCCTACAGAAACTTCCAAGTTCCTTTCTGGATGAGGATTGTTCTTTCTTGAGCTGATGTTTGAGTTTAATATCTGTGCAAAGCTCAAGAGCTACAATATTGATGGTGCTTACTAAATCACCATAAGTAAGATTGCCATAAGGAATATTACCATTATTGCGATCTTGGATTTTTGTCCTTACCTTATCTGCAAAGAGAGGGGGTAATCCACTGATGAAACGTTCTTTCCAGAAATCCAAATTGCAATCTGGGCGAATCATAACCTTACTGAGAAAGGCATGTTTGTAATGGATAAATTTGTCTAAGTTTGGACAACTTAGATTGTTTAGGATTTGAAGACTCCTGTCTTGGAACAATTTTGGTTCTCCAATAAAATGCTTGGCAATATGGTAGAGTAGGGTAGCACAAGCATCTTCTCTTGTGATAGTAGAAGTGGATGGTGTATTACCTTCCATTTTTACAACTGTCTCTGTTGCAGTAGCATTAACAATGAGTTGCTTGATCTCATCAGTGCAATAATTATCCCACCAATGTTTCAGCATTCCTGTGAACCCTGCAATGATCATGTTTGCAGCATCTCTATCTGCTGACCCACGCAATTTATATGCAGTAATAGCAACACCCATTTCATGGAGCTTATTGTAAACTTGATGCTCAGCTAGGCCATCAATATTCCATTCTGTGATGCTTCTTCCTTCGTGAGAGGAAGTGGATAAGAAGGCATTTTCTTCATATTGTAAGTCTGGGAAAAATGGTTTATCATGGTAGTTTTTCATATTGTGAAAACGACTACTGGCTAGCTTTTGGAGAAGGTTGGATTTCTCTTTGGCTTTAGGATTGGATTCTTCATGAAGGGTAGAAACCTTTTTTGAAGTTTTATCCTCTTTTACAGAGATATTGAAATTGTTGAGTTGTGCATTGATTTTCTCAATGATGTTTCCGGTTACTTCAAAAGTATCAGAAAGCTTGGGGAATTTTTCTTTAGAAAATTCAGGGATTTTGAATCCTGGATAGGTTTCAATGTTATGGTTAGAAGAGGTAGAAGCCGGGGTTGGCCTCCCACTGAGGTTAGGTTTAGTATCTTCTATCTGTCTAGAGATAGTATGAAGGATTTGGTTAGAGTAATTGTTTTGTTCAACTACTCTGTCAATATCTGCAGAAGTTAGTGGCCCATCTGCTTTATCACTTTTCTCTTTGAAGGGAGAAGCTTTGATTACTGTACCTGCAATAGGAATATTAATTCCTTCCAAAGGAGGGGTGATAGATTCGACAATTTTATTAGAAGCAGTGTACCACTTGTTAATGATAACTTGTAATGACTCAGTACAATTTTCAATCCTACCAGTCATTTCAAACCATTTGAAGAATTCAATTTCACAACCAATTCTTCTCATATCCTTCATCCATAAATCTCTAAAGGATTCTCTTTGCCTAAGAGTATAAGAAGAAACATACCATTTTCTCTTTACTTGATTGTCAGGATGAGTCCATTGCTCTTGTAGAATGCCAGAGTTGGGTTCAAAGGTTTTGTTTACCTTGAGCATTGTTAACCATGATGGTTTTTCCTTGGGAGGTTCCATCTCACTTGCAGTAGGACTACCTGGAATATCTTGGTAAAATACTTTGGGTATGTTACCTGAAAAGTCTACTCCTGTAACTTTACCTTTACTGTTGTCAGTAACGGAAACGATTTCATCATCATCATCTACTTCCTCCGGGGTTTTTGAAGAAGAAGGTGGTCTGGGAACGGGTCTTGAAGGACACGAGGTAGAAGGGGACCAAGACGACCTTCGATTAGAAGAAGATCTTCTTGCCGGATTGTCTAAGAACTTAAGTTTTATAGAACCATCTGGAAACTGAATGACTCTTTCGATTTGGGATCGTTCAGAGTGTGAAGCAAAGGGTTGAGCTATGTTTTCAAAGCGCCAATCATTACTGGAGAGTATATCTTTCCATTGCAAAGTTCGGGGAACAAAAATAGAACTATGTTCATGATTGGCTTCCATAAGCATAGTTTCACCCCTGATACTCGTATGATGAGCTTTAGGAGCAAGGTGGGTTTTCATGAGACGATAGTAAACTCGGTAAATAATAGCTATTTCACGAGTATTGATTTTGCTGTTCAAGTTTTTGGTTTTGACATTGAGGGTCAAAGAATCCATGACATTAGGATCATTAATGTCAACTGAGAAGTTAGGATAGCAATTAAAGTAAACTGGCCCATCAGCAAGGTTACTCTGCAAAACTCCTAACATAGAATCATCAAAGTTCAAAAACCTGCCATCTCTAAGGATGACACAAATAGGAATATCGAGACCTTTTCTAAAGAGAGGCTTAACAGCAACTTGCACTAAACCAATATGCAAATAATTGTAATCAGATTTATAACGATTTATATCATTATCTTTTAAGAGACGAATAATTTCTAAAGAATTATTGATAGCAATAGTAGATTCACAAGTCTTAATATTGCGACGAGTAAGATAACTAAAATTACCTAAATGGTAAATCTTTTTAAAAGGTTCCTCTGGTATGCTCCAGTTTTGCAAATCATTTTCTAATCTGGCAATCTTAGTAGATTGTGAAGATAGATTTATGCTATTTAAAATAGTTTGGTTATTTTCCATATGATTTAAAATACTGTCTAATGGACTTACAGGACAAAAATAGTTTTAACAAGTATAAAAATAATAGACAGCATGCTAGTCTGTAAATAAATGATATTAAAATACATATCAAAGATCCAAACAGAGTTTCTAAAGGAGGTTCTCTTGGTTTTACAACAATTCTTTTCTTAGAGTCATCTTAGCTACGGGACCACCATCAAACAGGTCTAAACGCCATCCTGGCTACAGCGACCTTAGAATACGGCTGACCAACGTACGCTCCGGATATTAATCGGATACCTCATACTCTTAGGAAAGAACGAATACCTCACACCAATTATAGAAACAAAGTATAGGAACATGATAAGTATGATAATAAACAATATATACAAATAGCATGTCGGAATTATTAAAATACTATATTAAAATAATTTTGCCATGCCTTAGACAGCATATGTATTTAGCTGCTCATACTAAATACGTATACTGCCAACCAGGCTCTGATACCATAAAAGGATCTTAAATTATGCGGAATTATAAAGAGAAAGAACTTACAAACAACTGATGTTTATTGATGAACTTCAAACATTGCAAGCAAGAACATAGGAAAATAGATTACAAAGAGAGAGAGAGAGAGAGGTTTTCAGAGTATTGGAAACTATCTGATGCCTCTAAAAGAAAACTTAATGCTCCTTATATAGGAGAAATGGGAAACTGCCTTTGTATCTTAGGCATACATGTGGATGGCTAGGATGTTGCCGACAATAAAATGGGTCCTCATTAAAAGATAGTGGAAACAACATGCTTTACTTCTTTTGTTGAGGACGGTTGAGTGGGAATCTACTTTTGAAAAGCAGAGGTAATGGAAATGCTTTTCCCAAAGTATTTTGTCTTGTAGCTTTTCCATGAAAGCTAATCTAGAATAGTGAAATGCCACTAAGGAAAAATAATTCCGGCTTTGCCTCTATTTTTCCCCAAGGGTCCTTTTTCCTATTCATAATTAGGCTCCATGTAAGCCAAGGCTAAACCTTTAGGATTACACATATCGCCATTATCTTCACTACTGCTTTCTGTAGAAGCAGCATCTTCAATCATCTTCATGATTTGGTCTTCATCATAATCGTCTAAGTTATCCATTGCTTCTTTCAATTTTTGCTTGAGAGCTGCTTTGGATAACTTCTTGGTGGAAGAAGTTCTTGCCTTCTCTTGGACTTTAGTGCTTGGTTGTTTGGGAACCCAACCTTTGACCTGGATTTGCTTACACAAATATTGAATACGATCCATATTAGTCTTGGAAAAATTCCAAGTAATAATATAAGATATCCTTTTTTGAATAAAAAATTTGCATAATTTAATATGCTCTGGTAATGTAGAAATTCCTTCCTTGGTCTGGAACTCTTCAAACCTGTTGAGGAATTGTTGTGGAAGAATCTTCTCAATTCCTCCAAATAAGTTCCACCATTCATAAAACCATCTGGGAATGGTAGCCTTAGTGATGTTTGAACAGTACTTCACGAACCAAGTATGTCTTGGCCTTAAATAAAGAAAGTTCATCCATGCAGCCTTATAATCATACCAATTATAGGTCTGAGGTTTGTGAGCCATTGTCAATGCAATCGGGGTATGGAGGTGATCTGCAAACCACTCAAATGGGTCCAAGATTTTCTTAATAGTAAACCTTGAATATTGGATATAATTGTTAGCATCTCTGGAATGCTCAATTTCTATAGATTCTGTGTCTATAAGAATTGCTTCATAAAATCTCCTGGTCTTCAATGGATTTTCAGTATCCACATAGTTGAAATCTGTGTAACATGGTTTAATCAATGTACCAATGTCAATACTTTCGTATTCTTTGTTGAGTGCCATTAGAGGCAAAGCTTGTGAGACAATGAATTCAAAAGATTCTTCTTTTGGAGTGGTTTTAGTGGGGACAGTTCTTGTTAACTCAGGGTTAACGGCTTGGGCAAAGGATTCGGGTGCTTTCATAGCATAACTTTCCTTGGTTTGAACAAAACTGGGAGATGCTTCTTGAGCAGGAGGTCTTGTCGGCCTAAGATTGATTAATTTTGGCTGAGGTGGACAAAGGAGCTTTGGAAGCTTTGGTTGGGGAGGGCAAGGTAGCCTCGGAAAATCAGCTAATGCTGAGAATTTGTTTTGAAATGCTAGTTCGGGTCTTAGCGAAGGTTCGGCCTTTGCAGGAGTGAGTGGGGGATGAACAAATGGTCTAGCCATTTTTGCCTTTGGGAGGTTGTTGTCTCCTTTAGAAGGAGTAATTGGTCTAAACGGCCTCATTTTTGCCCTGCAGAAATTCACGCGTTAGAAAATCGGGTAGAGAATTGTTTTCTCCTTTAATAAATTCAATCTCAAAATCAAAACTAGATAGTAGAGCTTGCCATCTAGCAAAGATTTGTTTTGAAACAAGATTTTTGACATCTTTTTGTAAAATTTCTTTGGCAGATTTACAATCCACTCTTAATAAAAATTCTTTATTAATAAGATCATCTTGAAATTTCGTGATACATAGCACGATAGATAAGATTTCTTTTTTAACAGTAGAATAATTTTTTTGTGCGGAATTCCAGATTCCGGATGTGAAACGAACTAATTGCTCTGTAGACTCACGGTCTAATTTTTGTTTAAGAATTCCTCCATAACCTGCATCAGAAGCGTCAGTTTCAACAATCATAAAAGCATCTGGGTTAGGGATTCCTAGACAAGGGATAGTTTGTACTAGGGCTTTAACCTGAATGACTGCTTGAGTTTGTTCAGAACTCCAGGGGACAGGATTTTTCCTAAGCCTCTTATACAGTGGTTCACAAGTTTGTCTGACTTTTGGAATAAAATCAGCTACATAATTAAGACTTCCTAGAAACCTCTGTAGTTGGGTTTTGTCAGGAATTTCATTTGGAAATTTAGAAGAGAACTCTATGGCTCTGCAAATAGGTTTATAAGTGCCTTGGTAAAGGTCATGGCCCAAAAATCTAATGGTAGTTTGGAATAACACCATTTTCTTAGCACTGACAACTAGACCATTATTTTTGACAACTTTGAAGAATGTGTTGAGGTGCTTGAAATGGGAATCAATGTTCTCTGAAAAAATTAACACATCATCAATATAAACTATTGACATATAGGAATAATCATTGAATATGGAGTTCATGATATTCTGGAATTCAGAAGGGGCATTTTTGAGCCCGAAAGGCATTACATTCCATTCATATTGTCCGAACGGGACATTGAAAGCAGTTTTATACTTATCTTTCTCAGAAATTTGAATTTGCCAAAATCCTGACTTCATATCAAATTTACTGTAAATATTGGCTTTAAAAGTCCTTTTTAAAAGATCTCTTTTATTGGGTATGGGATACCTGATCCATTTTAAAACAGAATTTAAAGGCTTGTAATTGATTACAAGTCTTGGTGCTCCTCTTTCTTTTTCTGCGTTTTTGTTAACGTAGAAAGCAGAGCAACTCCAAGGGGATTTGGAAATCCTAATTATTTTGTTCTTTAGAAGAGTGTTGATCTCTTCTTTACAAAATTCCATCATTTCATGATTCATCTGAATAGGTCTTGCTTTGGTGGAAATGGCCTGTTCATTGAATCCTTCAATGTATGGTAAATCAACAATATGCTTTTTACGATCCCAAAATGCATTAGGAAAATCAGAACATATTTCTTTTTCAAATTTTTCTTGAAGATCAGCTATTTTAGTAACTATCTCCGGGGTTTTTAAAATCTGTTCGATTTTTTTAACACGAATTTCATCCTTTAAAAAGGTGATATGTTGTGAAAGGTTATTAATCCTGAAAACAGTGTTTTCTCTTACAAAATTACTTTCATCTTGTGAAAGGGTTTTGACAAAAGGAAAATGTAAATCTTTTCCAAGAATAGTAGCAGTAATACCATCAAGGTCAGTAAAATAAGGTTTTATCTGAGTGATAAAAGGTATTCCAAGAATGATATCTTCATTGATATCTTCAGTAATAACAAAATCATTTGTTAGACAAATACCATTATTGCAAATATGAGCTTTAGAAAGCTTATAATTGATTTTCAAAAGTTCTCCTGTAGCGGAGTATAGTTTTGAAGTACTTTTTTGTAAATACTTGGTTGGAACAATACCTTTTACAGTGCAATTCCTATCTGCACCGCTGTCAAGCAAAGCAATTTTGTTAATAACAAAATGTTTACTAACAACTATTTTTACAGGTATATGATGACTCTGAGGTCTGATAGAGGAAATTACCGTTACTCCTGGTGCTGCAGAAGAGGAGGTGTCATTACCTGTATTAGTAATAAAAGGCTCAACTAAATGATCATTATTAATATTGGAAGGACCAATACCAATGTTGTCATCAAGGTCTTCGTGAGAAGAACCCTGGTTAGACTCAAGGTCATGGAAAGCAGCTCTTTTAGGAACTTGAATATCGGTTTCGATAGTACAAAGTCGAGATTTAATGTTTTTAATCTCTTCTTTAAGGGTAGATACCTCATGACGAAGATCTGAGATGGATGGTTCAGAAGGTTTATCAGATCGATTCATGATCTGCTTCATGCTGAAAGGTTCAATTATCGGACGGGTTTTGGGTTTATCCGAATTGAGAAGAAGATTTTTGAGTTCTAGGAGAAAACGATTCCTAGCCTCATCATCATTAATGTGTTGGATGACATCAAAGAGAGCTTCTTTCGAATGATCAGAAAGTACTCTAATATGGGGTGTACTATCACAAGTACAAAAAGCTTCAGTACAAGTACAATCTTTCCCTGATTGACTGGCGTCTGAATCATAATCAAGATCAATGTCTTCGTCATCACTATAATCATCAGATGCACCTGAAGATTCAGAAAAAGGTTCATCAAGAATAGCAAGAAGCTTACCTTTGGTTTCTTCGTCGATATTAAGAAGATTAATCTTCTTTTTCTTGGTTTTGGAGCGACATTCATTGGCTTTATGACCAGTTTTGCCACAAGTCCAACATACATCTACTTTGGCATCATTAGGTCTCTTAGACCTAAATTTCTTTTTCTTAGGTCTGGTAGAATCATCTCTCCTTCGAGACTTCTTCCTATGGGATTTTTCTTTATTGTCTTTATTGATTTTATCTGGTGGAGTGATAAAACCAAAATCCCTACAGAAACTTCCAAGTTCCTTTCTGGATGAGGATTGTTCTTTCTTGAGCTGATGTTTGAGTTTAATATCTGTGCAAAGCTCAAGAGCTACAATATTGATGGTGCTTACTAAATCACCATAAGTAAGATTGCCATAAGGAATATTACCATTATTGCGATCTTGGATTTTTGTCCTTACCTTATCTGCAAAGAGAGGGGGTAATCCACTGATGAAACGTTCTTTCCAGAAATCCAAATTGCAATCTGGGCGAATCATAACCTTACTGAGAAAGGCATGTTTGTAATGGATAAATTTGTCTAAGTTTGGACAACTTAGATTGTTTAGGATTTGAAGACTCCTGTCTTGGAACAATTTTGGTTCTCCAATAAAATGCTTGGCAATATGGTAGAGTAGGGTAGCACAAGCATCTTCTCTTGTGATAGTAGAAGTGGATGGTGTATTACCTTCCATTTTTACAACTGTCTCTGTTGCAGTAGCATTAACAATGAGTTGCTTGATCTCATCAGTGCAATAATTATCCCACCAATGTTTCAGCATTCCTGTGAACCCTGCAATGATCATGTTTGCAGCATCTCTATCTGCTGACCCACGCAATTTATATGCAGTAATAGCAACACCCATTTCATGGAGCTTATTGTAAACTTGATGCTCAGCTAGGCCATCAATATTCCATTCTGTGATGCTTCTTCCTTCGTGAGAGGAAGTGGATAAGAAGGCATTTTCTTCATATTGTAAGTCTGGGAAAAATGGTTTATCATGGTAGTTTTTCATATTGTGAAAACGACTACTGGCTAGCTTTTGGAGAAGGTTGGATTTCTCTTTGGCTTTAGGATTGGATTCTTCATGAAGGGTAGAAACCTTTTTTGAAGTTTTATCCTCTTTTACAGAGATATTGAAATTGTTGAGTTGTGCATTGATTTTCTCAATGATGTTTCCGGTTACTTCAAAAGTATCAGAAAGCTTGGGGAATTTTTCTTTAGAAAATTCAGGGATTTTGAATCCTGGATAGGTTTCAATGTTATGGTTAGAAGAGGTAGAAGCCGGGGTTGGCCTCCCACTGAGGTTAGGTTTAGTATCTTCTATCTGTCTAGAGATAGTATGAAGGATTTGGTTAGAGTAATTGTTTTGTTCAACTACTCTGTCAATATCTGCAGAAGTTAGTGGCCCATCTGCTTTATCACTTTTCTCTTTGAAGGGAGAAGCTTTGATTACTGTACCTGCAATAGGAATATTAATTCCTTCCAAAGGAGGGGTGATAGATTCGACAATTTTATTAGAAGCAGTGTACCACTTGTTAATGATAACTTGTAATGACTCAGTACAATTTTCAATCCTACCAGTCATTTCAAACCATTTGAAGAATTCAATTTCACAACCAATTCTTCTCATATCCTTCATCCATAAATCTCTAAAGGATTCTCTTTGCCTAAGAGTATAAGAAGAAACATACCATTTTCTCTTTACTTGATTGTCAGGATGAGTCCATTGCTCTTGTAGAATGCCAGAGTTGGGTTCAAAGGTTTTGTTTACCTTGAGCATTGTTAACCATGATGGTTTTTCCTTGGGAGGTTCCATCTCACTTGCAGTAGGACTACCTGGAATATCTTGGTAAAATACTTTGGGTATGTTACCTGAAAAGTCTACTCCTGTAACTTTACCTTTACTGTTGTCAGTAACGGAAACGATTTCATCATCATCATCTACTTCCTCCGGGGTTTTTGAAGAAGAAGGTGGTCTGGGAACGGGTCTTGAAGGACACGAGGTAGAAGGGGACCAAGACGACCTTCGATTAGAAGAAGATCTTCTTGCCGGATTGTCTAAGAACTTAAGTTCTATAGAACCATCCGGAAACTGAATGACTCTTTCGATTTGGGATCGTTCAGAGTGTGAAGCAAAGGGTTGAGCTATGTTTTCAAAGCGCCAATCATTACTGGAGAGTATATCTTTCCATTGCAAAGTTCGGGGAACAAAAATAGAACTATGTTCATGATTGGCTTCCATAAGCATAGTTTCACCCCTGATACTCGTATGACGAGCTTTAGGAGCAAGGTGGGTTTTCATGAGACGATAGTAAACTCGGTAAATAATAGCTATTTCACGAGTATTGATTTTGCTGTTCAAGTTTTTGGTTTTGACATTGAGGGTCAAAGAATCCATGACATTAGGATCATTAATGTCAACTGAGAAGTTAGGATAGCAATTAAAGTAAACTGGCCCATCAGCAAGGTTACTCTGCAAAACTCCTAACATAGAATCATCAAAGTTCAAAAACCTGCCATCTCTAAGGATGACACAAACAGGAATATCGAGACCTTTTCTAAAGAGAGGCTTAACAGCAACTTGCACTAAACCAATATGCAAATAATTGTAATCAGATTTATAACGATTTATATCATTATCTTTTAAGAGACGAATAATTTCTAAAGAATTATTGATAGCAATAGTAGATTCACAAGTCTTAATATTGCGACGAGTAAGATAACTAAAATTACCTAAATGGTAAATCTTTTTAAAAGGTTCCTCTGGTATGCTCCAGTTTTGTAAATCATTTTCTAATCTGGCAATCTTAGTAGATTGTGAAGATAGATTTATGCTATTTAAAATAGTTTGGTTATTTTCCATATGATTTAAAATACTGTCTAATGGACTTACAGGACAAAAATAGTTTTAACAAGTATAAAAATAATAGACAGCATGCTAGTCTGTAAATAAATGATATTAAAATACATATCAAAGATCCAAACAGAGTTTCTAAAGGAGGTTCTCTTGGTTTTACAACAATTCTTTTCTTAGAGTCATCTTAGCTACGGGACCACCATCAAACAGGTCTAAACGCCATCCTGGCTACAGCGACCTTAGAATACGGCTGACCAACGTACGCTCCGGATATTAATCGGATACCTCATACTCTTAGGAAAGAACGAATACCTCACACCAATTATAGAAACAAAGTATAGGAACATGATAAGTATGATAATAAACAATATATACAAATAGCATGTCGGAATTATTAAAATACTATATTAAAATAATTTTGCCATGCCTTAGACAGCATATGTATTTAGCTGCTCATACTAAATACGTATACTGCCAACCAGGCTCTGATACCATAAAAGGATCTTAAATTATGCGGAATTATAAAGAGAAAGAACTTACAAACAACTGATGTTTATTGATGAACTTCAAACATTGCAAGCAAGAACATAGGAAAATAGATTACAAAGAGAGAGAGAGAGAGAGGTTTTCAGAGTATTGGAAACTATCTGATGCCTCTAAAAGAAAACTTAATGCTCCTTATATAGGAGAAATGGGAAACTGCCTTTGTATCTTAGGCATACATGTGGATGGCTAGGATGTTGCCGACAATAAAATGGGTCCTCATTAAAAGATAGTGGAAACAACATGCTTTACTTCTTTTGTTGAGGACGGTTGAGTGGGAATCTACTTTTGAAAAGCAGAGGTAATGGAAATGCTTTTCCCAAAGTATTTTGTCTTGTAGCTTTTCCATGAAAGCTAATCTAGAATAGTGAAATGCCACTAAGGAAAAATAATTCCGGCTTTGCCTCTATTTTTCCCCAAGGGTCCTTTTTCCTATTCATAATTAGGCTCCATGTAAGCCAAGGCTAAACCTTTAGGATTACACATATCGCCATTATCTTCACTACTGCTTTCTGTAGAAGCAGCATCTTCAATCATCTTCATGATTTGGTCTTCATCATAATCGTCTAAGTTATCCATTGCTTCTTTCAATTTTTGCTTGAGAGCTGCTTTGGATAACTTCTTGGTGGAAGAAGTTCTTGCCTTCTCTTGGACTTTAGTGCTTGGTTGTTTGGGAACCCAACCTTTGACCTGGATTTGCTTACACAAATATTGAATACGATCCATATTAGTCTTGGAAAAATTCCAAGTAATAATATAAGATATCCTTTTTTGAATAAAAAATTTGCATAATTTAATATGCTCTGGTAATGTAGAAATTCCTTCCTTGGTCTGGAACTCTTCAAACCTGTTGAGGAATTGTTGTGGAAGAATCTTCTCAATTCCTCCAAATAAGTTCCACCATTCATAAAACCATCTGGGAATGGTAGCCTTAGTGATGTTTGAACAGTACTTCACGAACCAAGTATGTCTTGGCCTTAAATAAAGAAAGTTCATCCATGCAGCCTTATAATCATACCAATTATAGGTCTGAGGTTTGTGAGCCATTGTCAATGCAATCGGGGTATGGAGGTGATCTGCAAACCACTCAAATGGGTCCAAGATTTTCTTAATAGTAAACCTTGAATATTGGATATAATTGTTAGCATCTCTGGAATGCTCAATTTCTATAGATTCTGTGTCTATAAGAATTGCTTCATAAAATCTCCTGGTCTTCAATGGATTTTCAGTATCCACATAGTTGAAATCTGTGTAACATGGTTTAATCAATGTACCAATGTCAATACTTTCGTATTCTTTGTTGAGTGCCATTAGAGGCAAAGCTTGTGAGACAATGAATTCAAAAGATTCTTCTTTTGGAGTGGTTTTAGTGGGGACAGTTCTTGTTAACTCAGGGTTAACGGCTTGGGCAAAGGATTCGGGTGCTTTCATAGCATAACTTTCCTTGGTTTGAACAAAACTGGGAGATGCTTCTTGAGCAGGAGGTCTTGTCGGCCTAAGATTGATTAATTTTGGCTGAGGTGGACAAAGGAGCTTTGGAAGCTTTGGTTGGGGAGGGCAAGGTAGCCTCGGAAAATCAGCTAATGCTGAGAATTTGTTTTGAAATGCTAGTTCGGGTCTTAGCGAAGGTTCGGCCTTTGCAGGAGTGAGTGGGGGATGAACAAATGGTCTAGCCATTTTTGCCTTTGGGAGGTTGTTGTCTCCTTTAGAAGGAGTAATTGGTCTAAACGGCCTCATTTTTGCCCTGCAGAAATTCACGCGTTAGAAAATCGGGTAGAGAATTGTTTTCTCCTTTAATAAATTCAATCTCAAAATCAAAACTAGATAGTAGAGCTTGCCATCTAGCAAAGATTTGTTTTGAAACAAGATTTTTGACATCTTTTTGTAAAATTTCTTTGGCAGATTTACAATCCACTCTTAATAAAAATTCTTTATTAATAAGATCATCTTGAAATTTCGTGATACATAGCACGATAGATAAGATTTCTTTTTTAACAGTAGAATAATTTTTTTGTGCGGAATTCCAGATTCCGAATGTGAAACGAACTAATTGCTCTGTAGACTCACGGTCTAATTTTTGTTTAAGAATTCCTCCATAACCTGCATCAGAAGCGTCAGTTTCAACAATCATAAAAGCATCTGGGTTAGGGATTCCTAGACAAGGGATAGTTTGTACTAGGGCTTTAACCTGAATGACTGCTTGAGTTTGTTCAGAACTCCAGGGGACAGGATTTTTCCTAAGCCTCTTATACAGTGGTTCACAAGTTTGTCTGACTTTTGGAATAAAATCAGCTACATAATTAAGACTTCCTAGAAACCTCTGTAGTTGGGTTTTGTCAGGAATTTCATTTGGAAATTTAGAAGAGAACTCTATGGCTCTGCAAATAGGTTTATAAGTGCCTTGGTAAAGGTCATGGCCCAAAAATCTAATGGTAGTTTGGAATAACACCATTTTCTTAGCACTGACAACTAGACCATTATTTTTGACAACTTTGAAGAATGTGTTGAGGTGCTTGAAATGGGAATCAATGTTCTCTGAAAAAATTAACACATCATTAATATAAACTATTGACATATAGGAATAATCATTGAATATGGAGTTCATGATATTCTGGAATTCAGAAGGGGCATTTTTGAGCCCGAAAGGCATTACATTCCATTCATATTGTCCGAACGGGACATTGAAAGCAGTTTTATACTTATCTTTCTCAGAAATTTGAATTTGCCAAAATCCTGACTTCATATCAAATTTACTGTAAATATTGGCTTTAAAAGTCCTTTTTAAAAGATCTCTTTTATTGGGTATGGGATACCTGATCCATTTTAAAACAGAATTTAAAGGCTTGTAATTGATTACAAGTCTTGGTGCTCCTCTTTCTTTTTCTGCGTTTTTGTTAACGTAGAAAGCAGAGCAACTCCAAGGGGATTTGGAAATCCTAATTATTTTGTTCTTTAGAAGAGTGTTGATCTCTTCTTTACAAAATTCCATCATTTCATGATTCATCTGAATAGGTCTTGCTTTGGTGGAAATGGCCTGTTCATTGAATCCTTCAATGTATGGTAAATCAACAATATGCTTTTTACGATCCCAAAATGCATTAGGAAAATCAGAACATATTTCTTTTTCAAATTTTTCTTGAAGATCAGCTATTTTAGTAACTATCTCCGGGGTTTTTAAAATCTGTTCGATTTTTTTAACACGAATTTCATCCTTTAAAAAGGTGATATGTTGTGAAAGGTTATTAATCCTGAAAACAGTGTTTTCTCTTACAAAATTACTTTCATCTTGTGAAAGGGTTTTGACAAAAGGAAAATGTAAATCTTTTCCAAGAATAGTAGCAGTAATACCATCAAGGTCAGTAAAATAAGGTTTTATCTGAGTGATAAAAGGTATTCCAAGAATGATATCTTCATTGATATCTTCAGTAATAACAAAATCATTTGTTAGACAAATACCATTATTGCAAATATGAGCTTTAGAAAGCTTATAATTGATTTTCAAAAGTTCTCCTGTAGCGGAGTATAGTTTTGAAGTACTTTTTTGTAAATACTTGGTTGGAACAATACCTTTTACAGTGCAATTCCTATCTGCACCGCTGTCAAGCAAAGCAATTTTGTTAATAACAAAATGTTTACTAACAACTATTTTTACAGGTATATGATGACTCTGAGGTCTGATAGAGGAAATTACCGTTACTCCTGGTGCTGCAGAAGAGGAGGTGTCATTACCTGTATTAGTAATAAAAGGCTCAACTAAATGATCATTATTAATATTGGAAGGACCAATACCAATGTTGTCATCAAGGTCTTCGTGAGAAGAACCCTGGTTAGACTCAAGGTCATGGAAAGCAGCTCTTTTAGGAACTTGAATATCGGTTTCGATAGTACAAAGTCGAGATTTAATGTTTTTAATCTCTTCTTTAAGGGTAGATACCTCATGACGAAGATCTGAGATGGATGGTTCAGAAGGTTTATCAGATCGATTCATGATCTGCTTCATGCTGAAAGGTTCAATTATCGGACGGGTTTTGGGTTTATCCGAATTGAGAAGAAGATTTTTGAGTTCTAGGAGAAAACGATTCCTAGCCTCATCATCATTAATGTGTTGGATGACATCAAAGAGAGCTTCTTTCGAATGATCAGAAAGTACTCTAATATGGGGTGTACTATCACAAGTACAAAAAGCTTCAGTACAAGTACAATCTTTCCCTGATTGACTGGCGTCTGAATCATAATCAAGATCAATGTCTTCGTCATCACTATAATCATCAGATGCACCTGAAGATTCAGAAAAAGGTTCATCAAGAATAGCAAGAAGCTTACCTTTGGTTTCTTCGTCGATATTAAGAAGATTAATCTTCTTTTTCTTGGTTTTGGAGCGACATTCATTGGCTTTATGACCAGTTTTGCCACAAGTCCAACATACATCTACTTTGGCATCATTAGGTCTCTTAGACCTAAATTTCTTTTTCTTAGGTCTGGTAGAATCATCTCTCCTTCGAGACTTCTTCCTATGGGATTTTTCTTTATTGTCTTTATTGATTTTATCTGGTGGAGTGATAAAACCAAAATCCCTACAGAAACTTCCAAGTTCCTTTCTGGATGAGGATTGTTCTTTCTTGAGCTGATGTTTGAGTTTAATATCTGTGCAAAGCTCAAGAGCTACAATATTGATGGTGCTTACTAAATCACCATAAGTAAGATTGCCATAAGGAATATTACCATTATTGCGATCTTGGATTTTTGTCCTTACCTTATCTGCAAAGAGAGGGGGTAATCCACTGATGAAACGTTCTTTCCAGAAATCCAAATTGCAATCTGGGCGAATCATAACCTTACTGAGAAAGGCATGTTTGTAATGGATAAATTTGTCTAAGTTTGGACAACTTAGATTGTTTAGGATTTGAAGACTCCTGTCTTGGAACAATTTTGGTTCTCCAATAAAATGCTTGGCAATATGGTAGAGTAGGGTAGCACAAGCATCTTCTCTTGTGATAGTAGAAGTGGATGGTGTATTACCTTCCATTTTTACAACTGTCTCTGTTGCAGTAGCATTAACAATGAGTTGCTTGATCTCATCAGTGCAATAATTATCCCACCAATGTTTCAGCATTCCTGTGAACCCTGCAATGATCATGTTTGCAGCATCTCTATCTGCTGACCCACGCAATTTATATGCAGTAATAGCAACACCCATTTCATGGAGCTTATTGTAAACTTGATGCTCAGCTAGGCCATCAATATTCCATTCTGTGATGCTTCTTCCTTCGTGAGAGGAAGTGGATAAGAAGGCATTTTCTTCATATTGTAAGTCTGGGAAAGATGGTTTATCATGGTAGTTTTTCATATTGTGAAAACGACTACTGGCTAGCTTTTGGAGAAGGTTGGATTTCTCTTTGGCTTTAGGATTGGATTCTTCATGAAGGGTAGAAACCTTTTTTGAAGTTTTATCCTCTTTTACAGAGATATTGAAATTGTTGAGTTGTGCATTGATTTTCTCAATGATGTTTCCGGTTACTTCAAAAGTATCAGAAAGCTTGGGGAATTTTTCTTTAGAAAATTCAGGGATTTTGAATCCTGGATAGGTTTCAATGTTATGGTTAGAAGAAGTAGAAGCCGGGGTTGGCCTCCCACTGAGGTTAGGTTTAGTATCTTCTATCTGTCTAGAGATAGTATGAAGGATTTGGTTAGAGTAATTGTTTTGTTCAACTACTCTGTCAATATCTGCAGAAGTTAGTGGCCCATCTGCTTTATCACTTTTCTCTTTGAAGGGAGAAGCTTTGATTACTGTACCTGCAATAGGAATATTAATTCCTTCCAAAGGAGGGGTGATAGATTCGACAATTTTATTAGAAGCAGTGTACCACTTGTTAATGATAACTTGTAATGACTCAGTACAATTTTCAATCCTACCAGTCATTTCAAACCATTTGAAGAATTCAATTTCACAACCAATTCTTCTCATATCCTTCATCCATAAATCTCTAAAGGATTCTCTTTGCCTAAGAGTATAAGAAGAAACATACCATTTTCTCTTTACTTGATTGTCAGGATGAGTCCATTGCTCTTGTAGAATGCCAGAGTTGGGTTCAAAGGTTTTGTTTACCTTGAGCATTGTTAACCATGATGGTTTTTCCTTGGGAGGTTCCATCTCACTTGCAGTAGGACTACCTGGAATATCTTGGTAAAATACTTTGGGTATGTTACCTGAAAAGTCTACTCCTGTAACTTTACCTTTACTGTTGTCAGTAACGGAAACGATTTCATCATCATCATCTACTTCCTCCGGGGTTTTTGAAGAAGAAGGTGGTCTGGGAACGGGTCTTGAAGGACACGAGGTAGAAGGGGACCAAGACGACCTTCGATTAGAAGAAGATCTTCTTGCCGGATTGTCTAAGAACTTAAGTTCTATAGAACCATCCGGAAACTGAATGACTCTTTCGATTTGGGATCGTTCAGAGTGTGAAGCAAAGGGTTGAGCTATGTTTTCAAAGCGCCAATCATTACTGGAGAGTATATCTTTCCATTGCAAAGTTCGGGGAACAAAAATAGAACTATGTTCATGATTGGCTTCCATAAGCATAGTTTCACCCCTGATACTCGTATGACGAGCTTTAGGAGCAAGGTGGGTTTTCATGAGACGATAGTAAACTCGGTAAATAATAGCTATTTCACGAGTATTGATTTTGCTGTTCAAGTTTTTGGTTTTGACATTGAGGGTCAAAGAATCCATGACATTAGGATCATTAATGTCAACTGAGAAGTTAGGATAGCAATTAAAGTAAACTGGCCCATCAGCAAGGTTACTCTGCAAAACTCCTAACATAGAATCATCAAAGTTCAAAAACCTGCCATCTCTAAGGATGACACAAACAGGAATATCGAGACCTTTTCTAAAGAGAGGCTTAACAGCAACTTGCACTAAACCAATATGCAAATAATTGTAATCAGATTTATAACGATTTATATCATTATCTTTTAAGAGACGAATAATTTCTAAAGAATTATTGATAGCAATAGTAGATTCACAAGTCTTAATATTGCGACGAGTAAGATAACTAAAATTACCTAAATGGTAAATCTTTTTAAAAGGTTCCTCTGGTATGCTCCAGTTTTGTAAATCATTTTCTAATCTGGCAATCTTAGTAGATTGTGAAGATAGATTTATGCTATTTAAAATAGTTTGGTTATTTTCCATATGATTTAAAATACTGTCTAATGGACTTACAGGACAAAAATAGTTTTAACAAGTATAAAAATAATAGACAGCATGCTAGTCTGTAAATAAATGATATTAAAATACATATCAAAGATCCAAACAGAGTTTCTAAAGGAGGTTCTCTTGGTTTTACAACAATTCTTTTCTTAGAGTCATCTTAGCTACGGGACCACCATCAAACAGGTCTAAACGCCCTCCTGGCTACAGCGACCTTAGAATACGGCTGACCAACGTACGCTCCGGATATTAATCGGATACCTCATACTCTTAGGAAAGAACGAATACCTCACACCAATTATAGAAACAAAGTATAGGAACATGATAAGTATGATAATAAACAATATATACAAATAGCATGTCGGAATTATTAAAATACTATATTAAAATAATTTTGCCATGCCTTAGACAGCATATGTATTTAATCTAATGGGTTTGTAGTTGAAAATACAAAACCACCCATGTGTTTTCGGCTTGCCGGAGAGGGAGGTCGCAAAACCAAGACCGCTAGACTAATGGCCTAAGGAGTGGGTCGACATGAGGTTCAGCCCGATAGGGTGAGCCCTAGTCCCATATCATAACACTCAACTCGAGAGAGTGAGTGGGGTAAAGCGTAGGCTGGCCTTCATGCGACAATGGGTGTCCGAGAGGAACGCATTTGAAACGGGGTAAGCTCCCCGAGAGGGAACTTATTTCCATCTAAAGTTTAGTCTAGTCACTATTATCTGGCAAATTTTCTATCGAAAGGATGTACCCAACGATTTATCTCAACTTGTATTGCGGTCACACCCCAAGAACTTGTCCTCATACTTGAGTTTCTTGTTATTTTTGTTGTTTTTACTACTTGTGACAAAACCCCCATTTGATAGTTGACACCTTCGTGTCACCCCTTTTAATATACAATTTTTTTAATCGTTAATGTCTTTAGCTACGACTAGTTTGAACTAAATTTTATTTTTCTACTAATTCTCAAAACCACTCCCTTGGGACACGACCCCAACCCTTAGTTGGGTTACTATACTATCGACGATCATAGACACTTGTACTGTAGGTTAGTGTCGTTGGTTACGATAAGCATCAGTACACATTGCACTGGACGTACCCATTTGCTAACCGCAATAGGGTAAATCACACGTGCGTCTAACCACGTTATTATCTCCTTTTTAACCACCTCTTGCATCGGTGGTGTCACAACCCGATTTATTAAGTCATGATGGCACCTACTATAACCCACCAGCAGGTAAGCCAACCCGTAACCCGTAACAACAAGTAATGGGTCTGAGGGTAGAAATTAACCAAGAGTAGGCAAATAACAATATAAACAGGCGGAAGCAAACCAAAAGCATATATACAAATAAAGATCCCTCCTAGAACCTGGAAGTCACTAGTACAGAGCTACTACAAAATGAGTACAAATCCCAAAAGTGGACAACAAAGACTGGACTGTCTCGAAAGGAAGAAGACAAGTCTATATATACAGATGGAGACTGAAATAGTACAAAACGCCGTGTGCTCACCCCCGTCTCCAAATAAGTCTACTCCAAGCTCGATCAACGCTGGCTACTAGTGCTTGGACCTGCATCACAAAATAGATGTAGAGCGTAGCATGAGTACCAAAACAACAGGTACCCAGTAGGCATCATAAGCCGACTGAGCAAGATAAGCAAAAGTGAACTGAAATGCAAATAAAGGGTCACATCAACTGCAAAGAGTAGTAAATGTGGGTATGTACACGAGCGTACAGGCAACAAACACAGGTAATCTCACTAACTCCGCCGGGCTCCCATAAACCCGACAGGTACGCTCGTGCACAATAAAAGAAACCACCTGCACGGACCCCCATAAGCCCGACAGGTGCACCGGTAGTTGAAGTAAAATAATGGAGCTAGAAGGTCTATCACAATATTACCAATTTCCGGACTTTTAACTGAACCATTCCCAATTATATTCCAGGATCTCATTACGTCCCGGACTTTAATCGGAATCTCTCCAACCTCCAAAACCTCAACCTACAGATGAGAGTAATCAAGACTAAACTGAAGCTTTAGAGAGGAATTAGGAATACACCACGTGCAAACTGGACCACGGACTCGAACCGGGTACTATAGCTAATGAGTCAACCTATATGGGCTGGACCACGGACTCGAACCGGGTGCTGTAGCCAAAGGTCGGGCACGGGTGGGCTGGACCACGGACTCTAACCGGGTACTGTATCCAAAACCAGATCACAGGTAAGCTGGACCACGGACTCTAACCGGGTACTATAGCTAAGTCTGGACATAAGTAAGCTGGACCACGGACTCTAACCGGGTACTGTAGCCGATAGAAAAGCAGGGCATTATGGATACAAGGTCATAAGCTGAGTTATCGCCTAGCTAAGGCTCAGACTATCAGACTCAAGTCTGCTATATCAGTCTATAAGGAGCTGACCGTCCGAAACGACGTCGGAAAAAGTTCTACTGCCCAACGACATCCGAAACCTCGCAAGTCTATGGCAACACTAGTCTAAGCCTAGACTAAGGCAAAACATACTTCAAATCAATATAATCATATACACCACAAGGTATGGATGTTCAATAATATCAAGAGACATGGTGTCATAATCCAACACTTTCCCGAAATAAGGTCTAAGGCAGGGATTATAGAAACTTAACATGCTCGACACCCGAACCCCTCCATACTCAAGCAAATCAATAAACAAATGCCTAAACATGCTCAATCTCACGAGGGAAAGCCATAGACTACCTGAAAGCTGACCACGCGTGTTCCATCTCACGGTACCGGAGCTTTTCCCCTCCGAACGGTCTCCAAATGCTTCCCCACTAACAAAAGGTTAATCACCTCGTCATTACGAATATGTTGACGCTAAAATTATATTTTTCGGAGACGGACCCAAAATTGGGTCTAAAACGGGATTGTGGGACCCACAATTAGAATCCCGAAAACGAATCCGTGAAAACGTCCCAAATACCTTACTAAACTAATACCCCAAAATTTAGCACAAACAGATGCCTAAAACATAGCAAATCAGCCACAACAATTAAAATTAGCAGCCCCTTGATCACCCATTTCTGGAAAAACGAGACCCTTCCAACCAAAACAGATTATACCACGACGATCCTTGCGTTAAACTCTACAAGTTACCTCAAGAATGACTCAAAACGGACCTAAGATGATCAAGATCTAACATTTCAAAATTCAACAACAATTCATTCCGAAAATCACCCTAGCAGTAGCTAAATTCGATTCCTTACCTCAAACGAAGCCTCCCCTCGCGTTCCTGAGATCACCTCTAGATTCCCCACGAAATTCTCTTGAAGTTAGCCTTTTGAATCACTTAATTCGGGCTTAAAATGGAGTAGAAATCTTATGTTGAAGATGTGAAAGAAATAATGGACGAAATTCGTCCTAAAATCTGGAAATTTCCAGATTTCCATCCGCTGCCACGTGACGTCGCGTGGCTCTGCCACGTCACCACCGCGTTAGAATTCTACAATCCTTCAAACTAAAATTTTGATTTTCTGGACTCGTTCGGAGTCGGAAAAATACAAACCATATATGGAATCTGATTGAAAATGATATTTCGGACTCAACGGTGAAGGCGGAATTTCCATTGGGAGATCGCTTCGATAAAAAGTGGGTCCCACACCCAGTATCGTTTTGAGCCAGATTCCACAACTGCCATCTAAAGCCTCGGGAAGTGAACAAAGGGTCGTTCTAGACCAAAATCGATATTCCGAAGCTAACCTAGCTGTCAGAATTTTCATCTGAGCACGTCTTCCAAGAAAGTTGACCAAAGTCAACTTTTCAAGTTATAAAATCTCCAAAACAGGGAAACGGGCCTCAAACCCAAACTAACGACCAGGCGACCGAACAGTCAGTGCCAGCAAGTCATAAATGACTTGGGGTCGCTATAGGAATGCTCTAAACGAGGGAAAGAATACTTTAATTTAAAAATGACCTGGAGGGTCATTACAATATCCACTACTAAAAGAACTTTCGTCCGCGAAAGTAAGAGTCAACAAGTACCTGAATGCTCAAATAAACCGGGGAACTGTGCCCACATCTCATTCTCGGTCTCCCAGGTAGCCTCCTTAACTGGACGATGTCTCCAATGGACCTTAACCACAGGAATGGCTCTAGAACGCAACCGCCTGACATCTCTGGCCAAAATAGCAATTGGCTCTTCAATGTATCTCAAACTGTCATCCAAGTCAACTGCATCATACTGAATCACATGGGACTCATCTGGAACATACCGGCGCAACATCGAAACATGAAAAACTGGGTGAATAGCTGAAAAGGCCGGGGGCAAAGCTAACTCCTATGCGACCTCCCCAACTGTCCTCAATATCTCAAAAGCACCTATATACCTGGGGCTAAGCTTGCCCCGCCTCCCAAATCTCATTACACCATTCATAGGCGACACACGGAGGAATACTCTATCACCAACAACAAATTTCAACGGTCAACGCCTACGGTCTGCATAACTCTGATGTCTACTCTGGGCTGTCCTGAGCCTATCTTGAATCACCCTCACATGATCTAAAGCCTCTCGAATCAAGTCTGTACCGCGCGGCCTGGGCTTTGTAGACTCAAACCAACCAACTGGAGAGGGACAACGCCTACCATATAGGGCCTCGAATGGGGCCATCTGAATACTCGAGTGGTAGCTGTTGTTATACGCAAACTCTGCCAAAGGCAAATATTGGTCCCACTGACCCCCAAAATCCATAACACAAGCCCGCAAAATGTCCTCAAGAACCTGAATCGTGCGCTCGGACTGACCATCAGTCTTTGGGTGGAAAGCTGTGCTAAGGTCAACACGGGTACCCAACTCATCCTGGAAGGTCCTCCAGAAGCTAGATGTGAACTGTGGGCCCCGATCTGAGATGATGGAACCAGACACACCATGAAGACGAACCACCTCTCGAATGTAGATACGGGCTAACCTCTCAGCACTGTAGGAAGTATGGACAGGAATGAAGTGTGCTGACTTGGTCAATCGATCCACGATGACCCAAATACTATCAAGACCACGGGAAGTGCGGGGTAATCTTACAACGAAGTCCATGGTGATCCTCTCCTATTTCCACTCAGGAATGGGTAATCTCTGAAGCTCACCACCAGGCCTCAAATGCTCAGCCTTAACCTGCTGACAACTCAAGCAACGCGATACATAATCCGCAATATCTCTCCTCATGTCGCTCCACCAGTAGTGATATCTCAAGTCCCGATACATCTTAGCTGTGCCCGGATGAATAGAATATTTGGAGTCATGTGCCTCGCTAAGAATCATTTGAATCAAACCCGCAACTCTTGGAACACACAGTCGATCGCCAAATCTTAAGACCCCATCTAAATCTAAGGTAGCCAGGCCAGTGTCACCTCCCAAAACTCGATCTCGAAGTGCCACTAAGTCCTCATCCTCAAACTGACGGTTGCGAATCCGATCTAGCAGAGATGACTGAGCATCCACATAAGCTAGTACACACCGGGAATCAGAGATATCAAGCCGTACCATCCGGTTAGCTAAGGACTGGATGTCCAAAGCTAATGGTCGCTCCGTAGTAGAAAGAAAAGCTAGACTACCCATACTCACTGCCTTCCGACTCAAGGCGTCCGCTACTACATTTGCCTTGCCCGAATGGTAGAGAATAGAGAGGTCATAGTCCTTCAGGAGCTCAATCCAACGGCGCTGTCTCGAATTAAGATCTCTCTGGCTCATAATGTACTGAAGGCTCCTGTGATCAGTATAGATCTCGCATCGAACTCCATACAGGTAAGCCTTCCAAATCTTAAGCGCAAAAACCACCGCCGCCAACTCTAAGTCATGAGTGGGGTAGTTGCGCTCGTGCGACTTAAGCTGCCTCGACGCATAAGCAATAACACGGCCCTGCTGCATCAGTACATAACCCAAACCAATGCCGGATGCGTCACAATAAACAGTAAACCCCTCGCCCTCAACTGGAAGAGTCAATATAGGAGCGGTGGTAAGCAACTCCTTAAGCCTCAGAAAGCTCCTCTCACACTCCTCCGACCACACAAACGGAACATCCTGGCGAGTCAACCGAGTCAAAGGCGCTGCTATAGTAGAAAATCCCTCAACAAAACGCCTATAGTAGCCTGCCAATCCAACGAAGCTACGAATCTCAGTCACAGAGGTGGGCCTGGCCCAATCATGAATGCCCTTAATCTTAGCGGGATCTACCATAATGCCATCCTTAGACACCACGTGCCCCAAGAATGATACGGACTCAAGCCAAAACTCGCACTTTGAGAACTTGGCATAAAGTCGCTGGCCTCTCAAAGTCTGGAGCACTATCCTCAAATGCTGCTCATGCTCCTCTCGGCTCCGCGAGTATAATAGAATGTCATCTATGAAGACTATGACTAATAAATCCAAGTACGGCCTAAACACCCCAGTCATCAAGTCCATGAACGCGGCAGGGGCGTTAGTCAACCCAAAAAACATCACTAGGAACTCATAGTGGCCGTAACGAGTCCTAAATGCAGTTTTAGGGACGTCCGCTGCCCTAATCCTCAACTGGTGGTAGCCGGATCTTAAATCAATCTTAGAAAATACCACGGCACCTGAAGTTGGTCAAATAGATCATCAATCCTAGGCATGGGGTAACGGTTCTTCACCGTCACCTTGTTCAACTGCCTGTAGTTGATGCACAATCGCATAGTACCGTCCTTCTTCTTTACGAAGAGGACTGGGGCACCGGGCACCCTAAGGTGATACACTAGGCCGAATGAATCCCTTATCTAAGAGATCCTGAATCTGAACACTAAGCTCCTTGAGCTCTACGGGGGCCTTACGGTACGGTGGTATAGAAATGGGCTTAGTGCCCGGCTCTACTTCAATAGAAAAGTCAATGTCATGATCAGGAGGGAGACCAGACAGATCGGCAGGAAACACATCTGTAAACTCTCGAACAGTAGGTACTGAATCCACGGTAGGACCCTCCCTACTAACATCTCTAACATAAGCTAAATAAGCCAAACACCCGCTAGCCATCAACCTCTGGGCCCGAACAAAAGATATCACCCAACTGGCGTGCGACTACAAGAGCCCTGCCACACCACTGGTGGAATACCAGGCATGGCTAAAGTAACGGTCTTAGCGTAGCAATCCAAGACCACATGGTGGGGAGATAACCAATCCATACCCAAAATCAAATCAAAATCCACCATATCAAGCAAAATAAAATCAACTCTAGTGTCTCGCCTCTCAATAGTCACCACACAGGATCTAAATACCTGATCCACTACTAAAGAATCACCTACCGGGGTTGAAACACGCAACGGCTCAACCAATAGCTCTGGGATCATACTCAATCGAGGAGCACAATAAACAGATATATAGGAATAAGTAGAGCCTGGATCTAATAAGGCGGATGCGGGCTGATGGCATAATAACACTGTACCTGTGATTACATCGTCCGAGGTCTCAGCATCTGCTCTACCTGGAGCTGCATAAAAGTGTGCCTGGACTTTCCTACCTTGTGCATCGGCTTTGCCCCCTAACCTGCCTCCTCAGGGACCACCCCTTATACCCTAGTGACCACCCCTACGGTCCTGTCCCTGGCCTCTGCCTCTAGCTGGAGGTGCTAGCGCTGGCGCATGCCTAGCTGCCTGTGGAGCGGGTAAGGCTAACCTGCGATGGGGACACTCGCGGGCCCAATGATCTAACTCCCCACACTCATAGCACCCCTGGGACTGTCGACTGAGAGCTGGAGGTCGGCTACCTCGGCCAGAAGAACCCATCTGTGAACTATCTCGGCCCCGACTAGGATCGGCACTAAAACCAATATGGCGGTGCTGATCACCCTCCGATGCCTGGAGAGAGGCCTGGAAGGGGGTACTAGACTGACCCGACTGAAACCTCTGCTGAGATCTATCATAAGACTCTCGGGGTCTGAAACGGCGCCTATCATGGCTATCCTCCTGTCTAGCTCTCTTGCCGCTGCCCCCTTGGGCCTCGCGACGGAGCTGCTCGATAGTGCGGACATGGTCCACTACATCCAGAAATGAGCGGCCCGCTGAGACTAAAGACTGAGTCTCAATCCACAACTGTAGTCTCAAACCCCGAACAAGACAACGAACCCTCTCCTCCTCAGTAGATAATATAATGGCGGCATGCCTGGAGAGCTCGTGGAATCGGGCCTCATACTCTGATACTGTCATGGAGCCCTGCTCTAACCGAGCAAACTGATCTCTGATGCTCCTGGGAAAAAATCGGGCCAAGAAGGCCTCTGAAAACTCAGTCTATGTGACCGGTGGAGACCCAGCTGGCCTGGTCTCTAAGTATGTACGCCACAACTGCCTGGCGGGACCGTCAAACTGGTAAGCGGTGAAGTCTGCTCCTCTCGACTCCACTAAACCCAAAGTCTGTAGCCGCTCGCGGCAGGTAAGTAAAAATTCGTGGGCATCATCCCCCACTGCCATAGAAAACCTCGGCGGTGATAGTCTAAGGAACACCCCGAGCATCTTCTGCTCCCGTAGTGGCATGACGCCCTCCAAATCGTCAGGCTGAACAACCGGTGCCGCTAGCTGCTGAACAACCGGTACCGCTAGTGTAGGCTGGCCCTGCGGTACTGGAACGGCTGGAGCTGGGGCCTGCTGTATACCCCCAATGGCAGCTAGTATGTGTACGAGCATCGCCTGTATATCTGGAGCTGCCACATGCTCGAACGGTGGCTGGGTTGGTCCCGGGCCTATCGGTTGTTGCTGTGTTGAGCTGCTGGTGGCTCTATCACCGGCTTCGGAATTTGCTTTCGGTCCTGGGCTGGTGGTGTAGCTCTGGCACGACCTCGAGTTCGGCCTCTACCCCTAGCTGGGGCCCTACCACGCGTGCGAGCCATCCCTATAAAAGAGTGGTACAAGTAAGATTTTCAGAAACCGATAAGACACACAATGCACGACAGTGATACAAAAGTGCCACGTTCCTAAAGACATCCTGTAGCCTCCAGAAGATAAGTAACAGACGTCTCCGTACCGATCTGCAGGACTCTACTAGACGTTAGCTCTATACAAGTGAGACCGACGAACCTGGGGCTCTGATACCAATTTGTCACGATGTGTACCATATCTGCAAAAGATCAAGAGAAATTAAGAAACCAAGATCACACTCTAGCACAACAAATCTTGATGCAGACAAACTCGCCGATCCAGTCGGCGAGTCACCGAACCGCTTTGGAAAGCTAAGCCTGGATCGCCGATGAGGTTGGATAAACAATTAAGGCAAGTCGGTGATAGGAGAGTCCTTTGAACGAATCACCAACTACTTTCAGCGAGCAAGGGTTTGTATGCCGAAACTTACAATGCATAAAAGTCACAGGGGTGAAAATAAAAAGCAATAAAGAGTACTTTGGGCACTCGGCTTCGGCGACCCATGGCTTCTCACCGAAAGTTATAGATTCAAATATCTAATTTTGACATGAAATTAAATGCGAGATGAAGCAAATAGGCGAACCGCCGAGGGATTTGGCGAGCTCGACTCATCTCGCTGAATGACCTAATGTGCTCATTTTCAACCCATCATCTCGAATTCAACTCCGCAAACCTCAAAATTGAATTCAAAGCACGCACTCATGAAATTTAAACAAGACCCATACTACCCATTACCCCAGAATACTCAGACTTCTCTCAGATTTGCCGAATTTGGCCATTTTGATGATATTTGCTCGTTAGAGTGGTGTCCCCTGCTATATCATTGCACAAATTTTCGACATTTTAGTGCAAACGTGGGCTACTTAGAATTCACCCAATCAATTGAACCACAAGCAATCACAACCCAATGAGATTTCATTCAATTATAACCACAACAAATACGGGCATTTGACGATCAAAGCACTATAGGCAAGATTTTCAAATTGAAATAGACATGTAAACATTCTAATTCTAGCAGAGAAGCCTAGCACACATCAATACGATACTATTATTGCAAAAGAGTTCAAGATTTTCAACAATAAACTCTGGGTTTTAGGACCAACCTTTAATGCCGATTGAAATGCGATTGAAAAGCTACGCGGCAAAGTATTCCAATGTTCCGAGCACCAATCAATAACTAAGATACTAATTGAAAGCAAGGAGATTGAGAGTACTACCTTGGTGTTAGTTTTGAATGTTAAAAAGTGAGGGAAAGTGAATAAGTTCGAATTTTAAGACTTTTGGCCATTATAAACCGTCCAGATCGTGTCCCTTTGGCGACGTTAGTATTGCTCGCCGATCTAATTGGTGATTCACCGAATGGTCTCATATCTCACCGAGTTTTATAGGGCTTCCATTTTACATGAAGGTCCAAATAGTGGACACTAGCGGGATCACTAACCAATTCTGCGATTCGTCAACTGGATCCTTATTTCGCCAACCTGCACTTTTCAACACATTCTTCGTTTTAACCTACAAAATCAACACACCATTATTTAAAAAATCAAACTAAAGCATTTAAAACCTTGGGTTGCCTCCTAAGAAGCACCTTATTTAACGTCGTGGCTCGACGTGAGCTACCAGTCAAACTTCGTCTCTGGGGTTAGACCTAATGCCA
This sequence comes from Solanum okadae, assembly GCA_036553675.1. Taxonomy (NCBI): domain Eukaryota; kingdom Viridiplantae; phylum Streptophyta; class Magnoliopsida; order Solanales; family Solanaceae; genus Solanum; species Solanum okadae. The sequence continues at coordinate 34,903,735 of CM071682.1, read as the reverse complement.
CTAGGCAACCTGCCTTTACTACTTGGGTAGAGATGAGGCAATGTGTGGTCCAAGAGGTCTTCAATAAACTTGATTGATCTTGAGTGGGAGCCACTCATCTGATTCAGTACCTCCACGCTTTCCCTCATCGCCTCTAGCATTATATCTTGCTCGTGAAGCTTTTGGAGAATGATTAATAGCGTATCCTCGATACGTTTATTTTCATTGCTCCTAGACCTTTCTTGCTCATAAGGAGGTATGTGCCTCCTTTGGCCCTTGCACTGGTTTTCCACCTTTGAGTTTTTGGTGGCCAAGTCGTTCAGCTGAGTTACCAGTGCAGCTAACTTGCAGTCACCCTTGACTCATAGCGAACTTGCCACCACTTCCCTCAGCCATGCTCAGGGTTTCTGCATACAACAACTTAGAGAAAAACAAAACTAAAAATAAAATTAGTAAAACTACAACTATTAAAAATAGAAATTCTACTTAACTAAGAATTCCCAAAAAACACCACTCCCCGGCAGCGGCGCCAATTTGAAGTTTGCGTAATCAAGACACAACTTCTGATGCAAGTGTCTACGATCGTACAATAGTTTAGTAACCCAACCAAGGGTTGGGATCGTCCCTAAAGAGTGGTTTTGAGAATTTTTAGAAAAATAAAATTTCGTTCTAACTAGTCGTAGCTAAAGACATTAACGAGTAAAACATTGTAAATTAAAGGGGGACATAAACGTGTCAATTAACAATGGGGGGAGGGGTTGTCACTAGTAAGTAAGAAAACAGCAAAATCAACAAGGGTTTCTAAGCAATGAAAGGGGATCCTTGGTATGTGATGGGAATATGAGTTAAGCTAGATTATTGGGTACATGCTTTCGATAGAATATTCATATAGTAATTTTAACTAGGCCAAGGTTTAACGGGAATAAGCACTCTCTCGAGCAACTTACCCCGTTTCAAATCCGTTCCTTTCGGACACCCACTTGCCGCATGAAGACCAGCCTATGCCTTACCCACTCACTCTCTCGAGCTGAGTGTGTGGACATGGGACTAGGGTACACTCTTTCGAGCTGAACTTCATGTCGACCCACTCACACTGGCCATCAATCTAGTGGTCTTAGTTTTACGACGTCTCTCTCGAGATGAGTGTGTGGACTTGGGACTAGGGTTCACTCTCTCGAGCTGAACCTCATGTCGACCCACTCACACTGGCCATCAATCTAGTGGTCTTAGTTTTACGACCTCTCTCTCGAGCAAGCCGAAAATACATAAATAAACTTGTATTTGCAACTACAAATTCATTAAATGCTTCGACAACCACTAAATGAAATCACAATTAAACTACGATTAAACTATCCTCAAGCAAGAACCAATAATTACCTTAACCCATATTCGCTAAATCACACCCCAAGAATTGGGGTTTTTAGCCACACATCAAGAGATAGAAATTTATACCTAAATGAGCTTGCATTCAAATGGGTATGAAGATTTAAGTTTTGTTACAGGCCCAAAATGAAAAATCCCAAAGACCTAAGTCTGAATCCTTGGAGATGAAACCCTCTTTTTCTTCAAGTCTTCAAAACCTTCTCAAACTTAGAGAAAAAAAATCAAAAAGTACTATTCTATATGAAAATTATAATAATTGTTCGACTCTTAAATCTACAACTCTAACTAGTATTTATAGCTTTCTCAGATTTGTGCTGCAGTGGATCATTCGGTGTCGTTAGTTGGAATCGCCGATCAACTCGGTGATTCACCCTTTTGTGTAGTTCATCGCCGTCTTGCACCAGGCTCCAGGATCTCCATGCTCTGGGTCATTGGGCAACATGGTACTGCTTCGCAGAACTGCTCGGTGATGCGCCGACTGCTTCTTTTCACCGCCGATTTGCTCCTTTCCTTCAGGGCTTAACAAACTAGAACAAAATGCGAATATGTGATCTATTGGCGACTCACCGAATGGTTCGGCACTTCACAAATCTTCCTTTCTTCGTTCTTTTACCTTTTTTTGCTCCTTTTTGCTCGATCGCGTCCATGCTTTCCCTCATACTTCAAATGCCTGAAACTTAGAGGTTTTTATCAGATATCAAGATAAAATAAGCATTTGAGTACACAATTTCATCAAAATATAGCCCTAAATGAGTCCAATTTGTGGATTCATCAGAATCCCACTATGTGATGCGCCGACTGCTCTTTTTCACCGCCGATTTGCTCCTTTCCTTCAGGGCTCAACAAACTAGAACAAAAGGCAAATATGTGATCTCTTGGCGACTCACCGAATGGTTCAGCACTTCGCAGATCTTCCTTTCTTCATTCTTTTAGCTTCTTTTGCTCCTTTTTGCTCGATCGTGTCCATTCTTTCCCTCATACTTCAAATACCTAAAACTTAAAGGTTTTTATCAGATATCAAGATAAAATAAGCATTTGAGGACACAATTTCATCAAATTATAGCCCTAAATGAGTCCAATTTGTGGACTCATCACAAGCCCACTATGTGAAGCACTGACCGATTCAGTGATCTCTTTCAATTCAGCCTTTTTGCCCCTTCCTGAATGTGTTACACACTGGAAATAACGGCGATATCCAGATCATTGGGCGAATCGCTGAGTTGTTCGATGACTATTAAAATATTTTGCCAAATAGGCGCCTAGTGAAGATTCCTTTTCACCTTGCTCTGCATATTTACATATCAGTAGTTTATATCTATTTTTCAATATTAGTAATGTCTGTTCTCTAATCGCATTGGAGACAATATTGAATGCTTTTGGTGGGTGGGTGTATTTGGTCAGTGAGTCCCTTGGTCATTCGAAAAAGTTATTTATTTGAGTAACAGTTATGATCAATACCGATGACTTGAATAGTGTTCTTAATCAAACAAAAATGAATGCACGGCTACAATTAGGCCAAATGAAGTTGTATAGACAATGTGTGAACTTTGTGCATCTCATTGTAAATAGCCTATTATCAAATGAGTCTCTTGTGATGAACATTGCACACTAGCGAACGTATGGAGTCTTGTTTGATATTGGTGCTAATGCCTTGTGTGATGAGATTACCGTCAACCTTGTGTGATGACACCTAGAATTTTCCCCGTTGGTCTGGTTGAATAAGTGATGAAAACTCTTCAAATGATCCGGTCCGAACCTAATTGTTTGGGGAAAAGGGAAAAATATGGGTTAGTATAACACACGTACTAAGTATGGCTACTATGCTTAAAAACAATTGAAACATGCATAAAAGGACATGTAGTCAAAACATGCATTTTAGAAAGTAAATCCAATATGCACACAAAGTAGGCATCATAATCCAAACCAACATAATATCATCCCAACATGTAGACAACCCAAGCAATACTAGTGCAATGCAAAGAATAGAACCCCATAACCCTTTTCAAAGCCAAGTATCACATTAAGCAACCTACTTCATGCATACATTCATAAGATCATATTTCATCATAACTTACCATATTCATAATGATCATACATAACATAGCTTCAACATACATAAGTCATAATCATCATAATCATAAGAGAACACTACTACAACCATCTCTTAGGATCCCACAAGTGCAATGTGGAAGAGAAGTCCCATACCCTCCCTTACAGGATGTAGAAACCCTAAAGAAAGCCCTAGTAAGAGTTCACACCTTTCATACCTTCATTTACTTTTACACTAGGGAAATATTGCAAGAACCAACATAGACCATGAGAGCTACATGGAATCCGGTGTTCTACTCCACACCGAAAAGCATGGGTTAACACTTGCCTAAGTTGTAACCATTCGTACATATCTATCTATGTGGATCCACTAAGCTAGAATCCTATGTGGGCACATAGTTAATGATCAAGGAGATTGCTTCTAGAAACCCTAACTTACTAAACGTGGGGGTTTTCATCTCATGAGACAACACATACCGTGGGTAATCTAGACATGGTAAACGTGCGGAAACCCATGTGGGGAGCCAGACTTAATAAATGTGAGACCCCCATCTCATTTACATGCCCTTTCAATGCTAAGCATCTAATTCCCTTTTGTACTCATTTTTAGTCATCACATAAGTTCACATTAGCTTTTAATAGACTCTTATGTAGACATCTTACCATAATAGCTCATATATGTTCATAAGTGAGTAACAATCCTTTCACTTTAGAAACACTTAGCAAGTGAGTAAACCTTTCACTTTAGATTACACTATAATCATGAGAACTACCTTTCAATCATATAGCAGTCATACCATAATATACATACATACTTCATAGCTAATTCAAGTGTAGAGGATTAAGGATGAGGAAACTAGGTCATCAACAACATAGAAACACATTAGGTATAGCATTATTACAATCTAAGTAATTCATCTTTCATACTTGAGTTCAAAGAAGAACCAAACTTCATACCTTCTTGCCCTTCGTGGGACATCCATACTTCAATTACCAAACAATTCATAACCAATACATAATACAAGGTAATTCATGAAGCAATAACATAATCAACATTAATATAAGCAATTGACATATTCCCTTCAAAGCCTTCAAGGCTCCATTCAAAGACTCAACCCTAATTTCATAGAAATTACACATAACCTAGGGTAGATTCATCATACAAACATGAATTACATAACATCACATTCAATTCATAGCCTTCAATCAATATCCAACACAAACTAGGGTTAGAATTAGGAAAAGAAGGATGAACATGAATCTCATGGGAAATTCTTCAAGAAACCACCAATACAACATAAATTCATCCATAATTTTTCATATAACATCAATCAAAGTCAGTTTATAACATCAATTTTACTTTAGAAAGAAGAACCAAGTTTTTGTATTGAAACCTAGAAATTGGAGATTTTGAAATTCATCTTGAAAGGGCCTATTGGGGAAAGGAATCCCAAGAGTGATAAACAACCATACCTTACTGACGAATTAACCACGAAAATCCGAGTTGAAACCTTGGAGAGTTGGTCTTCTTCTTGAAGTTCCAATCTTCTTTAATGGAGTTCTTAAGGAGAGAGAGAGAGAGTAGAGAGAAGGAGGAACTTTAGGTTTTGATATTTGGGGTTTTGTGTTTGAGTGATAAAAGTGAGGTAAATTGAATTAAAAATCATTATTTACACGTCCCATAAAGTACCCTAATTACCCCTCACTTAGTTGGACTATTTAATGAGGTAAAAATCGATTTCTGAATTTCGGCATTTTCGTCGCGGAGCTATTCCCTTCAGATATTTGGAATTAAATTTCGAGACAGTAGAGTTTGCGACACGACCGCATTGCGAACAAACTTTTTTCTTCTTGGGGCGCTAGTCCGCGACGCAGAGCTATTCCCTCCAAGTGCAATCTGCAAGCTGACTTGGCAGCTTGCTTGACCCAGGTTGGGGTCCTCCTCGGCGCCCCTTAGGGTGGCCATGGGGTGTCGTATTCGAACATTTTGACCCTGTAAATCTTTAACAACATTATACCATCATACAACACTCCCAAATCTGCCCAAAACCTAAGGACACACTATAACACATTCTACTCTAGTTTCCGGACGTCGTGGTCGTTTCTTGACGTTTAGACTTTTACTCTTCCAAACCAAGTTAATTGCATTAATTTAGGTTTATAAACATCATTTTAACTATTTTTAATTCATTATTCATAAGGTGAGGCTCTAACTTAAGTCATAGAATTTCCGGGGTGTTACATATTCAATCATAACCAACAAACAAGTCACTATTCACTTTAGAACATACTTCCCATATAACTCTTTACCTTTACCTTGATCCTCCACCTCAATTAACCCTCAATATATACCTTGTGCAATGTATGAGTAGCGTCCCATACCACCACACACACCAACGTACCACCTTAAGGTCACCAAAAGTGAACTTACCATTCATACTTTCCACCTTTACACAATAGAGCATTTAAGACACATAAACATCACATGAATCACATCTTCACATTAAGACCAACATCTAAGACAACAGTAAGTCATACTTGTGCAATGTGCAAGTAACATTCCATACTACTACTCAAACTAAGTACTCCTTGAAGTTATCATAGACAAGGCACATTAATATACAATAAGTCATGACAAGAAAGTAACTCATAATACAATCCAAGTATAACATGCATTCATTCATTACACATAGAAGAATTTAAGTCACCATTCATTAACTTCATTAAGAACACCTTCATTCATTAAGTTATAAGATCAACATTCTTCATTAACATTATCATAAGAGTCAATTCATTACATTAACATTATAAGGGAACACACCATGACTCCTCTCAAATGCCTACTTGTGCAATGCATAGATGGCGTCTCATTCCACCACACATACTAACTAGTAAATCCTTAAGAAACCATAATTCATTAACATTCTCTGTGGGGGTAAGCGTTAACCGACATAGACCATGAGAGCTTGAAATGGAATCTCGATTTCACCGTCACCAGATAAGGGATTCCTACTTGCCTAAGGTAAGGACCATTGTTCTTTAGCCTTAACTGGATGTCCACTTGCTAGACCTATGTGGGCACATAGTTTATGGGATAGGGAGATTGCTACTAGATACCCTGCTTCAACTCACGGATGAGCATCTATCTCAAGAGATTGCTACTTAGTACCCCGCCTCAACTCACAGATGAGCACTCATCTAAATCCATATCCACTCGATGCTTGGCATTATTCCCTACGTAGTTTATCACATTCATTATATAAGTTCATTATGGGATAAGGGATTGCTAGTAGATACCCCGCCTTAAATTCCGTATGAGCATCCATTCGAAAACCCAACATTCAATCAGACAGGATATAGAGATTGTTACTAGATACTCCGCCTCAACTCCCGGATGAGTATCCATCCCATCCCACATTCATTCATTGGAAAGCTCATAGATTCAAAGATGAGAATAACCTTTCACTAAGAATCTCATTCATTTATTAGAGTACCATCGAGGATGACCTTTCAATAGACTCAACATTCATTAACATTAACATAAACTTCATTCATTCATGTGTGTGTATATGAGAATAGCCTTTCATATTGACACCTTCATTCACTAGTGTTAATAGAGATAATATTCAACCCTAACACAATTCACTTCTAAACATGTTTATCCTTCATTCAACGTAATCACACACCATTATCCTCCACATCATCGTTGCCCAATACTCATTCACACCCATATACTCAACATTATTACAGTACATCAATTACCTACACTGTCCCTTCAAGGCCATGATCACAATGCACAATATGTAAACACCTCCACCATTCAAGTTGATCAATATTCAATGTAAGTAAACACCTGCACCTTTCAAGTGGATCAATATACAATGTAAGTAAACACCTCCATCTTTCAAGTGGATCAACAATTTAAGAACAATTCTACTTTAACGTGAAATTTGGTCACAACTTACTCTTTTCAAAGCCATGATTACAACTCCTCAATTCACTAACAATTCACCATAATTGGACCTAGATAATGATACAAATCGATAATCTAAATCAATCTAAGCATGAATCCATCATCATTCATTTATAATCAAATAACCCAATTCATAAGGCCAAATTTAGGAACTTTAGAGAAATCATGGGTTCATAGAGTTTTCATCTTAAAATCATCCATTAAACATCAATATAATCATAGTTTATCAATTGAAAACGCTTGATGCAAGAATCCATGAGATTGAGTGAAATCCTAACTTTTTGTCATTTTAAAATTTATTTGAATTAGCTCCTTGAATGGAAGATAAGACAAGGGTCAAAGACACCATACCTATTAGATGAGAATACACGAAATCCCCTTGGAAGAAACTTGAAAAACCTTGGTGAAATTGTCCTTCCAAGCTTGGAGTCTTCAATGGAGTGTTTGGAGAGAAAGTAGTTTGGGAGGGAAGGGTTTTGATTTGGGAATTTGAAGAATGAAGTCTAAATTAGAATTTTATTGTTTTAAGACCCTTAAATTATGTTAATACACCTAAAATAACCGCCCATGCACTTGATTTTAGCCCTCATATGACACCCCAAAAATCCACTACAAGACACTACAACACACTAGTTAAACTTACTAGTTTCCGGGCGTTATAGTCGTATCTTGACGTTTAACCCCTAAGTTGATCAACCATGACTCGGGACCACATAAAACACCATCAAGACTTAACATGAACACAAACGAACATTAGGCTCTAATTTTACTAGTTAGTTTTTAGGGTCGTTACATAATCCCCCACTTAGGAACAGTCGTCCTCGAATGACATGACTTAAAACACATTAAGGGGTAATGACTCAAGACTTGCAGCCCACAATCATGCATGGAACATTAAACAAAAGGCACATAACTAGGAGGGACATCAACTCCACATTAATAAGCTCAAACAATTTCATGAAATTTCAAGAAAGTAGGAACAACATCTACCAACTCATTATGCCTCAAAACTTCATTACTTCTCATTTCATTGGAGGAACTTCCTTCTCCAAGTCACATCATGCTCGTCACAACATCATTAAGCACATTGTGCAATTACTCTCAAAAGCAAAATTAGGAAAGTTCAACATTTATCCTCAAGAAGCATACAGACAATTCATACCAAATGCACATTAACATGAGGAACACAATTTATGAAAACTAATTCTCTCATTTAAAAAAGAATTCATCTAGTACATGCATAACATAAGGAGACCATGGAAAAACAATATCACAAATGACTCCAAAACATGAAACAAGCTACTAGGAACTCTTAGTCTCAAGCATGAATACGAATAGAAGGAGGTAAGGATATCGGAACTCTCAACAACCTAACTACTAAACTTACAATCCCCCACTTAAGGGTAAACCCATCTAAGGTCAACATGACATAACATAGGAACCTCAATCAAGACATTCACAACTTACTAGGAACCATCAATATACCGGTACTCTCAAACTAGGAAGGTCCTCATTAATCAACTCTTTGCTCATAAACAACCTTACCACATCACTCAATGTCTTATATGAGTCTACCACACCGGGTCTAAAACTTCTCAAACTCACAACACCTCTTAAGGTGAGAACATCAAGGATACTTAAAGACCTTACCATCTAGGCACATTATCCCCCAGTTGGGAGTAAGCTTACAATAGCTCTTTTAAACTTCACCTCTTCCAACTCTAAGGTTGGAGAAATATATCACTAAACCTTCGTACTCATCACACCTAGGTATTTCTAAAACCCCACATTTCATCAACTCTTTTAATATACGTCAAAACTCACCTTGACTAAGTCAGATTCTACTAAGAACACACATAACCATAAAGCAACTCATTCATATTAAAGTCAACATCACAATCTTCCATCTCCCATCTATCAAGTCACATAGCCATAGTTGGCATCAAAACCAACCTTTTCTCTCCCTCAACCCTTCTAACATAAACCTCAAGTGCTCATACTCTAATGTCCAAAACATAAGGAATAAGGGAAGGACAATATAGAGTTAAACTCTATTGCACGACCTGAAGAACGAAGAAGTGAAAATTTATTAACATCCAATAGCTTCCTATTCATAAGGTGGAGCGCTTCACATTATGAACAAGACTCTACTAGACGTGGTTTGAGACAATCTAAGACCATTCTAAAATCTTATACTCTGTTACCATGTTTTTCACGACGCGAGAGCATTCCCTAGTCATAACACAGCGTACTCAACCCCGAAGGGGTCTTATACAAGCCTCATAGCTCATTCATTGCATAAAATACTTAAAAATAGAGAAGAATTAAAAAAGTTCCTTTACAATCAAAAACATCTTTCATTAAAAAACACGTGGAAGTCTTTTTAGACTTTATATACTATGTCTCAAACCATCTAATACTTTGAATACAACATTTGGACTTAGTGCATAAATAAGCTTTAACATAAACAAAAGAGATAGAAGGAGCATGATGGGCTTTGTCCTCGAAACTATGAGGACTCACCAAGTCTTCATCCTTAAGCACCTTAGAAACCGCTCATTCAAGCATAGAACACCAACATCTGCAAAGCCTACACTTTGGTAAGAAGGGAAAAGAATGGGGTTAGCACATTATATGTACTAAGTATGATGACCATGCAAAAACATGCTTAAAATGACATTTATTTGAGAGTCATGCTTTTATGCCATTTTAGTAAAACTTCATGAAATACAATTACAAGAGACATGATATTCAATCATAACCAACAAACAAGTCACTATTCAGTTTAGAACATACTTCCCATATAACTCTTTACCTTTACCTTGATCCTCCACCTCAAGTAACCCTCAAGCTATACCTAGTGCAGTGTATGAGTACCGTCCCATACCACCACCCACACCAAGGTACCACCTTAAGGTCACCAAAAGTGAACTTAGTATTCATCCTTTCAACCTTTACACAATAGGGCATTTAAGACACATAAATATGACATGAATCACATCATCACATTAAGACCAACATCTAAGACAACTCTAAGTCATACTTGTGCAATGTGCAAGTAGCATCCCATACTACTACTCACACTTAGTACTCCTTGAAGTTACCACATACAAGGCACATTCATATACAATGAGTCATGACGAGGAAATAACTCATAATACAATCCAAGTATAACATGCATTCTTTCATTACACATATAAGCATTTAAGTCACCATTCATTAACTTCATTAAGAACACCTTCACTCATTAAGTCATAAGATCAACGTTCTTCATTAACATTATCATAAGAATCCATTCATTACATTAACATTATAAGGGAACACACTATGACTCCTCTCAAATGCCTACTTGTGCAATGCATAGATGGCATCCCATTCCACCACCCATACTAAGTAGTAAATCCTTAAGAAACCATAATTTATTAACATTCTTTGTGGGGTAAGCCTTAACCGATATAGGCCATGAGAGCTTAACATGGAATACCGGTGTCACCCTCACGGGATAAGGGATTTCTAACATAGTTTATGGGATAGGGAGATTGCTACTAGATACCCTACCTCAACTCACGGATGAGAATCCATCTCAAGAGATTGCTACTAAGTACTAAGTACCCCGCCTCAACTCACGGATGAGCACTCATCTTAATCCATATCCACTAGGTGCTTGGCATTATTCACCACGGAATATATTACATTAATTACATTAGTTCATTATGGGATAAGGGATTGCTACTAGATACCCCGTGTCAAATCCCGGATGAGTATCCGTCCCATCCCACATTCATTCATTGGAAAGCTGATAGATTCAAAGATGAGAATATCCTTTCACTAAGAATCCCATTCATTCATTAAAGTACCATCGAGGATGACCTTTCAATAGACTCAACATTCATTAACATTAACCTGAACTTCATTCATTCATTCATTCATGTGTGTGTATATGAGAATAGCCTTTCACATTGACTCTTTCATTCACAATTGTTAATAGAGATAATATTCAATCCTAACACAATTAACTTCTAAACTTGTTCATTATTCATTCATAGTAATCACACGCCATTATCCTTCACATCATCGTTACCCAATACTAATTCACATTCATATACTCAACATTATGACAATATATCAACTGCCCACACTATGCCTTCAAGGATATGATCACAGTGCACAATAAGTAAACACCTCTACCTTTCAAGTGGATCAATATACAAAGTAAGTAAACACCTCCACCTTTCAAGTGGATCAAAAATTTAAGAACAACTCTACTTTAACGTGAAATTAGGTCACAACTTACCCTTTTCAAAGACAAGATCACAACTCCTCAATTCATTAACAATTCACCATAAATGGACGTAGATAATACTTCATATCAATAATCTAAATCAATCTAAGCATTAGTCCATCATCATTCATTCATAATCATATAACCCATTTCATAAGGCCAAATTTAGGAATCTTAGAGAAATCATGGTTTCGTAGAGTTTTTCATCTTAAAATCATCCATTAAACATCAACATAATCATCTTTTATGAATTGAAAACATTTGATGCAAGAACCCATGAGATTGAGTGAATTCCTAACTTTTTGTGATTTGAAAACTTCTTTGAATTAAATCCTTGAATGGAAGATTAGACAAGGAACAAAGCCACCACACATATTAGATCAGAATACACGAAATCCCCTTAAAAAACCTTGGTGAAATTGACCTTCCAAACTTGGAGTCTTTAATGGAGTGTTTGAAGAGAAAGAAGTTTGGGAGGGAAGGGTTTTGATTTGGGAATTTGAAGAATGAAGTCTAAATTAGCATTTTATTGTTTTAATACCCTTAAATTATGTTAATACACCTAAAATAACCGCCCATGAACTTTAAAACACTTAGGGTGAATTAACAAACTCACCCCTAAGTTGGCCGACTCAAAAAAATAGATTGCAGTGCCCATTCATGGTTCCAATCCACGGATCGTGGATTGGTCTACTGAATGCGGATTGTTTCCGTATTTTAGGTCAGAGACTCACCATTTGTAGGCCTGATCTAAGCCGAAGACCCACTAGCCATAAATTGATCTACTGGTCGTGGTTTGGGGTCGTGAATAAAGCTATTTTGACAGCTTTTGGGCATATGTTGGGGTCCTCCTCAAGGACCCCTTAGGTGGTCCTTGGAGAGTCGTACCCAGATGTTAAACCACTAAGCATGACATTTTAAGTACGGGAGTCATTTACCTTGATTTTAACCCTCATACAACACCCCAAACTTCAACTACAAGACACTACAACACACTAGTTCAACTTACTAGTTTCCGAGAGTTATAGTCGTGCCTTGACGTTTAACCCCTAAGTGGTTCAACCATGACTCGAGACCACATAAAACACCATCAAGAATGAAGACGAACACAAACGAACACAGGTTAGGCTCTAATTTCACTAGTTAGTTTTTAGGGTGGTTACATTATCCCCACATAGGAACATTCGTCCTCGAATGACACTTAAAACACATTAAGGGGTAACGACTGAAGACTAGCAGCCCACAATCATGCATGGAACAAACACAAGGCACATAACTAGGAGTAACATCAACTCCACATCAATAAGCTCAAACAATTTCATGAAATTTCAAGAAACGAGGAACAACATCTACCAACTCATTATGCCTCAAATTTTCATTACTTCTCATTTCATTGGAGGAACTTCCTTCTCCAAGTCACATCATGCTCATCACAACATCATTAAGCACATTATGCATTTACTCTCAAAAGAACAATTAGGCATGTTCAACATTTATCCTCATGAAACATATAGACAATTCATACCAAATGCACAGTAACATGAGGAACACAATTTATGAAAACTCATTCTCTCATTTAAACAACAATTCAACTAGAACATGCATAATATAAAGAGACCATGGAAACACAATATCACACATGACTCCAAAACATGACACAAGCTACTAGGAATTCTTAGTCTTAAGCATGAATAAGAATAGAAGGAGGTAAGGATATCAGAACTCTCAACAACCTTACTACTAAACGTACCATCCCCCACTTAAGGGTAATCCCACCTATGGTCAACATGACATAACATAGTTACCTCAATCACGACATTCACAACTTACTAGGAACCATCAATATACCAATACTCTCAAACTAGGAAGGTCCTCATTAACAACCTCTTTGCTCACAAAGAACCTTACCACTTCACTCAAGGTCTCATATGAGTCTACCACACCAGGTCTAAAACTTCTCAAACTCACAACACCCCTTAAGGTGAGAACATCAATCAAGCCTAACTCATGAACATCAAGGATACTTAAAGATCTTACCATATAGGCCCATTATCCCCGACTTGGAAGTAAGTTTACACTAGCTCTTTTAAACTTCTCCTCTTCCAATTCTAAGGTTGGAGCAAGACATCACTAAACGTTCATATTCATCACACCAAGGCATTTATAAAACACCACATTTCATCAACTCTTTCAATATACCTCAAAACTCATATTGACTAAGTTGGATTCTACCAACAACACATATAACCATAAAGTAACTCATTCATACTACAGTCAACATTACAATCTTCCATCTCACATCTATCAAGTCACATAGCCATAGTTGGCATCAAAACCAACCTTTTGTCTCCCTAAAGAACAAAAAATAAGGAATAACTGAAGGACAATATAGAGTTAAACTCTATTTGCTCGACTTCAAGAATGAAGAAGTCAAACTTTGTTAACACCCAATAGCATCCTTTTCATAATGTGGCACGCTTCACATTATTTATAAGACTCTACTAGATGTGCTTTGAGACAACCTAATACTATTCCAAAATCTTATGCTCTGATACCATGTTTTTCATGACCCGAGAGTAATCCCTAGTCGTAAGACGGCGTACTCGACCCTGAAAGGGTCTTATACAAGCCTCATAGCTCATTCATTGCATACCATACTTAAAAATAGAGAATAATTTAAAAAAATCCTCTACAATCGAAAACATCTTTCATTAAAAAGCACACGAAAGTCTTTCTAGACTTTATATACTATGTCTCAAACCATCTAATACTTTGAATACATCATTGGGACTTAGCCCATACAAAAGCTTTAACATTAACTAAAGACACAAAAGGAACATGATGGGTTTTATCCTCGGAACTATAAGGACTCACCAAGTCTGCATATTCAAGCACCTTAGAAACCTATCTCTCAAGCATAGAACACCAGCATCTCCAAGGCCTACACTTTTGTAAAAAAGGAAAAGAATGGGGTGAGCACATTCGATGTACTAAGTATGATGATCATGCCAAACCATGCTTAAAAGGACATTTATTTGAGAGTCATGCTTTCATTCCAATTTGGTAAAACTTCGTGAAATACAATTATAAGAGACATCATATTAAATTATAACCAACAAACAAGTCACTATTCACTTTAGAGCATACTTCCCATATAACTCTTTACCTTTACCTTGATCCTCTAGCTTAAGTAACCCTCAAGCTATACCTTGTGCAATGTATGAGTTGCGTCCCATACCACCACCCACACCAAGGTACCACCTTAAGTTCACCAAAAGTGAACTTACCATTCATCATTTCCACCTTTACACAATAGAGAATTTAAGACATATAAACATCCCATGAATCACATCATCACATTAAGACCAACATCTAAGACAACGTTAAGTCATACTTGTGCAATGTGCAGGTAGCATCCCATACTACTACTCACACTACGTACTCCTTGAAGTTACCACATACAAGGCACATTCATATACAATGAGTCATGACGAGGAAATAACTCATAATACAATCCAAGTATAACATGCATTCTTTCATTACACATATAAGCATTTAAGTCACCATTCATTAACTTCATTAAGAACACCTTCACTCATTAAGTCATACGATCAACATTCTTCATTAACATTATCATAAGAATCCATTCATTACATTAACATTATAAGGGAACACACTATGACTCCTCTCAAATGCCTACTTGTGCAATGCATAGATGGCGTCCCATTCCACCACCCATACTAAGTAGTAAATCCTTAAGAAATCATAGTTCATTAACATTCTTTGTGGGGGTAAGCTTGAACCGAAAAACACCATGAGAGATTGACATGGAATCTCGGTGTCATCCTCACCGGATATGGGATTCCTATTTGCCTAAGGTAGGACCATTGTTCTTTAGCCTTAGGTGGATCTCCAGTTGCTAGACCTATGTGGGCACATAGTTTATGGGATAGGGATATTGCTACTAGATACCCTGCCTCAACTCACGGATGTGCATCCATCTCAAGAGATTGCTACTAAGTACCCCACCTCAACTCACAGATGAGCAGTCATCTCAATCCATATCCACTTGGTTTTTGGCATTATTCCCCACGGAATATATTACATTCATTACATTAGTTCATTATGGGATAAGGGATTGCTACTAGATACCCCGCCTCAAATCCCGGATGAGCGTCCATCCCAAAACCTAACATTCACTAAGATGGGATATAGAGATTGTTACAAGATACTCTGCCTCAACTCCCGGATAAGTATCCATCCCATCCCACATTCATTCATTGGAAAGCTTATAGATTCGAAGATGAGAATAGCCTTTCACTAAGAATCCCATTCATTCATTAGAGTACCATCGAGGATGACCTTTCAATAGACTCCACATTCATTAACATTAATATGAACTTCATTCATTCATTCATGTGTGTGTATATGAGTACAACCTTTTGACATTGACACCTTCATTTACAAGTGTTAATAGAGATAATATTCAATCCTAACACAATTAACTTCTAAATGTGTTCATCCTTCATTCATAGTAATCACACACCATTATCCTTTACATCATCGTTGCCCAATACTCATTCACCTTCATATACTCAACATTATGACAATACATCAATTAACCACACTATGCCTTCAAGGCCATGATCATAATGCACAATAAGTAAACACCTCCACCTTTCAAGTGGATCAATATACAAAGTAAGTATAGACCTCCACCTCTCAAGTTGATCAACAATTTAAGAACAATCCTACTTTAACTTGAAATTAGGTCACAACTTACCCTTTTCCATGCCATGACCACAACTCCTAAATTCACTAACAATTCACCATAATTGGAACTATATAATGATGCAAATCAATAATCTAAATCAATCTAAGCATGAATCCATCATCATTCATTCATAATCAAATAACCCACTTCAGAAGGCCAAATTTAGAAATTTTAGAGAAATCATGGGTTCATAGAGTTTTTCATCTTAAAATCATCCATTAATCAACAATATAATCATAGTTTATCAATTGAAAATGTTTGATGCAAGAACCCATGAGATTGAGTGAAATCCTAACTTTTTGTGATTTGAAAACTTCTTTGAATTAGCTCCTTGAATGGAATATTATACAAGGATAAAATCCACCATATCTATTAGATGAGAATACACGAAATACACTTGAAAAAAACATGAAAAACCTTGGTAAAATTGACTTGGAGTCTTCAATGGAGTATTTGGAGAGAAAGTAGTTTGGGAGGGAAGGGTTTTCATTTGGGAATTTGAAGAGTGAAGTCTAAATTAGCATTTTATTATTTTAATACCCTTAAAATATGTTAATACACCTAAAATAACCTCCCATGCACTTTAAGTTGGCCGACTAAAACAAAATAGATTGGAGTCACCATTCGCGGTTCCAATCAACGGATCGTGGATTGGTCTACTGAATGTTGATTGGGTCAGAGACTAACCATTTGCAGGCCTGATCCACTCCCAAGACCCATGGGCCGTAGATTGATCTACTGGCCGTGGATTAGGG
This sequence comes from Solanum okadae, assembly GCA_036553675.1. Classification (NCBI taxonomy): domain Eukaryota; kingdom Viridiplantae; phylum Streptophyta; class Magnoliopsida; order Solanales; family Solanaceae; genus Solanum; species Solanum okadae. The sequence goes on along the minus strand of CM071682.1, from coordinate 34,886,540 downwards.
TCATGAATCAAGCTATTTTGACAGCTTTTGGGCAGATGTTGGGGTCCTTCCAAGGACCATGGTCCTTGGGGATTCATTCCCGGATGTTTAACCCCTAAACATGACATTCTAAGTACGGGAGTCATTTACCTTCATTTTAACCCTCATACGACACCCCAATACTCCACTACAAGACACTACAACACACTAGTCCAACTTACTAGTTTTCGGGCGTTATAGTCGTATCTTGACATTTAACCCCTACAAAACACTAGTCCATCAAGACTCAAGACGAACGCAAATGAACACACGTTAGGCTCTACTTTCACTAATTCATTTTTAGGGTCGTAACAGGAACCCTAGATGCATCTGGGCGAGACCTAGCACAAATCTCCGCCCGCTGGGACTCTATGGGCTGGTCATCATCCGGCTCGGAGAATGTACCTTGGGAGTCACAGGACTCTCCCTCGCTGCAGGAGTTGTGCTCTGTAAGCTCAGTCATGGACCTCTTGCCCTTGCCCTTGCCTATCTTTGGTGGCTCTGTCCTTTCCTTTTTAGGAGGATTGTCTCCTGCTTCATTTATAACTATTCCCCGTGCTCTTTTACGGGGCGGAATGTCGAGGTTGGTTCTAGCCATATCTGCAAAAATATCAAAAAGAGTTAGATTTGTTTCAAGAAGAAGTGCAGAATAACGGTTTGCATAAAGACTCGCTAAATCGGTCGGTGAGTCACCGAATAGGTTTGCCGAGCAAGGTTAGGCTCGCCGAATGGATTGGCTAAAAAACTCTCGGAAACATTAGCATGTTGGCGATGGGAAGGGCCTTTCGGTGAATCACCGATAGCATTCAGCGAGCAAGGAATAGCCCACCAAAAGTTACAGTGTATTTTAGGGGTTAGGGACGTAGAAAGAATGATCAAGAAAGACTTTTGAAGAGTTGCCGAGTGCACTCGGTGAACTCAGGCTTCTCGCCGAAAGTTATAGAACCTAAACTCAATTTTAGCATGAAATTAAAGGCGATCAAGTGGGATTCGGTGAACCACTAAATGGTTCGGTGAGCTTGACCCAGCTCGCCGAACTACCCAGCATGCCTACTTTCAACCCTGACTTCCAAATTCAACCCCACAACCACCGAAAACAAAATCGAAGCACACATTAGTTCAATTAGACTAAGACCCATACTACCTATGCCCCAGAGATACTCAGACTTCTCACGGTTTGGCCAATTTGTCCATTTGATGACTTTAGCCTTTAAGAATGACGTCAACCGCTCTATCATTGGCCAAAGCACGTCATTTGGCATAAATGTGGGTTACTTAGACTTCACCCGACTAGACCTAACAACAAATTAGCACAACCGAACAACTTTTCGATTAATTTTAGGCACGAAACTCAGGAAATCAACAATTAATCATTTTAGGCAAGCTATTCAAATTATAACAGGCACACAAGCATACAATTATGATTTAGAGAGGACCAACACACATCACTAAGATAAGAACAACTGCAAATGAGTAAAAACTACTAAATATGAGTTTGGGGTTCGGAAAACTAACCTTTTATGCTGAATATATACTTTGAAACACTAGGGGGCAAAGAATTCCAAATTCCGAACACATAATCTACGACTAGAAAGCAGAAATAATGAAAAAATATGGGAAAATATAGTGCGATGTGAGTTTGGAAAGTTAAAAAGTGAGGGAATGTGAAAGAGTTTGAAAGTTTAAACCTTTGGCCTTTAAAACCGTCCAGTTCTCACCCATTCAGCGACATTAGTTTTTCTCACAGACCCACTCAGCAACACGCCGAGTGGGCAATTACATCACCGAGTTTTATAGGACCTCCAGTTAATGTGGGGGTCCAAATGACGGACATGTCGTAGTCACCAACCTGGTCGGCAACATGCTGATATGCTCCTGGGCTCGTCGAGTTTTACAGACTCCAATTGCAAAATTACTAGAGTCCAACGACGGTCCAAGTCGGGCTCGCCGATCGGACATTTAGCTCGCCAATCTGCACTTTTCAAACACATTCCATACTTTAACCTGCACAATCAACACACGATTGTTTCAAAAAAAAAGAAAGCAAATTTTGGGTTGCCTCCCAAGAAGCGCCTTAGTTAATGTCGTGGCACGATGCAAGTTCCCACTTAGGTTTCATTCTTGGGGTTTGATTCAGTGTCACTAGGAAACCCTTTTCATTGATTTGGGTAGAGACAAGACAACACCTGACCCATTTGGATCTCCAGTAGCTGAATGAACATGGAATGAGAGGTTATCATCTGATTTAGCATGGAGACATTCTCTCTTATCTCTCTCAGTACTCTGTCATGTTCTTCAACTTTGTGATGAATGAGTAAAAGTACCTCTTCTATCTGCCCACCGTCATGCTTCTTTGTCCTTTGACGCTCGTGAGGGGGAATGTACCTATCTTTTCTTTGGTACATTACTTTTATCTCCCTGACTTTTTTGCCAAGAGATCCAGCTGACCCAACAATGTGGCCATGTCTTGGTCCTACTCTGTCTCCTTGTTGGTCTTAGCCACATAATCAAGGGGTTAGGCTGCTATCTCATAGGGTTATCGTATCAAAGAACCCGAAGAGAGTTGATCAACCAATATTCTATTTTCAAGACCAAGACCTCTGTAGAAGCATTCTAGAAGCATTGTATCTGAAATTCCATGAGTTGGGAACTACAGCAAAAGTGCCTTAAATCTTTACCACAACTTATGGATTGATTCACCCTCCAATTGAATGAAATTTAGCATGCTATCCCTAAGAATCATCATTCTCAAAGGAGGGTGGTCCATTAGGTCACCGTTGCTACAAGACATGCTCCTCGATTCTGTACAATCAGCAACACTCAAACCAAAACTAAAAATAAGTAGATTCAACTATGACTAACAAAAATAAAATTCAACTTAACCACAGATTCTTAACCAACACCACTCCTTGGCAGCAGAGCCATTTTGATTGAATAATGCTATCAAGAACACTTAATCCAGTTCTAAGCGTCAATGATCCTTAGTCAATATATAACCCAACTAAATGATTTGGGGTCGAATTCCACAGGGAGCGGTACGTTTTTAAGATTCAATAGTAAAGTGTAAACATAATCAAACCAGTCATAGGAATAGACATTATCGAATAAAAATATCATTCAAATCAGGGGGTGACACGAATGTCAAATAAGAGGGTTTTTGGTTGAAATTATAAACTACAACAACATCAAATAATACGAAATAACAATAATGAGACATGTTCTTGGGATGTGATTCGGTTATAGGCTAATATAGACAAATGGGTAATTGCAATTGTTAAGAAATAGTTGAATATTAGTGAATAAGCTAGACTTTAGAGGGGATAAACTTTCTCTAGAAAAATTTACCCCGAATAAAGTTGATTTCTCTCGAACATCAAAAAGCATATAAAATAAGAACAACTGATGCTTTAGTCTATTCACTCTCTCGAGCTGAATGTGTGAAAAAGGGTTTAGGCTTCACTCTCTCTAGCTGAACCTATGACAACCCAATAGCCACAGACCATTTATCAATAATCTTGGTTTTAAAACCTCTCTCTCGAGCAAGTAAAAAACACAAAGGTAGAACTGCATTTGCAACTACAATTCTTAAATTAAACCACAATTAATGATTGAACTCACTTCTGAACAACATTTTAACTAAGAATTAGCAATACCCATAAACTAAATCAGCCCATAATCACATAATCACATCCTAAGAATTGGGGTTTTAGCTAGACATCATAAAAAGATTAAAATCGTTACCAAACTGAGTTTCCATCAACTGGGTAAGATCAATTTCGTCTTTACAAATTTCCGAATTGAAGAATCTCAAAGACCCACTTCTAATTTCTCAACAGTGAAAAACTTCAATTCTTCAAAGCTAAGAAAAACTTGTCTCACAGATCAAAATCTCTGAAATTATGATGTTCCCCAGTTAAAATTATAAAATTCGATACTAAACTAAACGTTCAAAAACGTATTTATAGTCGCCAAAATTGTGCTGCGAAGGACCATTCGGTGTAGTAAGTCGGGCTTGCTGATCCACTCGGCGATCCACCCTTTGGTCAATTTCATTACCTTTCTGCCTTTAACTACAACATCCTCCAGGTCAGTAACTTTCGGCGATCAAATACTGCATCGCAGAACCACTAAATGATACGCCGACTGCTCCTTTCTCTCGCCAACTTGGTTCTTTCCATCAGGGCTTGGCTCACTTGAACTTTAGGCGGTTAGATGACCACTGGGCGACTTGCCAAATAGACTTGGCGATCACCACTCTTTCTTTTCTTCTTTCTTTTAGCTAGTTTTGTTCCTTTTTGCAGCCTAGTGTCCTTGCTTTGTTCCTCCATCCATAATCCTGAAAATCAAGGATTTAACATCAGTTATTAGAACAAAATAAGCATTTGAGGACACTAAACCTATACAAATAAAGCCCTGAATGAGTCCAACTCTAGGACTCATAAAAAATGTGAAGAAAGAAGGCGAGAGACTAGGACGATAGGCGAGTCGCTGAATGGGTCAGCGATGCCCGACTTTTCTCGATGAATGTCCCAAAAAGCGACACCTCAGATTAGTATAAATTAATTTGTGGAAGAGAGAGAAAGCATTCAGAAAATGTGAGGAACAAAAAATAAAGAGCAAAAAACACTGCCATTGTTGATTTTAAGTGATTTTAGCAAGGTTTTTCATTTGCGTTTTGTAATAGAGAACATAGTAGTAGAATTTAACTTTTGAATTTTATTTACCCAGCTATGGAAAATGTTGCAGGTATTGAATTTCATCTTTTTACTATATTTGGCTAAAACCCTAACCTTGGGGGTCTGACAATGTGACAAATTGTTACATTCGACTAACTGGGTGTCATCAATTAGTGAATTTTGGTGTTAATTTGAAGTGGGTCTGAATTACTAGTGTGGTTTAACTTCATTATTGAATGCTTAGTACAATATAGTTCACAGTTTTGTGCTTGTTTGAGAGAGAAGTACAGAGCCAAAGTAATAATTTGGCATCCTTAGTAGTAGGTCATGACGGTTTCAGCTTGAGAAAGTGAAACTCGAGATTAAGCCTTTGTATCTAGCTCGAAAGAGTAGATGTGGTGAGAAAGTGGGTTGGTCGTCTTATGGATAGTGTTGAGGTTCGAGTGAACTCAACGGAAATAAGGTAATTGTTTGAGAGAAAATTGCTTTACTTATAGTCCATTCTACTTGCGACGAATTAACATTGTTGGTAATGATGTACACCGATTAAGTTGAATTCGGCATTTGGTTAGTCAATCCCCTAAGTGTTATCTAGTTATTTGATTGTTCCTTGTTTATTGTTGAAGTGGGTTGGTAACAATATCATGGAAATTGACTACTAGATTCTTAAGTATTATGTTTGTTCAGCTGTAAAGGTTACTGTCATACTTTCATATTTTAATTCAAGAGAAAGCTACTCTCTGTGGGATCGACCCCAACTCATTTGCTTGGTTATATATTAAGTGACGATCGTTGATGCTTAGAACCTCCCAAGTGTTATCTAGTTATTTGATTGTTGAAGTGGGTTGGTAACAATATCATGGGATTTGACTGCTAGACTCTTAAGTATTACATTTGTTCAGCTGTAAAGGTTACTATCATATTCTCATATTTGAATTCAACAGAAAAGTACTCTCTGTGGGATTGATCCCAACTCATTTGGTTGGGTTATATACTGAGTAAAGATCGTTGACGCTTAGAATTGGATGAAGTATCTTTGAAACTTTAATCAACTTCCATGTAGGAATGTTAATCTCCTGAGTCATACATCCTAGTCTCTGATGTTCTACCTTAACCTGTTGAATTAGGACACTTAGCCACACAAATCTGTTATGTCCCTCTTCATACCATTCTACTAAAAGACTTCTTGTAGATCACAGTACATCTTAGTGGCACCTAGATGAATGAAATACCTGGAGTTTATAAGCTTCTGTAAGGATATGCTGCCTTAACTCACCCACCCTAGGAACACACAAGCGACCCTAATAACGAAGCACCCAATCTCCCCCTTGGGAGAAAACGTGTACCTTCTGCAAATGGACTGAACTTTTCAACTAAATTAACACATGATCACTATTATGTTTTTCTTTAACCTCCGCTACCAATGATGATTCTGATCTATTCTGAACTATCACACCACCATCTGACATATCTGTAAGACCAACTCCTAAGCGAGCAAACCGGTGAACATCTTTTCCTAATTATTTCCTTTCTTCATCAACATGTGCTACACTACCCATGTACAATCTACTGAGAGCATATGTTATTACATTGGCCTTACCAGGATGATAAAGCATATTCATATCATATTCCTTGAGGAATTCAACCCATCTCTTCTAATGAAGATTTAACTCTTTCTGGGTGAACACATACTGTAGGCTCTTGTGATCGGTGAACAAATCTACGTGAACACCATACAAGTAATGTCTCCAAATCTTTAAGGAAAATACTACGATTGCAAGCTTGAGGTCATGAGTCGGGTAATTCTTCTCATGTACCTTAAGCTATCTAGAAGCATAAGCTATAACCTTACCCCGCTGCCTCAATACAAAACCTAGGCCGACCCTGGATGCATCACAATAAATCACATAACTGTCTGAACCATCTCGTAGAGTCAAGATAGGAGTTGTGGTCATTCTAGTTTTTAATTCTTCAAAGCTTTTCTCACACACATCTGACTACTGAAACTTAACCTTTTTCTGAGTCAACTTGGTCAATGGGGAAGCTATGGATGAAAATCCTTCAACAAATCTACTATAATAACCTGCCAAACCCAAGAAACTTCTAATATCTTTTGGAGAGGTACGTGTGGGCCATTACTTCACTGCCTCTATTTTTCGAGAATCCACTTAGATTCCTTCACTAGATACCATATTACCAAGGAAAGCAAAAAACTGTAATAAGAATTCACACTTGCTGAACTTAGCGAATAACTGGCAATCTTTGAGAATTTGCAGAACAACCTTCAAATGATTCTCATGCTCCTCCTCACTCCATGAATAAATGAGGATATCATCAATTAAGACAATAACAAATAAGTCCAAATACTATTTGAACACCCTGTTAGTCCAAAAGACATAACTACAATTTCATAATGACCATACTGAGTTCTTAAGGATGTCTTCGGAATGTCATTAACTCTGACTCTACGCTGATGATAGCCAGATGATTCTATTGTAGAAAAACAACTAGAACCATAAAGTTGGTTGAACAAGTCATCAATTCCAGGGATGGTATACTTATTCTTGATTGTGACTTTATTCAACTAACGATAGTCAATGCACATTATGAGAGAACCATCTTTCATTTTCACGAACAAAAGTGGATCACCCCATGGAGAGATACTGGGCTTGATAAAGCTCTTATCTAGAGGGTCTCTCAATTGATCTTTCAATTCCCTTACCTTAATTGGATCCATTTTGTCAGGAGGAATGAAAATAGGCTCGGTATCTGGAAGGAGATCTATTCCAAAGATGATTTAACTTTCAGGAGGAACTCCAGGAAGATCTTCTAGAAACACTTCCAGAAACTCATTTACTACTAGGACTGACTAAAGAGTTTGGGTTTCAGAGTTTCAAATCTTAACCCAAACAAGATGATAGACATACCCCTTGGAAATCATCTTTCTGGCCTTGAGGTAAGAGACGAAGCGACCTATATGCCCTGTGCTACTACCCTTCCATTCTAAGACTTGCTTATTTGTAAAATGAAATCGAACGATCCTAGTTCTACAATCGACTGAGGCATAATTGGAATGTAACAAATCCATGCCTAGAATGATATTAAAATCTACCATTTCTAACTCTACAAGATCTGCTGAGTTGAATTTCAGAGAGACTATGACAGAGCAATTTATGTACACCCTTCTAGCTATAACTGGGTCACCAACTGGTGTAGAAATTGAGAAGGATTCTAAGCGAGTTTCTGGAGTGATACCAAAGTTTACCACTATATAGGGAGTTACAAACGACAATGTTGCCCCTGGATCTAACAATGCATAAAAATCTAAATGAAAGACTCAAACTGTACCAATGACTACATCAGGAGAATCTTCCTAATCCTGGTGAGCCTAGAGAGCATACAACTTGTTCTGGCGCTAACCGCCACCTATACCGAATGAAGCACCCTGCTGAGTTGGGCAACCTGTTTATGCTGATGGAGCTATAGACTGAGTTCTATTATTATTACCTCCTTGCCCTTATCTGGAAGAAGAACAATCTTTCAACCTATGGCCAGACTGACCACACCCAAAGCACCCTTCATTGCCTGTAAGACACTCGCCCAGATGGTTCTTACCACACTTTGGACAAGTCAGGAAAGTCTTGTTACCTAAAGTACTCCCTTGAGATTTAAAGCTTGATGCCCTACCTTTCTGATCTTGTCGAAACCTGGGGGATGGAGCACTAGCTGATGAAGGTGTTGGGGCTGTAGACCTCTACTGAAATTGTGAGCGATTTCCACCATCCAATTTCTGTTAAGAGTACTAATGTACCGGTTCTAGCCTTCTTGTTGTCCTTAGCCAATTCCCTAAGCTTGTCTCCCTCAACCTGCTAAGCACGAGTCATAAGCCTAGAGATATTCATATCTTCTAGTAGTATAGCATTCATACACTATATTTTCACTAAGTCGGATATCCTAATAAAAAACTTACTCATTTGTTCCCTTGGATCGACAACCATATGTGGATACGATTGCTCACCTACTATACTCTGCCTTATTACCTAATCAATTCTATAACCTTTTGAACATCATGACCCTCTCAAACATATTATAAGCCTAGTTTCAATCTATCACTTCATGAATACTTTGTGCTTCTATTCAATACATATACATGGTCATTACCTATACATTGACACTTCATCACAAACTCCTTCCTAGCTACAACACACTCTACCTTCTATGATGGAATCTTCACAACTCATCACTTTTTAGTCAACCCATAAAGGAAAACCTCTTCATTAATAACTTACTAGTGCATGACTATAGTAACATAGCTTGTCATAACACCATCTCCCTTACTTAGATTACTAAACCTATGCATACTTTCCTCTAACTCTGGGCTCTTTCACTACCGCTGCTCATGATCTCGTAACTCATGTTACCATTTCGGGTGAAAATACTACCTATGCTCTAAACATAATTCCTCATAAGGATCTCAGTTGAAACAAGGTTTATGGAAGAGAGTACAACTCGCTTTTAGCTCAAACGCACGATTCACATAAACATGGGTACATTCCTCTGAAACTCAACACTTAACTCACTCATGGGCTTCTTTCAAGCCACTCTAGAGTCTTATGACTTCCTGAATACTCTTGCTAAGTGAAACTCTTCGATAAAGGACTGCCTTTTCTTTTTAACCACCTCTAGTATGACGAGTAGTCGAATTAATTTGAGAAACACATGAGTATGTATAAATCTCTATGACATATCTCTATTGCACGATTAAGAGTATGAATGAAGGGGAACTTTTTCTAAATGTCTGTAGTCCCTAATTTATAAAAGTGGGACCCCCACAACTATAAATAAGATCCGACTTGACACGGCTTCATAGACACCCTAGGACACTTGAACTCTGTGCTTTGATACAAAGTTTGTCACGACCCGAGTCTACCCCCTGGATGTGGTCGACACTCGAGAACCATTGCTGGTCCCCAAGCGAACCCTCATCCTGACTGACTACAAGCGGAAGACTAACTCAAGCATAAAGGCTTAAAAACTGAATAAAAACAATATATTAACCTCACCATAAAATTGCCAACATAGGTCTTTAAAACATTTAAGAAAATAAATGAACAGACTTCTAAAACTATATTTTCTATCTATGAAGCCTCTAAATGACAAAGATGGAAGTCGGGAAAAGTCCCACGACCTCCTAACAACAGAAATAACTGAAAGTAAAACTGGAACACTCCGAAAGCAAGGAGGCTCACCATAGCTAACTCAAACTCCATGTGGTATCAACGAAGCTCCAGTTGATGACCCTAAATACATGTATCTGCATCATGAAACGATGCAGGCCAAATGGCTTAGTACGTCAAATGTACGAGCATTTAAGGGGAATTCTAAAGCATAACATAAGCTTGAACTTGATAAAAAGGAAACATACTTACCTCTTCTCAACTCACTCAACAAAACTCAACTCAGGAATAAGATATTCAACTCAAAGATAATATATTCAACTCAGTGAAATAAGGCTTACCTCAATAATAAGATATTCAACTTAGTGAAATAAGGCTCAACTCAATAAATGGATACTCGACTCTTGGTACTCAAACTCTGGATACTCAACTCTATATATTGCAACAATAAAATATGCAATATATGAAAAGCTTTTAAAACAGTAGAAAGCAACTTATTGTATTTAAAAATACAATCTACTTAGTTTGTATGCAAGGATACAATAAAAACTCTGTTTGTATATGAAAATACAAAATAAACTCCGTGTACATAAGAATACAAAATACCATTGTGGAGTTTTTCTAACCGACAACCATCACTTTAGAGCTATGCGATGATACAACATTTTGCCTCACGATGCTAGGGCTGTCCTATTCCTTGCCAAGGGCATAAAACATGACTACTAAGTGGAATTACTATTCTATGCTACATGGTTTATGGGGGCTGGGAGTTGTCTAAACTCTCCCTCATATCGATGCTCAATACTACTCCAAAAATATATTCAAAAACATATATTTTTTTCTGGGGTTTGAGATAATTTCTCAAAACTTAGCTCAAAGGCTCTCTTGGAAATCAAAGTTTCCTCTCTTGCTTAATTGAGAAAGCATTTACTCCTTACTGAAAACTAACTCAAAGACTCTTTTTGGAAATCAAAGTTTCCTTTCATGTTAAAGTGTCAAAAAATATACTCTCTGGGAATACATAGTCCCGATATACTCTTTTGAAGAAATAAACTCCAACCTTTACTCTTTACTCTTACTCAACTCAATGCTCAAGTCTTAAAACAAGTTTAAAGCATCTGTAGAAGACTTCTTAAAATAGGGTTCATCTCGAATTATGGACCTGAAGGACTCAATTCAAGGTTTTCAATAACCATAGATATAACTAATATTAAGAACTCAAGCACTTCAATAACACTACTCATTTAAAGAATACTCAACTCAGAGGGTTCACGCGGAATTATGGGCATCAACTACTCAACTCAAGGACTCATGATACCTCTCATCTCAAGACTGCTCGACTCATAGGGTTCATGCGATATTATGGGCATGAACTACTCAACTCAAGGACCTTCATGGGTAACATGCAGTAGCCCCATGACTAGGAATATAATCTCAAAAGGGTTAGGAACTCAATACTCAAGATTTAGAACTTGAAGATACTACTCCTCTCAAAGATACTCAACTTATGGGGTTCATGCAGATTTTATGGACATGAACGACTGGACTCGAGGTTATACATAACAACATGGAACTCATGTATATAACTTTTCCCATTCTCATACTTACTTTCTCAAAACATAGTTCAAGTCAATAGTTGATCTCAAGGATTCACAATTGAACTCAAAAGATTTCTTGAACTCTACTCTTCACTCTCTCTTGAATGTGAATTATGAATTTAAGAGTTATGGTTCGTGATATGAAGGATCTTGTGATGATACAGTAGACTCATGAATACATTCTCCTCATTCTCATAGTTACTTGCTCGAGTCTTGAAACAAATTATTAGAAGTTGTAGAAGACTCCTCAAAAAAGATTCAAAGGGACTTTCTAAAAGTTTGAATAAACTCTCAAGACTTAACTCTTACTCTACCTTGAATTTGAATTATGAATTCAAGGTTATTATTCATGTTATGAATGATTTTTAGGTGTTTAGAGTAGTTTAAAGGTACCCTTTGAAAGAACTTAAATAGACGAAATGATGAAGAACGGGCGGGGGCAGGCGACCCTGCCGCACTGTGTGGTGTGGGGCGTCAGCCCCTAAACTTCAGAGAATTATTCTTGGAGTACTGACTGGCGTGGTGCACCAGCCACCCCTGGCGTGATGGTGGCGCGCATCTCCCTACCGCCCAGAAAACCCGACGACTTTCTTTGCCCGTTTTATCACCTGAGTTCGCCTAGATTCGAACGGTTTCTTTCCCAATCACTTGGATTAGATTTATTAACATAAGTACATACTAATATACTCAATAAAACCCTCAAAACACTCACTTTCATCTTAATAAATCATCAAAAACGCAACAAAACAAGTTTTAGAATGAAACCTCAAGAACACTTATTAAGAACTTAAATCTTTCAATCTTTTTGAAGGAATTCGAATACGAAAATCATGTTTGGCGTGTGGGAGAATGAACCCAACACTATGGAAACTTACATATCTCTTAGGGATTAAACCCATGGAGAAAATTCGCAATAAAATGCAAGAACCTCAACGAACACTTTGATCCTCTCCTTTTTTCTTCTCTTTTTTCTTCTTTTCTATTCTTATACTCTCAACTAAATCCGTAGACGTATATTAGGATTATAAAACTTAACCCAATATGATTAGACCCTGTAAACCTTACTAAAAACGAATTAAATCTTATTTGGTAAGGAAAAGACCAAAATACCCTTTACTATTTTCGGGTAACTTTCCTTAACTGGACAACCTAACACTACTAAAAAACTGCCAAAAAACGACGGAAGAAAAAGCGACCGACAGCGTCGCTCCAAAAAAGCGACGGACTAACAGATGTCGTCCGTCACATTTTAATTAAAATAATTATTTTAAAATTATTTTACAAAAATCGATGGACTGCATCTCTTAGTCCATCACTTTTTTTATGGATTTTTGCGCTAAATATATATATAATTAATAAAAATTTATTTAATATATATATAGAGGTCGTCCGTCGCTTTTTATTAAAAATATTTATTTATAAATTAAACAATAACCACGCTATCGGTCGTTTTAATTTATTTTATTTTATTAATTAGTTTTAAAAAAAAAGTGACGGACGACATCTCTTAGTCCGTCGCTTTTTGGTCAAAATATCTAGTCAAACATTTTAAAAAACCGACGGACAGAATCTGTTAGTCCGACGCTTTTTAATTACAATTTTTTTAATTTTTTTTTTTAAAAAAAGCGATGGACGGCATCGCTTAGTCCGTCGCATTTTTTTGCTAATTAATTATTTTATACAGATAGTGATGCAGTCCGTCATTTTTTATTTAAAATAATTATTTATTAATTTTAAAAAAGGCACACCGTCCGTCGCTTTTTATTAATTTTAATTGTTTAATTATTTTTTAAATTAGCGACAGACAACATCTTTATGTTCGTCGATTCTTGGTCAAAATATCTGGTCAAATATTTTAAGAAAGCGACGGACAATGTCTCTTAGTCTATCGCTTTTTGGTCAAAATGTTGGTCAAACATTTTTTAAATAAAGCGACGGAAATAGAGACGTTGTCCGTCGCTTTTTAAAAAATATATGCACTAGCAGATGCGATTTTCCCCATTTCTCCATATAAAAAACAAAATTGAGAAATATTTTGATTTAATTTTATTTAAATCGTCTTCCAGAGAATGGTTTTGTGTAAAATAAAAACAAAAACAATTATAATACCGATTTCCAGATGTCGGTAAAATTAAATAGTATGTAATAAATTGATATTTTCAATTAACTTTAAATAAATCATCCTCCGAATGACGGATTTATATAAGTTAAAAAATAATTTAATATAAAATATCGACCTCCCGATGTCAATATTATTTAATTAACATGATTACTTTTTATTTATATTAAAATTTAATGTGATACCGACCTCATGAGGTCGATATTTTTTATTATATCTAATTACTTTTAATAAAAGCGACATCCGGAGGTCGGTATGTTTAAAATATTCCTATTAATCATAATTTTGCTAATGTGCATAATATTAAAATTTCATTTTACACCTACGATTAATTGTTCAAAAACTGTAAAATTTTATAAATAAAATGTTAGAATTCGTGAAATAAATAAATAAATATCTATAATCAATATTTAGAGTATGAAACTACGTTGATATGAATTAAGAGATAATTATACTTATATTTATAGAGTAATGTACAAATCCTATCAGTCCGTCGTCTAATCATAAACTTAATATCTCATGTCATGATGTAGTAGAGGTGAAGAGCTAACATATAATCCATTCCAGTATGAAATGCGAGATAGTATTATTATATACGTTCGATCTTGAATAGATGTCAAGTGTAGTGATCACCTTCTAATAATGATGACATGTAAAGGATACTTCATCGGAGTATGAAATACGTTGATTAATTATATATATATTCCTCGAGTAGTTTGACAAATCAAGTCTTATATACTAGTGGTTCAGATATGAAATACATTATCAATTAAAGAAATACCGATGATCAATTCAAGGAGATTTATATATTAAATTTGATATTGATAAACTTTTGTTGATCAATAAAATTAAATTTATATAATTAGAAGGTATAAAATTTAAAGTTATAAAATTAACTTGATCGATAAATTAAATTTATTAAATTAAACTTTTGTTGATGTGTAGTAATTTATATAATCAGCCATGATACTCATTTATTTAATGTTCCGTTTGGTACGGCGGATCCTCGACAATATTATCCTAATTATCATCGACCAGTCGGTGCTTCATCTACTTCACAGGCATTGCCTTCACGACGCTATGAGGACCTACCTTTACAGGCTATTCGTCAAGCACGACCCTTATCGACATGTACTCCATCTCCCACATGTACATCTCCTCAGTTATCTGCCATGAGGCTTGGAGATTCTAGTAGCGAGCAGTCAGATGCTATGGCCGGTACGCCTCCATTGACCGAGCATTTTGTGCATCCTGATGTATCACCCTCGTCTACAGCTGCAACTAGTGCTACACCACATGATACGATGTCTGCTCTAGTTCCTGGCCGAAGGACAGACTTGGTAGAGTCATGATTGAGCCGGATGGATCATCATAAGTTTATTTTGTTATCTATTTGTTAGTTTATTATATTTATTTCTTATACTTTAATATATTATTCATGAACTAACATATTTATTATGTGTTTTGCAGGTGGCATCCTACAAAGGATGCTGCCCGGGCATTAAAAGAGTGTGTTAGAAGACTCTATACACAAGCTTATCACTCTTGGAGTGAGATTCCAAACAGTATACGCCAATCGATGTTTAATAACTTTAAGGTATATATTTTTTAGTTAAGTTTAGTATGCTTTACTTTTTTTTACTGCTGATTTAATTAACATTATTCAATTTTTTTTCAGATATGTGTACTTGGGAGTCGAGGTACAATTTGGTCATTGGGACCACATTTGAGAGGAAGGCATCCACCAGATTGTCCAGCTGGCTAAAGAGGGTTTGGGATAGTGGTGAACGTCCCGGTTGGATGTTGCCTCATGTTTTTAATGAATTGGGTCAGTATTGGAACACAGACAAGTTTAAGGCAATATCAGATCAAGCCAAAATGGCTAGAGGCAGTCTTAAAGGTGGCTTGTTGCACACCGGAGGTGCAAAGACGGTTGGAACAATTGCACGAGAGATGGTAAGTTCTAATTCAAACTTTTAAATAAATAATTAGTTGATATATATATATCGTTATAACTTTCAGTTTTTTTTTATAGGAAAAGGAATTGGGACGCACTCCCATTGAACCAGAGGTTTTCAAAAAGACTCATGTCAGGAAGAAAGAAAATGAGTCGGATCCGGATGTGTGGGTGGAGGAGAGGGCCGAATGAACTTTTGTAGGTTATTTAATATGAATAATATATATCAATAGTGAATATATTTATGATACGTATATATATTGATGTCAATACTTATATTTAATATGCAGAATGACTTTCGTAAGAACATCGCTGAGAATTTAGCTAGTTCGGTTCAAAATTGACACCTGAACTGTCCACTCAGATTTGGAAAGAAAAAGTGGTAGGGGGGGACACACAAGGGTAGATGCTATGGTCTAGGCTCACGCAACGATGTTTGACGCCTTCAGTCAAGCTTAGAAGGTATTGGATCGTCACGTCAAGATGAGGCACTTGACGGTGTTCAGATTGCTGCTATGTCGGATCAAATAGCTAAACTTACAGCGGCACTAGCAAAGTCGGAGCGGAAACGAGTAGCTAACAACAAAGCATAAGTGAGACCGTTCAGCAAATCAAAGAACAAGTGATGAACCTCACTCATCGACCTACTACTTCGACTCCCGATGACACCAACGATGAGAGTGATGAGGATGATTATGTAGATATCACTCCCTAGTTTAAATCTCTGGACATTTATGAACTTTTTGAAATTTTAAAACGAATTTTAAAAGACTTTATAAGTCTTTAATTTATGATTTAGATACTTTTGAATGTTATTTTAAGTTTGTTGTTTTATGTTTTGTTTAGATTGTTTATAATTGTTTATAATTGTGTGTGTTTGATTGGGCTGAATAGTATAGAATTGAATTGAATTGCATTTGCAGGTGGGCAACAGAAGCTGCGAGCTGCTACTGTCAAAAATATTGCAGAAAAAGCGACGGACAGCGTGGTTTAGTCCTTCGCTTTTTTGGATTTTAATTTTTTTTAAAACCTAGAAAAGCGACGGACAACGTGGTTTTGTCCGTTGCTTTTTTTGGGTTTTTAAAAATAAAATTTCCAAAAAAGCGACGGACAGTGTCCTTTTATTCGTCGCTTTTCTGGGATCTTCAAAAAATAAATTTCCAGAAAAGCGACGGACTGGTCGCCCTTTAGAAACTAAAAAAAAATGAAAATAAAAATAAAGCGATACAGTTCATCGCTTTTTTAAAAATGACGTTGTCCATCACTTTTTAGCGACGCAGTCCGTCGCTTTTGAAAAGCATCGAGCTAAAAAACGACGGAAGTAACTGCATCGCTTTTTCGTCGATTTTGACCAAAAAAGCGACGTAGTCCGTTGCTTTTGGTCGTCATTTTTTGACAATTTTTTAGTAGTGTAACTTCAGAAGGGCATATCCTATTCATCCGACCTCGAAATTTAGCAAACTCAGTGGCGTTGGAAAGATAATTCAAATACCTTTCATTTTCCATCTCATGGCACACCTTACTAATCCTAATTGAGTGTTATGATCATTTTAATTTTACCTAAAACATAAAAGAGCTTAGGAATGACTTCAATGAATTATCTCTAGTTCTTCTTTGAACTCAAAGTGCTACATCTAGTTATTTTAACACTTAGGAAAATTTTAAATTCCTTGGTAAAAACTTACTCACTACGAAGGATGGTTCAAGTCTTAGTTAAAAAAATTTCTGAGGTGTTAAAGTGAGTCAAGTTTAACTCTGAACCATATTACTCATGGGATCGACCCCAACCTACAAGTTGGGTTCTTTATTAGACAGCGATCGCTTATACTGCTTTTGGGAGGTGTAATTTCACCGTATCTAATTATGGCGCCGCTGCTGGGGAATATGACTTTTAGATTAAGTTTAACAACATTATTAAACTTTAGTCAAGTATTTCCTGATTTTACATTTTCTTTTGTTTTTGTTTTCTACAGGTTTCTACTTTAGTGTATGCCAAGTACACGGAGTCGAGGCAAACTATTGACCCCCTACGATCCAGAGTTGAGCAAAACTTTAAGAAAAATTGAATAATCAAGGGGTCCAATTCAATCCAATTGGAGAGAAACTAGGTGATGGAGTGGAATTGCAGCCTCCTAGGGTTTTTAACGTGCACACTTAGGTTCATGGTGGTAATCTAATCAGAGATGTAGAAAGGGTGTTGAATCAGCCAGCACCGAGGTTGCGTGATAACTACAGGGTTGAATTCAATACAGTTGAATCAGAACATTCCATTGTTCTTCCTTCTCTACCTCCAGGGCATATATTTGTGGTAACTAGCAGTGTGATGCAAATTCTTACATCATGACGGTTGTATTCTGGTCTAGCTTTAAAAGATCCACATGGTCACATGGCTAAATAGAGAGAGTATCTGCAAGAGTTGTGTGGGACGATCGGAAATTCGATATGGATGTCATTGGTTTGAGAATCTTCCCTCTGTCATTGACCTATGATGGTGTGGTGTGGTTTGCTGAGCTTCCATACAGTTCAATACATACATGAGATCAATTGCATCGAGTGTTCATGGCGAAGTATATCCCAATATTTAAGAAGCACAAGGACAAGTTGAATATTTTCGTAGCACTACCTGGAGAGTCTGTGAGAATTTCATGGGATAGGTACATGATGAGTCCAAGATTTGGACTCATTTAGTGCTTTATTTTTATAGATTTAGTATCCTCAAATGCATATTTTGTGCCAATAACTGATGTAAACCCTTGAATATTAGGTATTTGGATTGAGGGACAAAACATGGACACTATTGAGCAAAAAGAAACAAGGCAGCTGAAAGAACGAAGGAAAGAAGGCCTGAGGATCGCCTAACCCATTAGGGGAGTTGCCGAATGGATAGGGTCTCGCCTAATGTTCCAGAGTGCCAAACCCTGAAGAAGAAAATCTAGTCGGCGAAAGAAAAGAGCAGTCGGCGAGAGAAAAGAGCAGTCGGTGAGTCACCGAATGCTTCTTCGATGTAGTGCCATATCTCCCAAAGTTTCAGAACCTTAAGGATGTTGAATGGAAAAGCGAAACGGCGATGAAAATGACCAAAGGGCGGATCGCCGATTAGATCGGTAATCCCGACTAATTGCATCGACTGGTCCTTCACAGCACACTTTTTTGACAACTATAAATACTTGTTTATATTTTTAGCTTAGTATCTGATCTTTTGTTGAATCATATTATTATTCAGATTTTGAAGTTTAGAGCTTAGAACTAAATAGAGAGACAATATTTCCCTAGCTTTGAAGATTTCCATTTTCTAATCCTACCCAGTTTATGGGTGTTGAAGATTCTTCATCTTAGACCTTTGTAAAGACTATATCAATCTTACCCAGTTGATGGAAACACAACTTGGTAATGATTTTTACCTTTTTACTATGTCTAGCTAAAACTCCAATTCTTTGGGTGTGATTATGTGAATATGGGTTTAATTAACTGCAGGGTATTGTTTATTGATAGTTTATTTGTTGTTTAAAAGTGATGTCATTCAATAATTGTGGTTGAATTTAATAGGTTGTAGTTGCAAATACAATCTTAACTTTGTGGTTTTGGCTTGCTCGAGAGAGGGGTTTTAAAACCAAAATTACTTAATCGATGGTCTGTGGGTATTGGGTTGTCATGGGTTAAGCTCGAGAGAGTGAATCCTAAACCCTTTTCCACACCTTCAACTCGAGAGAGTGAATGGACTAAAGTGAAGGTTGTGCTTCATTGCTTCTTATTGGTGTTCGAGAGAAACTAATTTGATTCGAGGTAAATTGTTTCGAGAGAAAGTTTATCCCTACTAAAGTTTAGTTTATTTACTGATTTGCAGTTGTTTACTATTAATTGCAATTACTCAGTTGTTTACCTTGGCCCATAATCCTATCACATCCTAAGAATCCCGTCTCCATATTCATATTTTCGTGTTACTCGTTGTTTCAGCTATTAGTTACAAACAAACCTCCTTTGATATTTTACATTTGTATCACCCCAAACTTGAATTGTGTTTTTCTTCGTAAATGTTTTTATCTATGATTGACTTGATCATATTTATGCTTTTTTATTAATTCTTAAGAACAAACCACTCACTTGGGACTCGACCTCAACTCACTAGTTGGGTTATATTACTATTGAGCGATCGCTGATGTTTAGTGTTTGATGAAGTATTTTTTATAGCATTTATCACAAAAATGGTGCCTCTTCCGGGGAGCGATGTTACTTGAGAATTTTTAGATCAGTTGAATTTTGTTCTTGTTAGTTATAATTACACTTACTTAATTTTTTGTTTGGTTTTTGTGTTGCTCTTTTGAGCAGAAAATTGGAGCACAGTTGGTAGCTACAACAACCAAATGGATCACCCTCATTCTAGATTGATGATTTTTAGGGATAACATACTAAATGTCAGTCAATTGGAGGGTGAGACCATTTATGAGTTGTGGCAAAGGTTTAAAATCCTAGTGCAGCAGTGCCCAACTCATGTAATTCCAGAAAAAATGCTTCGGGAATATTTCTACCGAGCTCTTGACCGTAAAAATAGAATAGTGGCTGACAAACTCTCTTCGGGCTGCTTGATGTGACACTCCTATGAGACCGCAACCCAACTCTTTGATTGTGTGGCCAAATTGACAAGGAGACATAGGAGGATCAACACTTGGCCACATTGCTGGGCCAACTGAATATCTTGACCTTAAAGATCAAGGACTTGGAAGTATTGTCCAAAAAGAAGGACAGATACATACCCCCTTATGATCAGAGAAAGTCTAAGGATAATGAGAGCAGACATGTCGAGGATACGCTGTTAATCATTCTCCAAAAGATCAATGAGCAAGATAGAGTGCTAGAAGAGATGAAGGAGAATGTTGAAGTGCTTAATCAGATGATTGGCTCTCACTCCAGATCTATCTAGCTAATTGAAACCCTCTTGGGTCATGTATTGTCTCATCTCTACCCAACTAAAAAAGAAGGGTTGCCTAGTGACGCTAAGGTCAACCCTAAAATAGGAGTTTGAGTTAGGAGTTGCGTAGTGCCACAACATAAACTAAGGCACTGCCTAGGAGGCAACCCAAGTTTTATTTTCTTTATATTTAAGTTTGAAATAATGGTGTGTTGATTTTACAGGTTAAAGTGCGAAAAGTGTTTGAAAAGTACAGGTTGGTGAGATTAAGGTCCAATCGGTGAGTCGCCGAAGAGGTCAGCGGGTCGCCGAAGAGGTCGGCGACCCCGACCTTGACCGTTGTTAGACTTAAGGCAACTTCAAAGTGGAGTTTGTAAAACTCGGTGACCCCAGGAAATTATTGGTGAATCGCTAACCAGGTCGGCAATCATGATCTAGTCCGATGGTTTTACCCCAGATTAACTGGAAGTCTTGTAAAACTCAGTGAGGTAAGTGACCACTGGGCGTGTCACCGAGTAATTGGGTGAGTAGCCGAATGTGCGAGAACTGGACGGTTTTTAAAAGGCCAAAGGTTTAAACTTTCAAACTCTTCACTTTTCCTCACTTTTAATCCTCCCAAACTCACACCTATTTAGTATTTTTAATATTTTTGCATTCTAGAAGTATTTTAGTTGTTGATTTGTGCTCGGGATTGGTATTACATTGCCGCTTAGCATTTCAATATCAATTTAATCGGCATTAAAGGTTGGTTTTCCGAACCCTGTGTTTATTTTTAGAATTTGTACCCATTTGCAAATGATATTATCTTGTTAAGCTGTGTTGGCCTCTCTGATATGATTAGAATGTTTAAATTCCTGTTTTGAGTTGATAAATTTGCCCGTAATATTTTGAATGTTGAATTCCCGTAACTTCGTGTTGTAAAACGAATTAAATTTTGTGGAGTTGTGTATGCATGTTATTGGGTTTAGTTGGGTGAAGTCTCAGTAGCACATATTTTTTCTAAAAGACGTAATTTGCCCAATGATAGAGCGGGTAACATCACTCTTAACGGTAAAAGTCGACAATTGGCCAAATTTGGCAAAACCGGGAGAAGTTTGAGTATCCCAGGGTAATGGGTGTTATGGATCTAGTTTTAATTTGAGTTGTGCATGCTTTGATTTTGTGTTCGGTGGTTGCAGGGTTAACTCGAGAAGTTGGGTTGAAAGTAGGAACGTTGGGTCGTTTGGCGAGCTGGGTCGAGCTCATTGAACCACTCGGTGGTTCGCCGAAGTTCCCCATCTTGCCCTTAATTTCATTCTCTATGTGTTGTTGAGTTCTATAACTTTCGGTGAGAAACGTGAGGTCTCCGATGGCATTCTACGACTCACCAAAAGTCTTCTTGATCGCCTTTTATCTGCACCCTTGTAGAATTTTTGCACTGTAATTTTTAGTGAGCTGACCCTTGCTCTTCGAAAGATACCAGCGATTCACCGAAAGGCATTTACCATCGCCAAATTGCAGAAATTTTTGAGCCAATTCTTTTGGGAAGCCCGATATAGCTCACCAAAGCGATTCGGCGACTAGATCGGCGAGTCTGTCTGCAACTGTATTTCTGTGTTTTTGATTGAATTGTTTCTATCTTTTTTTTGATGTTTTGCACAATTGGCTAGACCTAAAATTGCAGGTAGAGACGTGCCACCCCGAAAGAAAGCATAAGGGAATTACAATCAATGAGGATGCAGCAGCATCCAGAGGCAAAGCAACTAAACTTCCCACATCTGGTGGGAAAGTAAAAGGAAATGGGAAGGCACCAACGTCATCGGAGGTTAACTCCGACAGTGACGACATCTATGCCATACACCTCACTACTTCTGAGAGTGAGGGAGAGTACTAGAAGTAGCAGAATGTAGCTTCTGAGTATGATGAGTTGATAGCAGCATAAAGGGCCGAGCTGCGCTCCGAAAGGAGGAAGATTCGTCTAGGATCATGAATCCTCAGGCCACTACTTCTCCTGCTCAAGTTCCAGAACAGGCAATGGTGCTTGCACCACTAGTTCAAGGTCCTCCTCTAAAATTGATGAATAGAATAAAAACTGAGGGGTTGAGGATGATTATTGAGGAAAAGCGTTTGTCCACAGATGGGATTATCGATAGGTACCCGAAGATAATGGATTGCCTGAAATCTCACAAGTTCCAGATCTTCGCAAAACCTCATGGCCTGTATATTCCAAGCTGGGTTAGGGAATACGACAATGCATATAGTGCTTTGATACCACAAAAAAACAAGCAGGCAATAATATTTAAACTGGTTGACTATGTCGTTGTTCGGGAGAAGATGGTGCATTGTGATTTTCCTGGAATTAATGATATCCTAAAGTGCACTACGAGGCTGGAAAATGACTGCATGTATATGATCAGGACAAAGATGTTGGACAACATGAAGAAGTGGCTAGCCCCTTTGATATTTGATGGTACTCCGAAGTGGTTGGAGGAAGAGGCACCAATAGAAAAGAAAAACTTGAATGTAGCAGCGAGGTATTGGTTTGGCTTTATCAGTAACACGATCATGCCCTCCCAAAACAAGTCTATTCTTTGTCTGGCCAAGGCAGCCTATCTAAGATGCATCATTGATGGGACGAGACTAAATCTGGGGATGATTATAGCACAACAGATGGTCATAAAGGCCAAGCAACGCCATACCTCTCTTTCCTTTCCGATATTGATCACCAAGCTGTGCTGACGGGCTCGAGTACCTAGAGATGCAAAGAAGGATGTGAAAGTGATTCCCACATCCTCTACTGATATCTAGAGGATCGAGGGAGAATATTTGAAAGATGAGGTGGAGAAAAAGAAGAAGAAAGCAGCCCTGTTGGATTCTTCCTCAGTTGTAGATACAAACTCCCTATCTGCAGAGGAATCTATGCCTACTTCGGCTCCTGCGCCTTCAGGTACCTCTATTGCTACTCCTTCTGACACCCCAAGTTATTCTGCTGCTGCACTACCTCCTAGACCTACTGCTGCTACTGTCTCCCAGACACCGATCACCCAGGCTTCATTACTCCGGATAGGACGACTTGCCCATTCTGCTGATCGTCGAGCTGCCAGACTCGAGGTCCCCATTATAGGCATGATTCAAACTACCCTAGCTAATTCTGTATCACCATTGAGCGATGCCATTGATGCCCTTGCAGCAAGATAGCAGTGTGCGGGCATGGCCAAGGGGCCACCGAGAAGGTGATGACCTTAAAGGCCGCTATAACGGTGTTGCGGAGCGATGTGGATCAGCTGAAGTCCACCGATATGTCCATAATCTTTAAGATGGTGGAGATCCCAAATGTGCCAGAGATGCCTCCGGCTACCACCGAAGATGAGGGTACAGTTGAGCAGACAACTGATCCCCAGTTTGAGGCAGAGACTGATGAGGAGTTGCTTGAGATGGCTGAGGAAGTTTCATAACAGGGCCTGACTGAGATTGAAGAGGCCATGGTAGATGTTGTTATGGGGGCTTCCTTAGATGATACTCCCTTGGCTGCTCCTAGTGCAACTATTGTTTCCCCTGAGATGACTCTGGGTACTGAGGCCCGGGTCCAGCCTGATTCACTGGGCACTAATGCCCAGACAGATGGAGCGAGTGTGTAGACATGATCCCCTCTTTACGTCCCTCTCTGTCTTACCTTATATTCACTTTTGGATATTTTTGTTTGCATTTGAGGACAAATGACTTTATTTGTGGTGGGGTGAGGCCCACCTTTTGTGTGACTTTTTTGTGAATATTGATGTTTTGTTTATATATTTGGGTTTTGAGCTGAAATTGTGTTTTTACACTGCTTTTATGGATGGTTGAGCTTATGGCTCCGTATTTTTAATTGTAAATGATTTTTGACCCTTCCGGAAATTTTTCCTACCTCTTGTGTGTGCTGAATGTGGCTTTTCTTTTTGCAAATTTGAGTACCAATTTTGATCAATACTGATGACTTGAATATTGCTCATAATCGAACAAAAATGAATGTGCGGCTACGATGAGGCGAAATGAAGCTGCGTAGTCAATATGTGAACTCGTCGCATCTCGTTGTGACTAGCCAAGTATCATATTAAGTCTCTTGTTATGAACATTGCACACTAGTGAAAGTGTGGAGTCCTGTTTGACTTTTGGTGTCAATGCCTTGTGTGAATAGCCTACCGTGAACCATGTGTGATGACATCTAGAATTTTCCCCGTTGGTTTGGTTGACTAAGTGATGTGAACCCTTGAAATGATATTAGGCAACTTTAAAAAGTGTGAACCAGTTTGACAATATACCCCTTTTTGTGGCCTACCTTGTGAGTTTGTGAACCTCTTTTGAACACCCTCGAGCCTTAACCTTTTTTTGGAAGAAACTTGATGAAACTGTGACCTTGCTTGATCCATTACCCATAATCCTCATGAATTGTTGTTTGTTTGAATAGCCAACTTAGGCCAAAAGCCTAAGTTGGGGGTGCGGTAAAAAGAAAAGGTGAATCAAGAAAATGCACATAAGTCCCTTTTGCCCATGTTTTGAGAAAAATGGAACCCCTCAATACAAAAAAAGAAGAAAAAATGAAAAAGAAAAAGTTGTGGAATAAATTGTGACAATGCAAAAAGAAATGGGGTTCCCAACAATCAATGCAAAGTGAATAATGGGATGACTTCTGAGCACGAATAAAAATGATGAAGAAAAGGAAGGAAGTTTTGTTCACACCACATTTCATGAGGACTATAGCCATTAAGCCTAAATGACCATACCTTTGCACTCAACCCTGTTACAAGCCTTGAAAAGACCTTTTTGATCTTGTGTGCTCTAAAGCAAGTGTTGATTGGAAAATACGGGGAAACCTATGGGTGAAATCATACATTATGTTCATCTTTGTGAGTGTGAGTGTTGCATTTGATTCCGGAACGTTAAATTGTTGAACCATTGTGTGTGAATATGGAATCATTCTTTGTGTGAGGGCATTTGATCACCTTTGTTGAGCTTTAACTTGCATTTGAAGCAAGTAATATGAGCTTGAGATTCTTTTATAATGGTGAGTCACAACTTGAGTCCGTGAGTGCATAATTGACCCTTGCACGAGTTAGTTGAGTCTTGCTGTGTGCATTCATGATTAAATCTTATGTAGCACTATTTGAGGCATCCTTTTTGAACTGCTAAACTTGAGTTTTACTTGAGGACAAGCAAAAGTTTAAGTTAGGGGTATTGATGAGTTCACAATTTGGACTCATTTAGAGCTTTATTTTTATAGATTTAGTGTCCTCAACTGCATATTTTGTGCCAATAACTGATGTAAACCCTTGAATTTTAGGTATTTGGATCGAGGGAAAAAGCATGGACACTATTAAGCAAAAAGGAACAAGACAGCTGAAATAATGAAGGAAAGAAGGCCTGAGGATCGCCTAAGCCATTAGGCGAGTTGCCGAATTACTAGTCGGTGAGAGAAAGGAGCAGTCGGCGAGTCGCCGAACGCTCTTGTGATGCAGTGCCATATCGCTAAAAGTTTCAGAACATCAAGGATGTTGAAGGAAAAAGCAAAACGGCGATGAAAATGACCAAAGGGTTGATTGCCGAATGGATCGGCGATCCCGACTAACTACGCCGACTGGTCCTTCACAGCACACTTTTTTGACAACTATAAATACTTGTGTAAATTTTTAGCTTAGTATCTGATCTTTTGTTGAATCATATTATTATTCAGTTTTTGAAGTTTAGAGCTTAGAATTGAATAGAGAGACAATATTTTCTTAGATTTGAAGATTTCCATTTTCTAAGAAATTGGAAGTGGGTGTTAAAGATTCTTCATCTTAGACCTTCGTAAAGACTATATCAATCCTACCCAGTTGATGGAAACATAACTTGGTAATGATTTTTACCTTTTTACTATGTCTAGCTAAAACCCCATTTCTTGGGGTGTGATTATGGGTTGAATTAACTGTTGGGTATTGTTAATTGATAGTTTATTTGCTGTTTAAAAGTGATTTCTTTCAATAATTGTGGTTAAATTTAATGGGTTATAGTTGCGAATACAATCTTAACTTTGTTTTTTTGGATTGCTCGAGAGAGGGTTTTAAAACCAAAATTATTGAATCGATGGTCGGTGGGTATTGGGTTGTCATGGATTCAGCTCGAGAGAGTGAATCCTAAACCTTTTTCCACACATTCAGCTCGAGAGAGTAAATGGACTAAAGCGAAGGATATGCTTCATTGCCGCTTATTGTTGTTCGAGAGAAACCAATTTGTAAATTGTTTGAGAGAAAGTTTATCCCTACAAAAGTCTAGCTTATTCACTGATTTGCAGTTGTTTACTATTAATTTCAATTACCCGATTATTTACCTTGGCCCATAATCCTATCACATCCCAAGAATCCCATCTCCATATTCGTAATTTCGTGTTATTTGTTGTTTTAGTTGTTAGTTACAAACAAACCCCCTTTGATATTTGACACTTGTGTCACCCCAAACTTGAATTATGTTTTTTTTATAAATGTTTTTAGCTATGATTGACTGGAGCATATTTATGTTTTTCTATTTATTCTTGAGTACGAACCACTCCCTTAGGACTCGACCCTAACTAACTAGTTGGGTTATATTACTATTGAACGATCGATGATGCTTAGTATTGGATGAAGTATCTTTGATAATGTTTATCAGTCAAATGTTTTAATCAGAAGTGTTCTGAATCACTACATAGATGATGTGTCATTGAAGGAGTAGTTCTACAGAAGGAAGGATGACAATGGAAAGGCTGTGCTATATACCATTGTTGGAGGATATCATTGAGAAACTGGAAAAGATTTCTCAAAACAATAAGGCATGGATATCACTGAGCACTAGAAAGGCTAATACTGGAAGAAGCACGTTCGTTGTTCAAGCTAGACCAGATCAATCTATGGATGACATTCGTGTGGAGATGGCTCAGATGAAGACATAACTTGGGTTAGTATTGAAGCATGTGACTGGAAATGGACAAAAGGTGAATGTGGTGAATTACCTAACTAGAACACCACCACCACCAGTTGAGGAATGCTACTTGAGGTGGATGTGTATTTGGTAATGATCAGACGAGGGGTTTGTGAGCGAACGCCCAAGGCTCCAACTCGGATAATTGGCACTAAGGTTAAGGAAACCAAGGTCGGAACTATGGAATCTACAATCGAGAGGGAAACTATGTCCTGGATCGAAACTACAATCGTGATAACAACTACAATCAGAAAAATGATAGAAAGAAATATTAGAGAGTTTGGCCCTATGTTCCACTTAGGAATATAGAATCTGGTATTAAATAGGCTGGGGGCAGTATGTCACACATTGAGGATATGATGCAAAAGATGATGAAGAGGTTTGATGCAAGTGATGAGAATGTGAAAGAGATGCAAATTGACTTGTCTGGAATCGGTCAAAAAGTTGATTCCCATGCAGTGTCAATCAAGAAACTGGAGCAACAGTTTAGTTAGTTGTCCACTACTCTAAACCCACGTCTTCCTGGCACATTTCCTAGCAACACCATCTAGAATCCGAAGAATGATGGGCATTGTATGGCAGTCACTACTCGAGGAGGTAAACAAACCATTAATCCCCCTATGCTGTCTGAGGTTGAAATTGTGGTAGAAAAAGATGATGAGCAGATTGAGGTTACTGGATAATCTAAAAATACTACAGAGAAGGAAGCGGAGATGACCTAAAAAATTGTTCCAATGCCTATATCTCCACCTCCATTCCCACAGAGATTGGTGAAGAAGACCAAAAAAGGAAAATGCCGTAGGTTCATAACTATGTTGAAACAACTTTCCGTCAATGTTCTCTTGATAGAAGCTTTGGAGCAAGTGCCTGGGTATGCAAAATTTATGAAAGATTTGGTGACCAAGAAGACGGCCGTCAGTTTTGAGAATGATGAGAGGTTGCAACATTGCAGTGCTATTACTACTAGGTCACTTGTCCAAAAGAAAGAGGATATCAGAACTTTTACTATTCTATGTACCATCGAGATTTTGCACTTTGAGAAAGCTTTGTGTGATTTGGGTTCTAGCATCAACTTAATGTTGGTGTCCATTTATAAAAAGTTGGGGTTAGGGGCTCATGCGTCTACTCATGGCCGATAGAATTGTGAAGAAGCCCATTGGTGTTCTCCAAGATGTCCTTGTAAAAGTGGAGTCGTTCATTTTTCCGGCAGATTTCGTGATACTTAATAGTGAG
Source organism: Solanum okadae (assembly GCA_036553675.1). NCBI lineage: Eukaryota > Viridiplantae > Streptophyta > Magnoliopsida > Solanales > Solanaceae > Solanum > Solanum okadae. Next base: position 34,857,908 of record CM071682.1, on the reverse strand, counting down.
GTTGATTTTGAGGTTTCCATAATCTTAGGAAGATCATTCCTTGCTATTGGGCATGCCCTAGTCGATATGGATAGAGGGCAGATGAAGTTCCGACTGAATATTGAGGAGGTAACTTTTAATATATGTAGGTCTATGAAGCAGGAAATCAATTTGAAGTCGGTATCAGTGGTGAATCATATTGTGAAGCGAGGTTCTGAAGTGTCTATTGATGAGAGGTTGGGTGTTGATGCACTGGCAGTGGTAATGATTAATTTTGATGGTGGTGGTATTAAAAACTATGATGAATTAGTTACCGCACTTGATAGGTTCGAATTACTTTCCAAACCAAACAGATTAGAGATAGATATAAAGAATTGCTACTCTCCACCCGTAAAACTGTCTGTGGAAGAGCCTCCAAAATTGGAGCTCAAGGCTCTACCATCTCATTTGAGGTATTTATTCTTGGGAAAGATGAAACTTTAGCGGTAATCATTTCTGCGTATCTGAGCGGGAAACATGTAGAGGCATTGGTTTCTATGTTGAAGAGTTTCAAGTTGTCTATTGGATAGACTCTTGCAGACATTATATGGATTCCTCCTGGCATTTTTTATCATAAAATCCAACTCATGCCGGACAACAAGCCAAGTATAGAGCACCAGAGGAGACTACATCCACCTATGCAAGAGGTAGTGGAAAAGGAAATAATCAAATGGTTGGATGATGGAGTCATATACACCATCGCAAATAGTAGTTGGGTCTGTCTTGTTCACTGTCTACCTAAGAAGGTGGGATTACTGTGGTTCCTAATGCAAAAACGAGCTATTCCCAATGAGGCCAGTAACTAGATGGAGGGTATGCATGGACTACTACAAGCTAAATGCCTGGACTATTAAAAGATCACTTCCCGATGCCGTTCATGGACCAAATGTTGTATTGTCTTACTGGTAAGGGTTGGTATTGCTTTCTAGATTGATATTCGGGCTACAATAAAAATCTCTATACCTCCGGAAGATTAAGAGAAAAAACATTCACTTGTACACATGAGAGTTTCGCCTTCAAACGGATGTCATTTGGGTTGTCTAATACTCTAGCGACTTTTTAGAGGTGTATGATGTCGATATTTTCAAATATGGTGGAGGACACGATTGATGTATTTATGGGTGATTTATCTGTTGTAGGTAATTCGTTTGATCATTGTCTGATGCATTTGGCCGAGGTAATGAAACGATGTAAATAGTGCAATCTTGTGCTTATTTGGGGAAAAATCCACTTTATGGTGAAAAAGGTATAGTTCTCAGTCATCAGATTTCTGAGAAAGATATTTATGTTGATAGAACCAAAGTTGAGGTAATAGAATAGCTTTAACTACCTATATTTGTTAAAGGTGTAAAATGTTTTCTTGGGCATGCAGGTTTTTACCGGAGGATTATCAAAGATTTCTCTAAAATTGCACACCCATTGTGCAAGCTACTCGAAAAGGAGTGTAAGTTTGATTTTGATGATGCTTATCTGAGAGCATTTAGAGAGTTGAAAAGAAGGTTAGTCTCAACACTTATCATTATTTCACCAGATTGGGGGCAGCCATTTGAAGTGATGTGTGATACGAGTAGGATGGCGCTTTGTGTGGTATTGGGACTCAGGCGAGAAAAAATTCTTCATCCGATTTATTATGCTAGCAAAGCTCTGAATGTGGCTCAAAAGAACTATGTTGTGACCGAAAACGAACTCCTTGCTGTCATTTTTGCATTCTGCATTGAGGTATTTGATGGCTAAAAAGGATGCAAAATCGAGGTTGATTAGATGGGTATTGTTGTTGCAAGAGTTTGATTTTGAGGTGAAAGATCGAAAGGGGACAGAAAATTAGGTTCCTGACTATTTGTATGGATTAGTAGAGGAAGCTAAGCTCAAGTTTGGAGATAGGGCTGAAATTAATGATGCATTCCCAAACAAACAGGTATTGGCCGCTTCTTATGATCTTATCCCTTGGTTCGCAGATTTTGCCAACTACTTGGCAAGCGATTTGGTTCCATCAGATTTGTCAATTCACCAAAGGAAAAAGTTTATGCATGATGTGAAGAAGTCTTTTGGGATGAGCCTTACTTGTTTCGTATTTGTGCTGATGGGATTATTTGCTGAAGTGTGCCCGAGGTTGAGATGATGAGTATACAAGAGGAGTGTCATTCATCACCTGTTGGTGGGCACCATAGTGGTATTCAGACTAATTATAAAACCATGCAATATGGGTATTACTTTCCTACCATCAACCAAGATGCTCATGATTTCACCAAGTCTTATGATTGTTGCCAAAGAGAAGGAGGAATTTCCATGAAGCAAGAGCTACCTATGAATCAAATATTGATGATTGAGTTATTTAATGTTTGGGACCTTGACTTTATGGGTCCATTTGTCAGTTCGCATGGGATGAAGTATATTTTTGTTGTGGTTCACTATGTATCGAAATGGGTGGATGTAATTGTGCTTTCAAAAAATGAGGGAAAGAGTGTCACGACATTCCTGAAAAAGAGTATCTTTTCCAGATTTGGTACACGTAGGGAGATTATCAGCGATGGAGGTTCTCACCTTTTTAATAAGTTCCTTAATGGGTTGCTAGAGAAATATGGATTTCGTCAAAATGTAGCTACTCCTTACCCTCCGCCGTCTAGTGGGCAAGTCGAAGTGTCGAACACAGAGATAAAGAAAACACTACTAGAAAACATGCCTGTAGCAACAATTAAATGTGTTGCAATAGATAGTCATTCGCAACGGTTATTACCTTTGCAATAAACAACTGGACCTAATGAAACACTTTAAGAATTAAATCGTTGCATTAGTTCTACAACCGTTGCCATAGTATCTTTTATTGCAACGGTTCCTACAAACTGTCGCCTTAGGTACTCTATGGCAATAGTTTCGCCAAACTCTTTCCCTCAATTATTTTCCCTCAAATTATTTTCCCTCCATTAATTTTACTACACCTGCCAAAAGGTTTTTAAAAAAAAATTAATGTTAAAAATAAAATAAAAATAAAAATATCAATAAGTGTATCTCATTTCTCTTCAGACCTTTCTTGAGAACGTAACCTCGTAGGTATCGCTTTGAAGATGGTGTATCTCATTTCTCTTTGAAGAATATGTTTCTTCTTCTGTGATTTTCCTTGTAGGATCTACAATATTTTGGGTCTTCTTCTTCGTGGGTATACCGTTTTTGCAGCTACAAATATTTTGTGTAGATGGTGTGTCTCATTTCTCTTAGAAGAGTAGGTTTCTTCTTCTGATTCTTCTGTGATTTTCCTTGTAGGCATCTGCAATATTTTGGGTCTTCTTCTTTGTGGGTTTACCATTTCTGCAGTTACAGGTATTTTGTGTTCTATCTTCTTCAAAATTAGAAATTTCTTAGAAGGGTTCTTTAAAAAGATTTGAAAATAGACATGGGTTTCTATGAAGTAGATGCTCTTTGCTAGAATTTATGTTTATGATTTAATCTTATTGTGAATTAGAGTGTGTATCTCAATTTTGGTGAAGATTCAAAAATCTGTGAAAAAATATTTGGATGAAAATTTAAAAATTATTTTGAAAATTCTCAGTTTATGAAGAGTTAATGTTATGAAAGATGAGTTTCGATTCTTCATTCTACAGGATAGTTCTTATCTATCAAAAAATCTCAAGTTTTTTAACAGGGGAAAGTTTTCAACCCCACAAACGATTTCTAAGAATAAAATGAACTGAAGTATTTTTCAACTCCAAAAGTCATTGAAGTCGAGCATTTATGGGTTTTGTTTCTCTCTTGCGAGTACAATTTTCAAGTTCTAAGTTTATATTTTCTTCCTTCTTCTCTAAAATTTTTAGTGGACAAACAACAAGTTGGTCATCAAGCTCTCGACGCATTAGCTTACTGCTTAAAAAGAGGTAATATTCCCTTTTATCTTATTTTTTTTCTTTGATGTACATCTATGCTTATGTTAGATATTTTACGGTTACTAATCTCTATTTTTTATTGCTGATTCATTTTCTAATTAAATCATTCCATATGACTATGTTTTATCAAATTCAAGGTTTGTATTGTAAGTTAAGAATGTTGGAAAAAAAAATTCACTTTATGCTTTATTGTAAAACAAAATTCATGATAAATTCTCTGTTATGTGTTAAGCGCATTACTCGTTAAGGAATACATTGAGTAGACCTCGCATCTAGTTGATCAGAGAAAAAGGTTTTGATTATGAAACCAACCTCTTTAGTCTTTGAGCATCGAATAAAACTTTAGGTATTGAGTAGTTCTTTGTTTTTTCCTTTAATATCATTTTTGTGATAAATGTTATATTTTCTGTTTTAAGATCATTTCTATTTTTGGAATACATTGAGTAGAGCGTTGGTCTAGTTGAGCACCAAAATAAGGCTTTGAGTGTTAACTCAACCTCTCTAAGGCTGCTCCTAGATTTAGATTTTCATGTCTACATTTAACCATACATCCAAGTTCTCTAAGGTTGCTCCTTGTCTTTTCTTATGAATTTGAAATTTAACGATTGAGCTGCTTAGATCTTGAGTGAGGTTAGTGACTTTGGTTTTGTTTTCCTTTTATGCTTTTCTTTTATCTTTAAAATTATTTAGAAGTCTTTAATTAGAGACACAACACCCTCAACTTGTTAACTCAAATTTTCCTAGTTAGCTTAGTTATGCTTCTCTTTAATTTAAAAGGTTATAACTAGTAAAGTTTTCATGTAGTGAGCCATTCGCTGCTTAAAAAGAGGTAATATTCCCTGGTCTCTTAATTTTTGTAGTCAGTTTCTTTTTAGTCTATTCTCATTTCCATTGATATGTGTGTGTGAATCTTGATTTTTAATTTTTTTTTGTGTTTTTTATAATCTTTTTGTGGACAATTAGTGATTTTGGAGCATATGCAATGCTTTCTGGTTGGAGCACAAAAGGAAGAAAGGCATGCCCAACTTGTAATCATGGGACATGCTCTCAATATCTCAAGCATAGTCGTAAGATGTGTTACATGGGTCATCGGGCATTCTTACCTCCTGATCAACCATTTCGAAGAGATAAGTAATCATTTGATGGTAAAGAATCATTTGGCCAATCCATCGTTCATTTACCGGTAGCAACAATCAAGGTCAAAATCTTCCTCCTTCTTCTTCATTTTCTTCTACTACTGCTTTTGCAGTTTCTTGTTTGGTTCATTTTCATCTATGGCTTGTTATGTTAATCTGCTTCTACTTCTTTTTCTTGTGCTACTACACATGCAATATTCTTGTATTGTTGCTGCTCCAACTGAGATCATCTTTTTATTTTTATCGAAGTTGATATTATCGAGATTAGTGTTACTGTTCTTTGCATAGTTTAGGAGTATTGAACTAACTTAAAACATCAAATGACTAAGAGGGTTTTAAAAGGTGTGCTCAAGATCTGGGTTGATTTTTGGTGTTGTTGGTTTCTTGTAAAAATATACTGACCCTATATGTTGTTTTTTCCCTTGTGGTTCATCGTTTGTTTCTGATGTATAATGACCGACTTTGTTCTTGTTGTATTGCCTCTTGATCTAGCCCTATTTGTTGCTTTGTCTCTTGTGTTTACCTGTTTTATTTTAATCAACAAATATCATGTTTATGACTGTGTAATCTTTCTAGTTCTGATTCTAAGGATTGTAATTTGTGATTTATCAAAATTCAATGTCTTCTTTCCTTTGGTGGGGAGTGCTTGAAAAATGTGGTAATGGATTGGGTTGTCTTGTTTAAGTGCAATGCTTGTAATGTAGTCAGCTAACTGATTTGTTCCTGACTTAGTTGTTCCTTCTCAGCTTCTTCACCTGGTGCTAATTCTTCTAAGTGTTTACTGGCTGCTAAACTGTTCTCATCCGTGTTGTTATAGCTATATTTTCCGAGTTGTTTCCAAATAGGTTTGGCTCCTCATCATGAACAGTTAGAGCTTGTACCTTTATGTTTGTACTATCACTTAGAGTCTTGGTTTCCAGTGAGTTTTTTTCATCATGGCCCCTTTTATCTTTAATCTCCTCGTTGTTCTTGAACAATTTGTCCTCCTTTGGTAAGTCCACATTATTGTAATTCTATGCTCCCTTCCATACTACAATATCAGTAACTTTGTATTTTTCTTTTTAAAAAAAAGTTATGTGGTAGTATAGGTTATGTCTAGAAAGAGTCAAAATTAGAAGTTGTGTGCCTTGTTTTCCCTTTTCAGTTTTGAACGAAATGAACAATGTTATAGCTATATCCGTGTCCAGAAAGAGTAAAAATCAGTTACCTCACATTACTCCACCTACCCATTTGCTATCCCATCCAGAAACATAATCTCACATTGCTAGGTCTCTCCTATTTATTGATTTTAGAGGAAAATCAACTAACATATATAGTTGTGTCTCTCTGTTTCCAGATTACTTAAAGAAAATAAGCAAAAGAGTTGCATTCAAGTGTGCGTCTTTAGATTTGTTAAACAAAATAAGGATTGCGTTTCTCTATAAAGAAAACTATCTAAGTAGTCATTAAAAGTTGTCTGTATTCTAGTTTCCTTCATGGAGTTAAATATGTTCTTCTTTCTTTTTCTTTTCTGTAAAAATGAAAATAAAAGCAAAATCATCACAAAACTGATATCATGTTTTCAACACAATATGAAAGGTCACAACTAAGAAAAAAAATTCAATAGTATGTGCCGCACATACAAGGCAAAACACCTGAAACTGCAAAAATTGTATACAATAACCTTAAAAAATGTGTTGAGTCTTTCCCATGATACTCTTCAAGTACAAGCCTCTCACATTTTTCCAATTCTTCTTTAGCAAGGACACTAGAAAGTTGTCACTCATCTACACATTCTGGAAGATTTATTTATTTGTTGTAGAAGTACTTTTTTCTTCCTAATTATTGACCCTTTCAAAATTGTAGGTGAATGAAAGGATGAGCAAAGCGGGGATGAAAGCAGTGAAGACCTTACTTAAAGAGAATTGGTTTATCTATATATCTACAAACATTCTAGCACTATTTTTACTTTTTGGCCTAATTTTTGTGAACTTAAATGAATGCCAACTCTTGAACATTTTAGGACTATTTTTATGTTTGGGCTTAGTTTTTGTGAACATCAATGTATGTTAACTCTTGAATTGTTAATCAAGATCATGTGTTTTTATCTTTAATATATGGATGCTATTGGTTGAAGTACATATTGATTTAATATTTTCTATCATTGTATTATAGTTTATTTAAAAAATAAATAATATATACAGTGGCTACAATAGCCTGCAATAACCATTAAAAAAGTCTATTGCAATAGCTTAATAACTGTTGCAATAGGTTAGCAGAACTGTTGTAATAGCTTAGACCGAGCTGTATAATAAAGTTGTTGCGATAGATCATTTGCAACTATTCAAAACTGTTGCAGCAACCATAGAACAATGTCGTCATAGACTAAAGAATAACTGTTGCTATAGACAGTATGTTGCAACGGTTTACAAACTGTTGCTATAAAACCGTTACTATAGATATTTCGCAACAGGCTTATATGCATCACACTAGTTTCCATTGCCATAATGCAATTGCAACACTCTTTGAGCCTATGGAAATGATTTTTCTTGTGTTGCAATAAACCTATTTTCTAGTAGTTAAATCCTTGCAAAGACTGTGAATGCCAACAAAACAGATTGGTCAAGAAGGCTTGATGATGCTCTATGGGCCTGTCGCACAGCATTCAAGACTCCCATAGGTATGTCCCCCTACGAACTTGTATATGGGAAGTCATGCCATTTGCCGGTAGAGCTAAAGTATAAGGCATTGTGGGTGCTAAAGAAGTTGAATTTGGATTGGGTCGCCGCATCAAGTCAAAGAGTGAATGAAATGAATGAGCTTGATGAGTTTCTTCTAAAAGCATATGGAAGTTAAGCCTTGTACTAAGAGAAGATGAAGAAGTATCATGATCAAAAGATTGCAAAGCGTGAATTTATTGTAGGTGATCTGGTTCTTTTATTCAACTCAAGGCCGCACTTGTTTCCTGGCAAGCTCAAGTCCAAGTGGACTGGGCCATTCAAAGTCACGTAAGTATTTCCACGTGGAGCGATCAAGCTCGAGAATAAGGTTCAAAGTAAACGAGCAAAGAATAAAGGCCTACATGGGAATTCTGAGAGTGTGCAAGAAGTGATTGAGGCCTATTATCTTGATGAAGTCTGAGTAATGAAGCTATCTGCATCATGCTGCGACGTTAAATCAAGCACTGCTTGGGAGGCAACCCAAGATGTACAATATGGCCAACTATATGTTTTGCCTTTCGATATAGAAGTTTTCTTCGTTTATTTTTGAAATTTTCGTAGCTCTTTAGATAGGTGTTTTATTTTTATATTAGTGTTAGCTAGATATAGAATAGGGTCTGTGTCTGAAAAGTGTCCAGAAAATAAAAAAAGAAAGTCCTAATGGTTACTATGCGTGTAGGGACGAAAGGCAAAATATGTAGAAAATAGTTGTGTAGTAGTCTACGGACCCCATCAACGGTCCGTTGGTCCATCCACAGACCGTGAATGGCGTCCGTAGATCCCAGGTAAAATTTCTCATTTTTCAAGTGTCAGAGTGACCTACGGACTGGACCTACGGTCCATAGTTAGGGTTCTACCTAACCCTACCCGGAGCACAATTAATATAACCCTTCACTTTCAAAAGCATCCCCCACTTCCAAAATTCCCCCCCCCCCCCAACAATTTCAACCTTCTAAATCCTCAAAATCACTCTCATAATCCCTATATCATCCTCTAAATCAATTCCACATATCCCATAACTCCCTTTTCCTCTCCCAAATCAGTCACCACTTCCATTCTTCTTCCCCAACGATTCCATATTCTGGGATTGGTGTCAAAAGTTTAGCATAGGTTCAAGGAGTTCATTGCACTAAATCACTCACCCACTTCGATTACTTGTAAGGTAAATGATTTTACCCTAACTTTGAATTCATTGTTCATTGTTGAAATCATGAAGTCACGAAGTTGGAACTTGACCTTTGATTGCAAGTCTCTTATTTGAATGTTTAATTGTAGTTAGAAGCACCGTTGAAAAGATAGTATGTGAGTGTTTTTATAACTAAAACCACATAAATTGGTTAATAGGTCTAAATTTGATGTTTTGACTTAGGGTTATTCAATGGTTAAGGGTAAAAGTGAATACGTTGAATGATCACAACCCTAAAGATGACGAACTATCAAAATATATGTTGAAATGCATGTGTAGGCCTAGTTTGATTGTGTAATTATTGAAATATGGAATTTAGTGTGAGTTAAAAGCTGAAACATGGCACATAACTGACCTACGACTCAAACCCACGGACCGTAGGTCAACCTACGGATTGTAGGTCAGTTTCCATGGGTCAGTCGCACACAAATTTTGTATAGGTCTGGAACCACGGTGTGGACTATGGTCTGTCATTTGATCGATGGACCTTCTGCACATCTGTGGTTACCATATCAAGACCCAACTTTGGGTACTCTAACCTACGAAGGTTACACATGGGCCGTCGTTCCTTCTACAGACCATGGGTACCTCCCATAGGTCAACAATTCAGCAACTGTCCAGAAATTTTTTAAGTTTTTGTTTGGGTCTAGTTCTTGATCTAACATTCTTCCATGTATTTTATTTTCTTGTTTTGGTACTAACTAAGTCTCCACAGGTACCATGGTTCCAAAGAAAGCTCCTACTTACGCTAGAGGGGGTAAGTCCAAATCTGTCGCCCCTTCATTTTGGCTGATTGATGAGAAGAGCGACCAAGAGTATGTTCCACCCACCACCAGAGGCTATCCCACTGCACCACGGATCACTAGGAGATAGTCCCGACAGGTGGTGTCCACCAGTGATGAGGCCATTGCCCCAAAAGTCTGAGGAGGGGCCACACAGGTTTGAGAGACATAGTCGGAGTAAACCTCACAGTCTGACTCTAGCACTAGTGGTAGCACTAATTCTTCTTTTGAGGCCAGTAGCTCCAGCAATATGTCGGTCTCCACTGAGCCTGCACCTAAGGCCGATGAGCCAAACAAATGGTGCGTGGTGGGCTAGCTTCAGTTGTACAAGAATGACATTATGATGAATGAGCACAAGCGAATGGCTCAGACTGTTATTGAGGAGCACAGGGTCTTTACTGGCATCTTCTATACTACACCAGCTATTGAGGAGCTCTTCAAGAGACACAGATTTGAATGGATGGCATGGAGCCTCAGGACCTACAATGAGGAGCTGACTAAGGAGATTTATGCCTCCTATGATACCACCGTCCGAAACTCGGCAAAGCCCACAACTTATCTTCCAATTCAGTCCACTTTGGTATGGGGATTCTCAGACGACATCTAAGAAGCCACCATTCACCGGGTTATATATGGCCCATCCCACACTCTGCCCATTAATACGGAAGAATATGACTACAAGATGGGTATTTTCCAGAGCAGGTCTTTTCAAAAAGATGCTGACCAAATGGAGGTACTATTGAGTTTGTTGGCACGCCATATTGTTGCAGATGGGAGCGTGCTGAGTGGGTTCATACTCCTAGTCTGTGTATTAGGAAGTCTACACTGAGTTTTTCTGTGAAGTAATTCTTGTTGTTGGTGCGAAACAGACTATTCCCGACACAGGCGGACAATGTGGTTACATGGGACCGGGCTGTGATGCTGGCAGCTATTATGGCAGGTTTCAAGATTGATGATGCCCACATACTGATCGCTGAGCTCTACGAGAGGGCCTTTAAGGCGACAACCACCCTGCCTTTCCCGTGCCTGATTTTCTAGCTCTACAGGGATGCTTCTTTTCCCATTTTGAATTGTGACTGGTTGCATGATGTGACTAAGTCTCTGGAAATCAGCCTCATTCTAGATGATGCCAACCTTACTGCACCTCGGAGAGAGCCAAAGGTTGAGGTACCACCCTTGGGTGATGATCTTCCTACAGATGTTGAGCAGATACATGCCGATGACACCACCATTCTGACCGCTAAAGCAGACGCTCAGGCTCCACCATTTCCTGCCACAAGTCATATCCCAAGCTTCTCCCGAGCCACTCCATCCTTATGGTCCATTCTCATTCCTCTAGCTCGAGTCCAGAAGCTGGAGACAGAGATGGCAACTTTGCTTCAGCATATGAAGCCATGGATGCAACGTTCTATTGTGGATTCTGAGGTGAGGATGGAGCAAATTATAGAACATAAGGTTCAGGCCATTCATAAAAGCCTTGATGCCTTTGAGATGAGAGTCCTGGAGAGGCCAGTCCCGACCATTGATGTGACCACCTTCCAAACGGATTTGGCTAGCCTCCATATTGATATTGATTTCTTCTTCACCCCTGCTGCTGAGGTACTAGAGTATGCCCTTGCGGTACAAGAGGATGAGGTGGTAATGACTGCTCTTTTCGTCGATACTATGCCACAACCAAATTCCTTCTGTGCTACTAGGAAGCACCACCATTCCGACCACACTGCTGATACTGAAGAAGCCCGACGTTTGAGGAAGAAGGAGCGCCAATAGTTTGAGGAGGCCCAGATGGCATCTATCCTTAATGAAGATATGAGACAACACCGGGCCCATGAGGTTGATATTGGCCCATCTGGTAGTTTATGCACTACAGAGGGTGCTACGTTAGGTTATGAGAGTGCTACTGATGGCGTTCCTAGAGTTGATCCAACGGGCTCTGGGAAATCGGACCAACCCGCTTATGTAGAGGTCTTCGGCGCATATGTGCCCCATGTTTACTTCACCCTATGTTTTACTTTTGGATTTTGTGCATTGAGGGAAATTGCACTTTATTTTGTATGGGGTGGGGTAAATGGATTCTGAGTGATAGGGTGAAGTCTGAGTAACCCAACTCATAATCCTCCTTTGGAGTTTTCTTGCATGAGTTCTTTTCCCCTAAAGGACAATTTACTTTTCTATTGAACCGACATGTTTAGGCTTTTATATGTAGAAGTAAGTAGAAGAATGAAAGCATGATGGCATAAAAAACATGAAAATTGATACCCGTCCAAAAAGTTTGAAATGTGCTAGATCTTTAGGATTGGTGAGTTCAATGTGTTGGATCTCAATATGACATGATAAGTAACCGATTTGACGTCAAAACATAAGGTAAAATTTGAACTGGGTAATCAAATATTGAAATAATGTGCCAAGTGTGTATGAGAAAAGTTTGAATGTTCAGACAGTATGTGCGAATCTAGAACTTGCCCCGTTAGTCCTGCTAAGATAATCTAGGCTAGAAGTTGGGAAATGATCATAGGCCCTTGTTCAAATAAGTCCTTTCAAGCCTAAACGATTCAACCAAAAGAAAGAAATGTTCCCTTTCATCCAAATGTTTGAGCCTAATGTAGACCACTTCTTTCAATACACCTAACTCACCTTCCCTAAAATAATTGTCTTGGCCCGGGTCCCTCCTTGAACATGTGCACCTTGATTTAGGCCAAAAACCTAAGTTGTGGGGTGGCTAATTCAAAAAGTTACCTTGTTCTTGGCCCTGGTCCGACATCAGATATTGTGCATCTCAACTATTGCAAAATACGTAAGATGAAGGTGGCTATTGAAGAGGAAACCAAAAGAAATCGGTATGAAAGGAGTTTGTGCAAAAGAAAGAAAGAGAAAAGCAAAATAAATAGAAAAAGATCTGGCTTTGTGCAAAAGAAGCACTGAATGACAAAAAGTTTTGAAAGAAACGAAGAAAAATAAAGTGAAAGAAAAAGAAGAACGTGAAAAATAAAACCTATAAAGTCAAAAGTCATATCTGTGCAAAAGAAAGTCAAGGGAAAGGGCAGAAAAGTTAAAGATGTCAAGAATTGGTTGAGAAAAGAGGTAATAAGTTGGCGTAATGTCAATAACGACAGTAAGTCACTAAAAAGTACCCAAATGTACCCTACCTGACACTGAGCCTATGTTACAATCTAAGAAAGTCCTATAGTGATCCTAGCGACTAGTTTGGAGAGTCTAAGCAGTGGAAATAAGGGTAAGCCTACGGTATTGAACACTAATTGTACTTGAATTCATTTATGAGTGTAAGTGTTGAATAAATCCTAACACTTGAAATTCATATTTATTGTGTGTGAAAAAGGGATTTCTTTTGAAGTGAGGGTACTAGTTACATTGTTGGATAATTGATACTTTGGTGATTGTGAAAGGTGTATGTTGGTCGATCTATGACATGTTTTGATCCGTATGAGTTAGGTTGTTGAGTTTAGATGAAAATATTTGCACTAATGTGATAGAAGTGATTGAAAAAGGCCATGTGATTGCATGAGTTTGTATGTCTGCTTCTACATGAGTGTCGTTTAGGGTGATAGTGTGTCGCTTGAGGACAAACAACAAGTTCAAGTTGAGGGTTTTCATATATTAAGATTTTATAGTATTTTTGATACGTTTCACTTGGAGTTTGTGTCTGTCATAGGCCATTTTGTTATAAGAGGTGATGCTTTGTGTATAATGTTTGCAGGAAATAGGCCTGTATGCAGTTGATGAAAATGCAAGCTGAAATTTGCTGAAGTAGACATTAATGGTGTCATCCACAAACATTAGGTCTATCGACACACCGTGGATGGGCAGTCGTAGGTCTTGTCCTGGTAGATGAATTTCAGTAACTAAAACCACGGAGTGCCAGATTTAACCGTAGATGGTATATCGTATGTGGAACATTAGGGAAGTTTGACAAGTGTGGAACCAAGAGCAAGACGAAGAAACGTAGGTTGACCCATAGTCTGTCCTGCACAATCGTTGATGAAGATCATAAAGTTGAAGGTTCTAGTTCTTGATGAAATTGTCTAAGTGTTGAGCCATAGAGGTGACCTACGGACGGTAGGTCGACCCACAGTTTGTAGGTGGAAGCGTCAACTGAAACTGCATCCCAGCCTGTTATTTCCTAGTTTGTTTCCTTCTTATTGAGGACTTTTTTCTATAAATAGGAGTTCTAAACCTCATTTTTCGGGGTTAGACATTATTGCAAACTCTTAGTTTTGGTGTTTTTGGTAATTAACTTGATAACGTTAGCAATTTGATTTCCGAATTTCATTTTATAAGATTTTCACTTTGAAATTCAATTGAAGATTTCGGGTTTCATCTATTCTAATTGTAAGTTCATGAATTCTTCTCATCTAATTATGAATTGTGAAGTCTCTAGCATGATAGCTAAATCCACAACTAAGGTTGTGGGAACCATGAGCAATTAACAGAGTATGAATAATAATTAAGTAATTCTTGAATAGTGTTTATGCATGTATTGTTAATTCTTTCGTTTAGAAGTCTTTGTAACTAGCGAACGCATTAGAAATCGCATCGTTCCTACTTGCCGGACCAAGGAGGTAGCTAATGAGAAAAGAATTAACAACAGAGATTTAGTGGATGCTATCTAATCGTCTAATGTCAATCAGAGCGAGGGTGAAAACTAAGTCATACATTAATGTGATGTCTAATCTGGAGTAAAGGTAAATGTTGGTAAACCATACATCCGTAGCCAGACCAAGGTTCGAGGTGATATTCCCAACTTAGAGGACCAATCACTTAGGGATACCTAACTTACCAACCTTCATATAAAAAACTAGGAAATGATTACTATTATTAGGATTACTACGTTAAAAGCTTGTGGGGAACACACATACCCTAGTTTCTCTCTCGTATTGATAACTCAAAGTTTGAATTTTTCTCACTTGTTACTCAATCAACAATTTGATACTTGCTTACAAACCCCCCCCCCCTTTATTTACTTGTCTCGGAAATAGTTTGACTAAACATATATAAAAGTGAGTTAAGTTTAAGTATTAACCATATTCCTCGTGGGATTGACCCCAACCTACAAGTTGGGTTCTTTATTTGACAACGATCTCTTATGCTTCTTTAGGGAGGTGTAATTTCAGCGTATCAACGTGCATTCTTCTAACTTTGGGCACTCTTACTAGTAATGCTTATGATCTCATAACTCATACTATATTTTCAGGTGAAAATACTATCCATGATCCAAAATACACTTTCGTAAAAGGGTCTCAACTGAAAAAAGGTTTAAAGAAAAGAGTCTAGGAGTACATCTCTCTTTTAGCTCGAACGCACGAATCATATGAAGAAGAATACATTCTTTTGAATCTCAACACTTAAGCTCAGTCATTGGCTTTTTTTAAGGCCCTCTATAATCTCATGACTTTCTAAAGACTTTTGGGTAATGTAAATCATCGATAAAGATCTGGGATTTTGCTTTTAAACTACCTTGAGTATGAGGAGTAGTCTAATGAATCTGAGAAACACACGAGTTTGAATAAGTTCCTTATGACACAACTGTGCTACACGAATTAGAGTATGAAAGAAGGGAAACTTTTCCTAAATGCCTGTAGTCCCTCATTTATAGAAGTGGGGCCCTCACAACCATAAATAAGATCCTACTGACACGACTTCATAGACACCCTAGGACACTTGAATTATGTGCACTGATACCATGTTTGTCACGACCCGAGCCTACACCCTGAACGTGACCGGCACTCGTAAACCATTGGTGGTCCTCAAGTGAACTCTCATCCTGGCTGACTATAAGCAGAAGACTAATTCAAGCATACATAAGCATCGAATTGAAAGAAAAGTTTAAAAAATAGTTTATTGAATTTCAAAACATTGCTGAATATACAGAGTATGAAACATAAGTTCAAATATAACATCTGTAAATTGAAAGACTCTCCAAAACTGTCTATCTATGAAGCATCTACTATACAAAGATGGGTGACGGGACAAGATCCACGACTCCTTTAATGAACTACTACTAACAACTCATAAAACTGGAGTCATTTGAAAGTAAGGAGGTCTCACTCATAAGAAAATGATTGGATGAAGTGATCTCAACAGACTCTTATTGAGAATCCTAATAACTTGTATATGCATGATTAAAAGATGCATGCCGATTGACATCACTACATTGAAAGTATGATTATGGAATATAGCTGGATAACAAATAACTAAAAGAAAGGACTGGAGTAGATAACAATGTACTCAAACTGAATGTAAAAAAATAAAGGAGTTAAACCATTTAAAGCTTTACAAAATACTTTCTCATATCGAACTCAACATAATAAGTGATATATAAAACTACACTTTAACTTTATTGGGAGATTCTCTAACCGACAACCATCACTATAAGCTACATGATGATACATCGTCACGCTCACGCTGCCAGAACTGTCCTATTCCTTGCCGGGATGTTGGATACCTAAACTAAGTGGATTTACTAAGCTATGCTTAAAATTAATAATGAATCATCTAATAAGTATGATCTTTTACCTATGTTGGCATACAAGGTTTATGAGGATTTTGAGTTGTCTGAACTAATCCTACATAGGTGTTCAATACTACTCCCAATAATATATACTCATGCTCAATGCTTAAAAATATACTCTTCCTCTCGTTTGAGATAATTTTTCAAACTATCCTCTTAAAAGAGCTAACTGCTCTTGAAATATCTTCGAACTCATAACTCATTTAGAAATTTAAGTTTCCCTTTTATCAATATAGAAACTAATACCTTTGGGAATACTAAGTTCCCATATACTCTTACTAAATTCATACTTGAAAACTCTTTCTTAAGAATATATCAAAATCATGTTGTGATACGATCATTGATGACTCATGAAGTCATACTGCATAAACATTGATGGCATAACTAGATACTATACTGCTTAAACATTGATGGCATACTCGATTGTCATACTAATCATGTTTTAGATACTCTTTCGCAAAACTCATCTTTACTTTTTGAAAAACTCAGTTTAAAACTCAATTGATCACTTTAAAAAGCTTCTCAAGATTTATAACTCAATTCATAGAGTTCATGGAAAATTATGGATAGGAACGACTCAACTCATGGATCTTAATAGCAATATGGAAATTGAGTACTCAGAACTCAAGAATTTAGAACTCAACGATACTACTCATCTTAAAAATACTAAATTCATAGGGTTGGTTCATGGTGAAACATAGACATGAACTAATCAACTCTAGAATCTTAATGCATAACATATAGCAATTCAATGACCAGGAGTAGAATTTCAAAAAGAATCTAAAACTCAAGAACTCAAAATCAACTCTCAAGAATATTCAAATTTAGGGATAGAATCCTAGATTACTCTTTTACTCATTTGAAAGTAGATGTAGGGTGCAAGGATGAACTAGACCAACACTATGACAGCCTTACATACCTGGAAGAACATGGTTCTTGAAAAATCATGAAGAAGAAATCAATTAGAAGCCTTGAAACCCTAACTTGAACGAGAAAAATCAAGAAAATCTTTCTTAAGATTCCTAAATTAATTTCTTTAAATTTGTATGTCCAAGAATTATGATTTTCATAAGTGATTCATAATTGTATGGAGGAATTTGAGTTGGAAAAGACATACATTGAAGAAGAATCTTGAATGATGTTTTCTACTTTGATTTTTCCTTAAGGTTTGACAGAGAAGAGAATGATGGATTAAGAGATGAAAATCTGATTGTTTTGGTTCTCTAATTAGTCAAGAAATTCTTTTAGGGTGTTCTTAGAGGTAAAAAGACAAAAAATGACCCTTTTTAATGTTTTCCTGTCGGCTCATTCGTCACTATACTATATCAGGTCACTAAAATGGTCATAACATTTTACTCAAAACTCAGATTATTACCAAGTTGGTGGAGTTGGAAAGTAGATTCAAATACCTTTAATTTGATAGGTTATGAGCCACGTAACTCTTTATATACTAAGAGATATGTTTGTTTGAAGTTTACCCAAAGAGAATCATACACCAAAGCTTAATCGGTAAGGAAACTTTCAACTCAACTTTGTGCTAGGAGTTTGTAGTCACCTTAATTGATAACTAAAATCATTCCCACACTAAAGAATTTTCCTTTACACATATGGCTCGTTTAAGAATAATCCGATATGATCCTACATGTAAATGAAGAATTGTTTGGGTCTTAACTTAAATTTTTTTGGGGTGTTACAAATAAGAAGTCTTCTCTTTTCTCCCATGGGTTACTGTGGTACTTACTGACGAATATGACAAATTTAAGATTCTTTAGCTTGCAATTAAGTTAGGAAGTGAAAAGGTTGTAAACACATTTTGATTAATTAATAGTTAATTTATTAGATATTTTATAATATTTTAAATAAGGATAAGGATAAAATGCTATTAAACTTTTATGTTTGTAGCTTCCGACTTCTAGCATAATATAAATAAATATAAATATAAATATAATATAATAATATGATTATGTGAAGAATGTCAGTGCAATTTTTTGTCCCCCTTCCCTTTCTTGATCTATTTTTTCTGTTCTAGTTCTTAAAGAAGGAAGTTGTTCCTTGTCTATGTTCATGATTTTCCTAGATTGTTTGGTAATTCTACAAAGGAATATTCAACAAGTCTACCTGGATTATCAAAAGCTAGATTAGCTAAATAAGCAGCCAATGAATTACCTTCTTTGTACCGAAATTGAATCCGAACTTGACAATCTTGAGAAAATCCTCATATGTCATCAATTTTGCTAGTGTTAATTATAGCAAATTATCATACGCTTTTTTGAAGCGTTAATGCAAAGAAATTATTATTTTGAATATCAAATTTGTGTGTTTATATATCAAGGCAAGGCGATGATGAAAATTTGTTACTAAATTTATTTTGTCTTCCTTATCAGCTTTTTCTCCTCGATGGCACGACTAAATTTTTATATGGATATACCGGAAAATACTCGTGAATGGAACCCAGAATAAAGATTTCCGCTATAAAATTGAAGTAACTAGAACATCATAGAGAATGAATAAATGCTTCAATTGAATATGTAAAAGATTTTTCCTATAGAGACAATAAACAAGCTTTTATTTCAAGAATTAAAAAAATATTAGTAATAAAAAAAGTAATAATGTGAGCACCCTGTGGGCTCATTTTTGACACCCCTAAATGTGACATCCCAGTCCATTTTTACTTTAACATAAAAATTGAGGCCCGTAAGAATCTTTTATCAGAATCAAAGGCAAATATACAATTCTATACAAAACCGATGAAAAATAAACAAAAGGCTGAAAGGATAAGACAATACTAAAGTAGGAACCAAAGAGGGAAATGGAGAGTCGACTTCTCTCCACATCGATTCCTCCGCCATGGATGAGTGATGAGTCCACAAATTGGACTCATTTAGGGTTTTATTTTGATAGAAATAGTGTCCTCAAATGCTTATTTTGTTTCAATATCTGATGAAAACTCTTAAGTTTCAAGTATTTGAAGTTTTGGTGGAAGCATGGACAATTAGTCACAAAAAGGAACAAAAAGGCGGAAAAGAACAATGAAGTTGAAGCATGTGTATCACCAAGCACACTTGGCGACTTGATGAAGGGACGCACTCCGCCCTTTGTTCCAGTACGCGAAGCCCTGAAGGAGAAGGATAAAAAAAGGGATGAAAGGAGCAGTCGGCTCTTCGCCGAATAGTTTCGCGAAGCAGTACTATACCACCCAATGACACAGAGCACGACGACGCTGAAGGCTAGTCCAAGACGGCGATGACTACATCAAAGGGCGAATCATCGAGTTAATCGACGATTTCGAGTAACCTCGCCGAAAGATCCGCTAGCACTATTTTCTGAAGTCTATAAACACTAAACTTGTAGATGATGGAGCAGGTCCCTTCTGTTTCTGTTGGCATTACTATTTTGCTACCTCAACTCATTCCCTGATGTCTTAACCTTCTTATTGTTAAACTCTTATGTATCCCTTAGTTTATCCTCCTCAACTTGTTGAACATGGATCATAAGCCTTGTTACGTCCATATCTCCTATCAGCATAGTTGCCTTGCCTTCCTTGCTTAACTGACGAGACAACCCAGCAACAAATAAACTCATCTTGCTCCTCATGTCAGCAACCATCTCTGGAGCAAAGCAGGAAAGTTGTGTGAACTTCAGACTGTACTCATGAACACTCATAAACGCTGGGTTAAGGGTGAGAAACTTTGTTATCTTTGCCTCTCACAACTCACAGGGAAAGAAACGCCATATGAGAGCACTCTCAAACACAACCCAACTCACTACTGGCGCAACATCAGCCCTATTCTTTTCCCATTGGTCGAACCAAATTCTAGCGACACCCTTCATTTTGTATGGAGCTAGTTCCCCCCTCTCCTCATCAGCAACATGCGTCACATCGAATAACCTTTTCAGCTTCTCAATGAAGTTCTCCGGATCCTCATTAATACTTGAACCTGTGAAGCTTGGTGGGTTCATCCTCAAAAGCCCACGAATTCTTGAAGTATCAGCCACTTCTTGTCGATTATCTCTATGTCCAACTTGATAGGTCACAACTTGACTAAACATCCGGATAGCCTCACAGAATTTAGCCTGGGTGACCTCTCTTTTGGATTGCACTTCTAGTGAATTAGGTACCCCTTGTTCCTCGACATTTCTCCTAGTAGGATGACCTCTGACTGCTCTTCATGGAGGCATGACTATCTGTAAACTCGCGCAAGCACGAATAAGAGGGAAACTTTTTAGAGATCAACTCTAGCGCATGAAATGATTGTGAAAGAAGTGTGAAATATTTCCTAAATGCTGCAGCCTCCTAATTATAGATGTGGCGCGCTTCACACCACTAAATAGGACTCTACAGACACGGCTTCATAGATTCCCTAGGACTCTTGAACTCTGATACCAAATTTGTCACACACTAAGCCTACACCCTGGATGTGGCAGGCACTCGAGAACCATTGTTAGTCCCAAGTGAACCCTTGGCCTGGCTTACTTAACTCAGCGAAAGACTATAAGCATTAAGAAAGAGATTCACATGCTAAAAAACTCAACTGTCTCAAAACGGAACACATAATGTTTTTAAAATATACATTTAAACTTAGCCAAGATAGCAACTCAATCTGAACATTAGTCAATAACAAAATGATGACGAATGAACTAACATCTGACTAACTATCTATGAAGCCTCTAAAACAAAGAGGGATATCGGGACAGGACCCCCGATCATCCTAACATCTAAAGACTAGAAAGCAAATAAACGGGATCCTCTGGAATGCAAAGAGGCTCACCAACAGACTATGAACTTGTCACGACCCGGGAGCACCCCCTAGTCGTAACCGGCGTACTCGACCTCGAAGAGGTCTAATACAAGCCTCTTAGCATTCATTCATCGCATAGACACTAAAACCATAAGGAATTAAAAACTTTCTTTACCAAGAAAACATTTAATAAAATAAAAAAAAAAAATAGCAAGCGGAAGACTTTATACATGATGTCTCAAAACCATCTAATACTTTAGAGTACGAAATTCGGGACTAATCCCATACACAACTTCATGATACTAAAAGGACATAAAAGAACATATGGGGTATTGTCCTCGAATATATGAGGACTCACCAAGTCTTCATCTTCAACACTTAGAAACCTATCAAGTAGCCATGACATGTCACCATCTCCAAATCCCTACACTTTAGTCCAAAAAGGGAAAGAAAGGGGTTAGCACAATTAAGTACTAAGTATGGAAGTCATGCAAAAACATGCTAAAAGGGACGTTTATTGGAGAAACATACTTTTATGCCATTTGGTAAAACTTCATAAAAAAAAATACAAGTATAAGAGTCACAATATCCAACCATAACCAACATACAAGTCATTAACCACTTTAGCACATACTCCACACATAACCCATTCCTTCACCTTAAACCATCCACCTCAAGTAACCCTTGGACGACACTTTGTGCAATGTATGGATAGCGTCCCATACCACCATCCACACTAAAGCATCATCCTAAGGCCACCAAATGTGAACTTACCACTTATCATGCTTCATATCACAAGCCATCATGCACAACTAGTACCAATGTACAACACATGAACATAATTGACAAGTAAGCCTTTTCATCATTTCTTGACCTCTATCTCAAGTTACCCAAAGCCACACTTAAGTGAAACATGAAGTGACCGCCCATACAATCTCTTCATATACACCTAAGTGTCCCTAAGGGTTACCATAGATAAGGAAATTTACCATTATAATATAACATACTAAGTCAATGTTTACATATAAAACCATAGCCAACCGTATACATACTCAACATATATTCATATACAACTCATGCTTAACTTTAAAGGAACACATGCCATTTCATTACCATAGGACCTCTACCTAATATAACCTTAAGACACACTTGAGTAAGACAAGAAGTGACCGCCCATACAACCTCTTCAAGCACACTTAAGTGTTCCTCAAGATTACCTTAGATAAGGACATTTCCTTTACAACATAACATCAATAGACCAACATTCTTTAAGAAACCATTTTGGAGACATTCAAGCACATAAGGGGACTTTCACATAATAGTCGTTAGACTTAGGGAACTCACTTTAGTATCTTCAAAGCCTACTCGTGCCATGTGTAGATAGCATCCCATACTACTACCTACACGTTGTAGAACCTATCCAATAACTAGAGTGCACATCCCACATGATGGGAATAGGCATTAACCGACATAGACCATGCGAGCTAGACATGGAATCCGGTGTCATAAAACCCTACACCGTGGAGGGTGTTCTACTTGCCAAGGGTAGAACTAGGACACATCCCATGTAGGCACATGGTTTAGGGGATATCCAAAGATGTTCATTGTACTCTTGCCTCATACTCGGGAGAGCTACCATCTTAACCATATCCACTCGGTGCTTAGCCTTAGTTCCCATAGAGTAATTTCATTCATATGTATGTGCTAGAGAGGGCACCATCATTAGGTCTACCGACCCATAGCACATCTACCAAGAAGGGCACCACAAGGATCTACCGATCAAGGTTCATTAAGGATAGCTTATTAAATCCCCCTGGAAGGGTGCCTTAGGCCTACCGATTTTTCATTAAGGGTGCCTTAAGCCTACCGGTCCAAGGTTCATCATTAACCTTCATGGAAAGGTGCCATAGGCCTACCAATTCCAAGGTTCATTATTATCATGAGTGGAAGGGTGCTACTAGCCTACCGATCCGAGGATTCAACAACCAACAATATAATCATTTAAACAAGAAAAGGATGCACAAGCTCTACCAATTCGAGATATGCACTACATTGGAGAATCCTTCATATTCTATCATTTCACTCAAGAAGGGAACATCGCCCTAAGGCCCATCCTTCAAGGTTATACATTTACTTAGGAAAGCTAGACTTATGAAAGGGCACCATTTCTTAGTTCTGCCGATTCAAGTCTTGCCCTAGAATTCCTCTTTTAACATTTATAGAAAGGGCACCATTTCTTAGTTCTGCCCACTTCACACATTTATGCATTCAAGACTTTAAGTAACAAGGAGGGACACTTTAGTCTACCAACCAAGTCACAACATTTTCATTCAAGGATACTTCATAATCCAACATCATTTCATATATACATCATGAGAAACATCATACTTTATATCACAATGCTATCCAGTTTACATAGGATCATCACAAGATCACATAAACTCATTCACATCATACCTTCACACATATAGCTTCACATAAAACTTTACATATAGCTTCATATAGGACTTTACATATAGCCTCATTTATATGTAATAATATAACAATACAATAACACTCATATAATGCCCTTCATGGCCTCAATTCACAATAATACAATATTCCAACATTATGCAACAACTTCCCCAATGCCTTCATGGCTACAATTCACAATAATACCACACAAGAACAAGATATAACACTTCCACCAAAGGTGGATTCAACCTACCAACAACAATTAATTCAATAAAGAGAGTTCAAGCTTTCTTACCATAATTCAAAGTTATAGCCAAAATCACCAAAAATCCAAGCAATCACCACTACTTCACTCATAAGGCTTACCACCCTTAATTCACCTATTATCAACAATTAATCATGAATAAACATTAAACAACACAAGCGATATCAATACAATTCACTTTACACATAATTACATCAACTTTGAATTTATAGAAATAGATCACTTCATAAACACATTTTGGGGTTTTGTAGAATACAAGGATTCATGGAGTTTTCATCTTAAAACATCAATTAAACATCAATAATATCATAACTTATCATTTGAAATCGTTTCATGCAAGAACCCTTGAGTTTGAGTAGAAATTAGGCTTTTTCACAAACTTTGGAAAAGATGAAAACCATTTGAAATTGGCTCTAGGGTGATAGCTTGCCCTAGATAAAGAACTCCCATACCTTTACTAAGATTCCCCAAGAAATTTGATGAAGAAAACGTCTTGCATCCACAACCCTAGCTCCCACTTCTTCTTCTTCTTCTCTTCTTCACTCAAGAACCCTAACTCTTACTCTTTTAAAATGAAACAAAAAAATGATCCACAATCAGCCTAACACAACAATATAACCTCAAAAGAAATGATTTGTGTAAAGACCAAAATGCCCTTAAATTTCCGGACGGACTCCCTGCCAACTGCCCAGCTTTCAAAGGGCATAACTCGCTCATACGAGCTCGGAATCGAGCAAACTCAGTGGCGTTGGAAAGATCGTTCCAAGGGCTTTCCAAACATAACTGGAACTACTCCTGGATCATCCTGAGATAGGAGTTATGACTGATCAAAGTTGGCCAAAAACTCACTGATTTCCACACTTGGCCAAATTTCCAGATTCTGAATTTTTTTCCAAAAATGACTACTTCCAATTTCAAGCTTCTTCATGTTCATTTTAAATTGTCGGATGTTACAGAACTACTCACTGGATCAACGATGCACTAGATGTCGATCCTAGTTAGATGCGTCTGCATCATAATACAATGCAGGCCAACTGGCATTAGTACATTGAATGTACGAGTATGCGAGTTGGAATGCTAAACATAACACAGGCTTGGAAAGATTTTCGAATAAACACCTACCTGGGCTCTTCTCAACTCATGAATAAACTTAACTCAGAATAAAGCAATGAAACATATGCAATATATGAAAAGCTTCATAAAACAATAAAAGCAACTTAGTTCATTAAAGAAAATGCAATAACAAACCCAACTGTACTCATATACAAAGTGATATAGTTTAGGTGGGAGTTTCTCTAACCGACAACCACCACTATGATCCTAAGTGGTGATACAATGTCTTTACCATCACGCTGCCAACTATCCTATACTTTGCTGTCATATATAACTACTTAACTTAGTGGATGTACTAGCTTAACTTATGTGAACATCTAGAAAGCATGACCCATTAATACCCACAATGGCTAAATGGTTTATGGAGACTTGAGTTAATATGAACTCGCATCTCCATATCGGTGCTCAATACTACTCCCAAAAATATACTTAGCTCATATGTTTTAAAATAATTTCTTTCTTTGGTTTGAGATAATTACTCAAAACTTAGCTTAGAAGCTCTCTTGGAATCGATGTTCCCTTTTCTTTCTCAAAATGTGAAAACATTTATAAACTCTTTGGGAATACTTATGTCACGCCCAAAATCCCATTAAGGCAAACCGGTACCCATTGTCGTGAAGGCTCGGGAGGACCAACCTGTAATCATGCTCTATCTATGAACATTTAAAGGTGCTGCCATAGTGGATAACAAAATGAATGTAAACAGTATTAACAAGCCAAAAGAAAGTACACATGACTTGGCCGTTGGAACCATGATTTCTAAGACACGAGGCACAACCACACTTCAATATATATAGTCTACAAAGCCTCTAACTAATGAAACATTATGGGGTTAAGGGACAAGCCCCGTCTTACACTCAGCTACTATACAATATCAAAATACATGCTATAGACTCGAAAAGCCCTGAATCAACGTGGAGATTACGAATAGCCGTTGGATGTCCTGTTCTCCTACTGGGAGATCTACTAGCTCCTGTACCTGCAGCATGAATTGCAGGTCCCCCGAGAGAGACATCAGTATGGGAGAATGTACTGAGTATGTAAGGAATAAAGTATTATATGTGAAATAAGAACTCAAATGAATCATATACCAATGTATGGATACAAGACCACCTTTTCTCATATTATGGAATCAGGTACTTTATATTCTTTTCTTCACTTTATCATTCTTTACTTTACACTCTGTGCACAACATATAATACAAATGACCAGCTAATCAGTGGTAGACATATAAATCGGGATCGACACATGCTAGGTTCTACTTTAACCCCTGGGATACCAACCGTAATATTGGGATCGACCCATGCTAAGTGATTCTTCCACTCCTGGGATACCACCCATCAATAAGCAGTTTCATTTAATATCTTTCCATTAACATTTGAGATGATTATTTTGGTAGTCAAAGCATTTTGAGCTGTGGGATTATGTAGTCAACAAGTGACGTGTAATAATCATATAATACAGGAATAACAACGTTGAGAGTGGTTGCACAATTAATAAAAGGCATAGCAGCAATAGATGGACCCTATTCTGTTAAACAGAGAACTCATTCAGGGTATTTAATGTATATGTACAGATTTGACAATGAACATGTATTGTAACGTGCAGACCTGTTAAAGAGTGAGACCAAGGTTATAAGTCGTGTTGGAGCTGGTAGGCTGCCTCTATGTGTTGAGGGCTAGTCTAGATTTCATGTCAATTAGTAGGAAATCGAAAAGCCTTACATACCTAGCTGTACAACCTTGTAGTTAACTTGAAGTACCTTCCTTTCTTTTCAAGTACTTATCAACATTAGAGTAGGTGATAAACTAGTATAGTAGTTACTAAACATGCTTAGGAAGTCCAATCTCACTCAACGATAATGCTCGGGCAGCAAACTCGTAATTACCAAACTAAGGGTGTTCTTTCAATCCCCGCCTTCTTTTATTGAATTTGTACACTACACAGCTATATTTCAATATCAACAATTTACACCCTTTCCAGACATCAACCAAGTTGTCCCCAATATCTTTACACATCAACCTGTCCCAAGACAGTCCTAACAATCCAATATACAATAGAGGACGTGAAGCCACAGTTTCCTATCATCATCCTACGAGTTCTTATCAACAGTATACTTAAAATATCATACTTAGACTTGTGTTTCAGGTTGAAAAAGATAAGGCAGTCACTTTACCTTAATTCTTTTAACTCGTTATCTTTTAACTTTAACTTTTCAATAACTTGAGCTTCCCTTGCAAGGGCTTGGATTTATCCAAGAACCCTAGGAAACTTGTGGCTACTGCTATGATTTGAAAGGGAGAGGAGAAGCTTAGAGAGAAATCTAATTTTTTTTTATCTATTCTTAAAAGTGAGGAAATTGCCAGCAACTTGGGGATTATAAAGGTCTTATTTTTCCCCACCTCTTAAGTTTTAATATCACCCACTAATTTGTCAAAGTGGTCCAAGTAGGTGATGCATATGCTTGGAATTATTTATACACAAAATGGGCCCTTTATGTACTCATCTTGGGCTGCAATCTTTCCCCTTTCTAATATTAATCCATGGTCCAGAATTATACCTTTAATTTGGGACTTAATCTTTAATGTGCTCAAGTAGTTGGACTTGGACAGACTGGTATGAGGCCTCATCTCCATTCCCTTTTCCTTTATATTTAATTTGGGCCTCAAGTGAGCCCACTAATGCATGAATTAATCTTCCCCATAGACGTAGCCCATTTGAGCTAAGCAAGTAGGTGACACCTACTAGCTTTATAAAGTCCAACAAGCATCTCAATTCTTTTATTCGTTTTACGAGTGTAATCTCCTTAGTTTAACTCAAAACTTATATACACTTGATCACCTTAACTTTTAGACTTACATATAGCCATTCGATCCAGAATTTAAATACTTCTAAAATTTAACATTCAGTCGATCGTGCAATAATGCATTTTACGGGAGTTACCCTTATAGCTTCTTTATTATCACCATTCATCTAAGAAATCAAGTTCATTACTTATACCACCAAGCTAAATCAAGTTCCATATGTGTAGAACTTGTACACGTAAAATACGGGGTGTTACATCCTCCCCCTCTTAGCAACATTCGTCCTCGAATGCTACTATAATCAGACAGCTTAAATAAGTTCAAACCTTAGTTTAAATCAACTGTTAACCACATAATAAATATCCTTTCATGCGTACCTATTAATGCCCCCATTCTGCACCTTGGACTTCCCCTTTAGGTTCAAATAAATAAGGATGCTTGGATTTCATCGCTTCATCAGCTTCCCACGTTACGTCTTTTACCTGTTGGTTTCTCCAAAGCACCTTTACTGAAGCCATTTCTTTATTCCTTAACTTTTTAACCTGACGATCCAGAATAGCAATAGGTACTTCCTCATAGGTGAGATCCCCTGTAACTTGTACATCTTCAATATGAGTGATATAGGATGGGTCATCTACGCACTTCCGAAGCATTGAGACATGAAACACCGAATGAACTGCTGAAAGCTCCTGAGGTAGCTCTAACTCATATGAAACTTGGCCAACTCTTTGAATAATCTTATATGGACCTATGTAGCGTGGACTCAACTTTCCCTTTTTACCAAATCTCATTACCCCTTTCATTGATGATACTTTCAAGAACACCCAATCTCCTATAGAAAACTCCAATTCTCTTCTTCTAACATATGCATATGATTTGTGTTGGCTTTGAGGTGTTGCTAGCCGTTGTTGTATCACCTTAACTTTTTCCATATCTTGAAGAACAATGTCTGGTCCAAATAAAGCAGTTTCGCCTACTTCAAACCAGCCAATTGGTGATCTTCACTTCCTTCCATATAAAGCTTCGTAAGGTTCCATTTTGCTACTAGAATGACAACTATTATTGTGGGAAAACTTAATAAGTGGTAAATGATCATCCCAGCTACCTTTGAAGTCTAAGACACAAGCTCGAAGCATATCCTCAAGTGTTTGGATTGTGCGTTCTACTTGACCATCCATTTGAGGATGGAAGGTTCTACTTAAATTCACTTGTGTTCCCAAACTCTTTTGGAATTATTTCCAAAACTTTGCAGTGAATTGAGCTCATCGATTAGATATAATAGAGATTGGAACCCCGTGTAGCTAAACTATCTCTTTAATATATAACCTTGCATACTCTTCAGCTGTATAATCAGTCTTAATTGGCAAGAAATGTGCTGACTTGGTGAGTCTATCAACTATTACCCATATGTAGTCAAACTTACGAAATGAGCGAGGCAAACCAGTGATAAAATCCATATTGATCATGTCCCACTTCCAAGTTGGATGCTCCATACACTGCATATAACCTCCCTGCTTTTGGTGCTCTACTTTGACTCGCTGGCAGTTTGGACATTGAGTCACAAATTCTGCAATGTCCTTCTTCATATCCCTCCACGAATACACTACTTTCAAATCATGGTACATTTTAGTTGATCCCGGATGGATGGAATATCTTGAATGATGTGCTTCTATCATTATCCTCCTTCTTAGCCCATTAACATTAAGTACACACAATCTGTTTTGATAACAAAGTACTCCATCTTGTGTAAGCTCAGATCCCTTTGTCGTACCTTGATTTACCTTCTCCTTGAGTCGTTGTATAGTAAGATCTTTGAATTGCTTCTCTTTCACCTCAACTACTAATGAAGATTCGGCCGCATTATGCACTATAATTCCTTCTTTTGGGGTTTCAGAAAGACGAACTCCCAAACTAGCTAGTTGAAGTAGATCCTTCGCCATCCCTTATTTTTCTACGGTTTGCTCATTAATACTTGATATTGTCTTGCGACTGAGAGCATCGGCTACTACGTTTGCTTTCCCTGGATGGTATAGTATATCAACGTCATAGTCTTTTATTAACTCTAACCATCTTCGCTGCCTCAAATTCAGATCATTCTGCTTGAAGATGTATTGCAAACTTTTATAGTCTGTATATATGTCAACGTGAACCCCATATAAATAGTGACACCATATCTTTAAAGCAATTATAACCGCTGCTAGTTCAAGATCATGTGTTGGGTAGTTTCTCTCATGTGGTCGCAGTTATCTTGAGGCATAAGCTATTACTTTACCATTCTTCATGAGTACACATCCTAAACCAACCCCTGATGCATCACAATATACTGTATACCCCTCTCTGCCTTCCGAAAGTATACATGTGCGGAAGTTAGCCTACCTTTCAACTCTTGTAAGCTTCTTTCACATGCATCATTCCACTGAAACTTAGTTGCCTTGTGTGTTAGCTTAGTAAAATTTGCAGAAATAGAAGAAAATCTTTCAACGAACCTTCTATAATAACATGCCAACCCTAGGAAGCTACAAACCTCTGTGGGTGTTGTTGGTGTTGGCCAATCTTTCACGGCCTCTATATTTTGTGAATCAACCCTTATTCCTTCATCAGAACGCCGCTGATTTTAACCAAAATTCACATTTGGAGAACTTGGCATACAACCGCCGATCACGAAGAACTTGTAATACCTATCGTAAGTGATTTGCATGGTCCTCTTCTGATCTTGAATACACCAAGATATCATCTATAAATACTATCACAAATACATCCAAGAATGGCTTGAACACCCTATATATCAAATCCATAAAAATTGCTGGTGCATTTGGTAGCCCAAATGACATAACGAGAAATTTGAAATGACCATACCGTGTTCAAAAATTTGTCTTGGGTATATCCTTCTCCTTCACCCTCACTTGGTGATAACTTGTTCTAAAGTCAATTTTTGAAATGCACTTGGCACCTTGTAACTGATCAAACAAATCATCAATTTTGAGGAGGGGGTATTTATTCTTAATTGTCACTCTATTCAATTGTTAGTAGTCGATACACATTCTCAAAGTGCCGTCCTTCTTACAGACAAATAACACTGGTGCACCCCATGGGGAAACATTAGGCCTTATAAACCCCTTTTCTAACAAGTCCTTTAATTGTTCCTTTAATTCACGTAATTCTGTCGGGGCCATTCTATACGGAGGAATAGAGATAAGTTGAGTGCCTGGAATTAAATTGATACCAAACTCTACTTCTCATTCTGGGGGTAAACCTGGAAGCTTTTCAGGAAACACATCAATAAATTCATTTACTACCGGAACAGATTGAATAGTCGGTGGTTCTGCCTCCACATTTCTTACTCTAACTAGATTACATATATACCCTTTTAACATCATCTTCCTCACCTTAAAATAAGAAATAAACTTACCCCTTGGCACTGCAACATTGCCTTCACATTCAAGGACTGTATCGTTTGGAAAGTGAAAGTGCACTCTCTTAGTTCGGCATTCCACCGTGGCATAACAAGAAGCCAACCAATCCACACCCATTATAACATCAAATTCAACCATTTCTAGTTCAATTAGGTCAGCCAATATATCACGATAACAAGCAGTTACTATGCAGTTACGATAGACCCTTCTTGCTATAATAAACTCGCTGGTTGGTGTAGACACTTCAAATGGTTTATTCAATAATTTTGATGTTCTTTTAAGCTTCCCAACAACTAGTGGAGTGATATACGATAGTGTGGAACCAGAATCAATTAACGCATATACATTATGTGAAAAGATGAACAATGAACTTGTTACTATGTCAGGTGAAGCCTCCAAGTTCTGTCGACTCCCTAGAGCATATGTGCGATGTTGGAGGCACTGATGATGACGATGCAATAGCTGATCCAGTAGGTTGTGCTATATCACCCATACGCCTTTTATGGCAATCTCTCATTAGGTGCCCTAGCATACCACACCAATAACAGACATTTGTTCCAATACGACATATACCTAAATGAATCCTCCCACATTTTTTACAAGGCTGTCTAAGAGGCATTGATTGGCTTGTACTGCCCTGCTCTGGATATCCCGATGTCCGTGAACCTTGGCTCTCACTCTTTTGCCTAAACTGATTGCCTCTCGGCCATTTGAAATTGGGGTTGAGCGCTAGCTGTAGAGTAGGGAATGACGGCCTAGCTGGTCTATTAGAAAACCGAGGCTTAAACTCACCTTAGGGTAGTGTAAACTGCCCGATAGACCTAGCCCTCTTGGACTGACCCCTTTCTATCTCTTGTACCCTTCTTCTCTTCTTTTGATCCTCCAATTTATGTGCAAAAGCTTGCATCCTTGCTATATCCATGTCTTTATTTAAAGAAGCAATAGTACAATCTCTAACCAGATACGAATCCAATCTATCCACATATCGATGAACTTTATCCTCCACAGTAGCAACTACATTGGGAGCATACTTGGACAAGGAATTAAATTGGAGACTGTACTCTCTCATGCTCATACCCCCTGGGTGAAGATTTAAGAATTGATTTGTGCGGGCCTGTCGAATCTCCAATGGCAAATAATGATCAAGAAACGCCTTTTTAAATTCTTTCCAAGTAGTTGGAGGTGCATCTGTACTCTTAGATTGCTTCCAAGTTTCATACCATAATATAGCTATACCCTTTAATCTATATGTTGCTAGCTCAACAACTTCTTTACCACTCACGTGCATAACATCCAAAGTTCGTTTTATTTGATCAATAAAGTCTTGCGGATCTTCATTAGGATCTGACCCGGTGAATGATGGAGGGTCCAAATTAAGGAAATCACGTATCTACGTGATAGCTGCCCTATCTGCACCACCAATACCCGCAACTGGTACTTCTTGCCTTTGACCTTTGCCAGTAACTATACGAGTCAATAATTGAACCGCATTTCTCAAATCTTGCTCAGTAGCATTAATAGTGGGTTCTTGAGGTGCAGCTTCCCTCCTTAGATCTTCTGGATATGGAGGGGTCAGGGAAGTCTGTGATACAGACTCATCTTGAGCCTCACTTTGAACAGCTTGATTAGGTGGTGGTTGGTTGGTCCCTTCTTGGGTAGCCACATCTACTCGCTTACCCGAACTTTTACTCCTTGTAACTAGCCTCTTTGCTATAATAAAGAAATTCAGAAGTTATATATGATTCTCCTACATCATTGGTTCTATCGCACGATCTAAGAAATGAAAGAAAAGAAACAATTCCTACATGTCTCATAGCTTCCTGTTTATAAATGTGGTGCACAACACATCCATAAGCAAGACTCTACACAGACACAGCTTTGTAGACTCCCTAGGATGACTTGCTCTGATACCACTTTTGTCACGCCCAAAATCCCATTAAGGCAAACCGGCACCCGTTGCCGAGAAGGCTCGGGAGGACCAACCAGTAATCATGCTCTATCTATGAACATTTAAAGGTGCTGCCATAGTGGATAACATGTTTTCATGAAAGTAGATAGTATTAACAAGCCAAAAGAAAGTGCACATGACTTGGCCGTTGGGACCATGATGTCTAAGACACGAGGCACAACCACACTTCATTATACATAGTCTCCAAAGCCTCTAAATGATGAAACATTATGGGGTTAAGGTCGGGACAGGCCCCACCTTACACTCAGCTACTATACAATACCAAAATACATGTTATAGACTCGAAAAACCCCGAATCAACGTGGAGCTCACCAATAGCCGCTGGATGTCCTGTTCTCTTACTGGGGAGATCTACTAGCTCCTGTACCTGCAGCATGAATTGCAGGTCCCCCGACAGAGACGTCAGTATGGGAGAATGTAATGAGTATGTAAGGCATAAAGTGTTGTATGTGAAATAATAACTCAAATGAAATCATATACCAATGTAAGGATACAAGACCACCTTTTCTCATATTATGGAATCAGGTACTTTATATTCTTTTCTTTACTTTACACTCTGTGCACAACATATAATACAAATGACCAGTTGATCAGTGGTAGACATAAAAACCAGGATCGACCCATGCTAGGCTTTCCTTTAACCCCTGGGATACCAACCGTAATATTGGGATCGACCCATGCTAGGTGATTCTTACAACCCTGGAATACCACCTATGAATAAGCAGCTTCTTTTAATATCGTTCCATTAACATTTGGGATGATTCTTTTGGTGGTCATAGCATTTTGAGTTGTGGGACTATGTAGTCAACAAGTGACGTGTAATAATCATATACTGCAGGAATAACAACGTAGAGAGTAGTTACACAATTAATAAAATGCATAGCAGCAGAAATAATATATTGACCTTAGTTAGTTAAAAGGAGAACTCATGCAGGGAATTCAATGTATATGTACAGATTTGACAGTGAACATGTATTGGAACGTGAAGACATGCTAAAGAGTGAGAACAAGGTCATAAGTCGTGTTGGAGCTGGTAGGCTGCCTCTATGTGTTGAGGGAGGGCGAGTCTAGATTTTATATCAACTAGTAGGAAATAGGAAAGCCTTACATAATGTACCACCTTGTAGTTACCTTGAAGTACCTTCCTTTCTTTACAAATACTTATCTACAATAGAGAGGAGAAGCTTAGAGAGAAATCTGATTTTTTTATCTATTCTTACAAGTGAGGAAATGGCTAGCAACTTGGGGATTATAAAGGTCTTATTTTCCCCACCTCTTAAGTTTTAATATCAGCCACTAATTTGTCAAAGTGGTCCAAGTAGGTGATGCGTCTGCTTGGAATTACATATACACAAAATGGGCCGTTTATGTACTCATCTTGGGCTGCAATGTTTCCCCTTTCTAATATTAATCCATGGGCCAGAATTATACCCTTAATTTGGGCCTTAATCTTTAATGGGCACTAGTAGTTCGACTTGGACAGATTGGTGTGAGGCATCATCTCCATTCCCTTTTCCTTTTTATTTAATTTGGGCCTCAAGTGAGCCCACTAATGCATGAACTAATCTTTCCCATCTACCTAGCCCATTTGAGCTAAGCAAGTAGGTGATACCTGCTAGCTTTATAATGTCCAACAAGCACCTCAATTCTTTTATTCATTTTTCGAGCGTAATCTCCTTAGTTTAACTCAAAACTTATATACACTTGATCACCTTAACTTTTAGACTTACATATAGCCCTTCGATCTAGAATTTAAATACTTCTTAAATTTAACGTTCACTCAATCGTGCAATATTCCAATGTACGGGAGTTCCCCTTATAGCTTCTTTATTGTCACCATTCATCTTGGAAATCAAGTTCATATGTGTAGAACTTGTACACGTAAAATACTGTGTGCTACAACTTAGTTCCCTTATACCTTTTTTGAGAAATGAACTCAACTCTTTACTCTTTGCTTAACTTGAAACTTAGGTCTTAAAACAAGGTTAAAATGTTTTTTAAAAACTTTTGAAAAATTTATAAACTTTTCTTTGACTTGCTTCTTAACTTCTAGACTTGACTCTTAATTTCTCTTGACTTTGATCTTAACTTTCCTTGAATTGGATTATGGATTCAAGGTTAATGATCTCATGTTTATGGATGATTTCATGATGTTTGGATGTACCTTAGACTGTTCGAATCAAGTAGAAAACATAGGTATATTGCTAAGGAACAAGTACGAAAAGGTGGGGAACGAATGGGGAGAACTGGCGTCACTGGTGCTTTGAGAGGCGCGGGGCGCCAGCCCTCAACATTAAGGGACTGGTCTGGGGTGCGCTTGCTGGCACGACCCCCCAAGGGTGAAGATTCAGAGACACTTTTGAGGGGCACTGGCTGGCACGACGCCCCACCCCTATCCCTAGGTGCTTGACGACTTTTCTTCTCTGTTTTTCAACTCTAAACCCTCCCAATCAACTTAGTTCTTTCCCCAAATAATTGGAGTCGATTATATCCTCAATATATACCAGATTCAACTCAAAATTGTACCCGTAAACATGAATCAAATCGCAAGAAACTCCAACAACACAACCCATAATAAATTCAATGAAACTTTCAACAATGTTCATCAAGAACTCAATTTCTAAACTTTCAAAGAATTAAATTTGCTGAATTGAATCATGGTTGGTGTGTGGGTGAATTAACCCAATGCTATGTGATCTCACATACCTTGTATGGATCAACCCCGATGAAATCCACAAGCAATTCACGATGATCTTGACGGGTCTTGAACGTTCTTTTCATTTCTCCTCTTCTTTATCTTCTCTCAAAACCCTAACTTTTTTGGTAAAAGTGTAAACTGAACTTATTCAGCTTAGACCCCTAATTAATTATCAAAAAAGAATTAAAATAAAAGGGTAAGGAAAAGACCAAACTACTCTTCTTAAAATTCGGATTGAACTTTCCTTATTCCAACAGTGCAACTTCCAAAGAACCTAACTCACTCATACGAGCTCGAAATCGCGCAAACTAAGCGGCGTTGGAAACATCATTCCAAGATATTTACAATCATATCTGGAAATACCTCTAAATCATCTTGAGCTAGAAGTTATGGCCGTTTGAAGTTGACCAAACACTCACTTTTCCTAACTTAAACGATTTTCCAGATTTGTCATTATTTCCAAAAATGATTATTTCAAGTTCTTAGCTTCTTCCTAGCTATTTCAAGTTGCGAGATGTTTATTTGGTAAAATAGAATTAATAATACTACATTAAAGTTTTTTAGTAAATAATTATAATTGAAAGAACATAGGATAAGTGATTTTAAATGATTAATACAAATTTTCATAGAGTTACTTGTTTTTGAGATCAAATGACCAAATATCATTGAAACATTTCAAAATACATTCAAAGATTAAATATGGGGAGAAAGTGACATTTCTTTATTAGTATTATATTTTACTTCACTCAATTTAATAAACCAATTTAACAAAAAAATAGAAATAAAATATCAATATAAAAAAGGTCACCAATAGCCTTTCTTCTTGAGGTTATGACCATAAATGATGGACACCATTTAACTACAATTTGTCTCCTAAATATTCATACTTTTAATGTAGTATGTGCATGAAATTAATAACGATTATCATAAATATTTTAATATTTAATCTTTATTAGTAATATATCTGTTACGAAATATTATTACGCATTCAATATTTGACTAAGGCTATGATAGATACATAATTTTACAAAAAAAAAAAAGATAGTAGATTTCTATAGTGAATGTCAACAGACTTATAGGTAGAATGTTATTTAGACAAAAAAATATAAAATCTAAAATTAGTTCTAAAGAAAATTAGGATGTTACAGTGAAATGTTATTATAATGAATGATGGTTAATAAAGGTTTGACAATATGTCAAATATTTAACTTGACCAATTCTTTGATATATATATATATATATATATATATATATATATATATATATATATATATATTATAAGTAGCATAGTTTAATATTAATAAACAAACAACATCACCTCTGGTGAAAAGAATTTCATTTCTTTAAGTTTCTATCTTATCTTTACGGAATTATAGTCTTCTCTATTTTTCTGCCGCATACAAATCATATACTTGTGGTCTAATGAAAGTATCTAGTATATTATATAAGTTGTATCGTGATATAAAGCATTGAACTTTTTCAATAAAAGATTTCATAAATGAATAAAATTTAAAGTATTATTTATAGAATCTTTAGTTTGATTTAAGATCATTTTATGATCGATCACTATTTTCTTATCTATTTTTATATAACTAATAAGGAGTGTATGACATAACATCTTCTTAGATTAAAATGAACACAAAATAATAGGAAATGCATACTTAAAATCTCACACTCAATATAAATATAAAAAATGGAATAATTCATAGACAATGAAGAAGGAAAACGAAAATAGTAAATGATTTAAATTTGTTGTCACCAACACTTTACTTTCTTTGTTCATTTTTACTTACATATATATATATATATTAAAAATATAAATATTATGATGAATATATTTTTTATATTATAAGTAAATGTGAAAAATCTATTTCTAAAATAGTGGACTTAACATCAAAACTAATGACTTAATGGAGTACGTTGATGCTTGCTGCTTCAGCAAAATTAAGAAGAAACTCCTTCGTTTGAGAGTAAATGAATAAAGAATAGAAAAACAAATAAGAAACATCTTACCTCCGTCATGTGCCACTTTTCATATTATTATTTCTCCCACAACTTGATTTATTAACTTTATTATAAAAAATAATCTGCAATGTGTGTATTCATTACTATTCACTCTTTTTGTGAACACTAATTATTAAAATTCTCTTGTACGAAAACAAAAAAAAAAAAAATTAAAGAAAAAGAAATGAAAATCTCCACGCACTCTACATAGAACTTTTCTATGTGAAGAAAAGTTCACAATTGATTGTTCATTTCTGTGTTTTCTTATTTTCTTCTTTAATTGAAAGTAAATACCTAAATTTTAATGCTAAGAACTTAGGCGAAACATATCAATGGATTGGGGGATGAATCATTTATGAAAATTTTATATGATCTTAAATTGTCATAAAAAAGAGACCCCCAACAATTTTTAAGGAGTGAATGATTGTGATTTATGATAAAAAAAATCATGAAGGTTGAAATTGTTGAGCCTCTTGGTAGGAAATAATTTTTTTTAATAATTCAAATATGTAGGTTAATTAAACGGTATTAATATTCTGAAATGATACAAATACCACTGAAGTATGTATGTGATGAAAATCATAAGAGCAATATACAAGTGTAATTTGATGAATGTGTAACACCCTATATTCTACGTGTACTAGTTCTATTTATATGACGCTTATAAATTGCCTGTGGTATAGTTATGGACTCGGTTTCCTATGCAAATAGTGACGATGGAATAGGTTTAAAGTTGTAATACCCCGTGCCTTCCAACACATATATGACTAAGTGAACTCAAAAACAAATCGAACTCGGGAAATGTGGTTTTCGATGTAAAAGTCAAAGTGGTCAAGTGTGTGTTAGTGCTACGGTCATGTAAAGAAACTAAGATTAGAAAATGGTGTAAAATTAAGTGAGGTGCTTGCTTGACTAAACTATGATAGTAGGTGACAAGTAGGTGATGCACCTACTTAGAATTAGTGGACTGAATTTTAAGTTAAAAGGGAAAAGTAGGTGATGCACCTACGTAGAATTAGTGGAATGAATTTTATTTAGAAGGGGCAAGTAGGTGATGCATCTACTTAGAATAAGTGGACTGCATTTCAAGTGAAAAGGGAAAGGAGGTGATGCACCTACTTAAAAACTTGTGGCAGAACTTGAGGAGGTGATGCACCTGCTTGCTTAAAGTAAAGGACCACATTATTTATCAAATTTACTAAGTGAAAACGTCCAGAAGGTACCTGTAAAGCACTCAAGCTCATCACATCTCCTTCATCACTTATTCTCCAGAAAATTACTCCCAAGGAAAGCCATAGAAGCTCCAAGAGTTCTGGTCTACAACTTCACCATTAAAATCTGAAGGAAACAGGTGTTAAAGTACAAGTTGGTAAAACATCTCCCATCTTAAGGAATTCAAGTTATAATCTGATTTAACATCAAGGTAGAGAGGACAACCTAAACCTAGAAGAATCGAAGTCTTAGCAAGTGAGGTATCTGTCCAGCAAGGTAAGCTATGGAAATTTTTATCCCTCTCTTGTTCTTCCATTTTTGGGAAAGTTTGTATATGTTAATAAACTTAGGAGTGTTGCCTCTATATGGTGTGAGCTTGGTAAATGATCAGAAAGGATGTGCTTGTTGGGATAGCCATGGAGTGAAGTCCCCTTAAATTTTGATTTTGATCTCGTTTTGAGCATCTTAAATGTAATGTTAGTGGGAACTAATGGGATGTTGGTGGGAAGCCGTGATTCATATTGCTACTTCCACATTGTAATGCATAGGGACTGTTTTGTGTATCATAAAATAAAGGTGTGTGGTTGGATATTTACAGAGAAGTCATGGGAACTAGTTAGAGGATAGAACATTGAAAGTGTGGTGATACACCACTTAATTGATTGTTGCATGAGCTTACTTTATGCCATCCCTTTGTATACTATTTTCCAAACATTATGAAAATCGAGGAGTTTCGGAGGACCTTAAAAGAAGGTTGTATACTATATGAAAAAATTAGACGAGAATGGGTGGAAGAACACCCTTGATGGGTCAATTATAGATTTACCACCAATTACTATTTAAGTTTGATCAAGTAGCCCAAACTTGTTGATCAGCTGCTAATGCTAGTTTTATTATTTACTCCATTGTAGATATATAATCTGAAAAAGGAAGACGGTTAACTCATTGTAATATCTAGTGTTGTGCAGCAAGGTACGTAAGGCTATTCGATTTTCTATTTCTTTGGCATGAATCCAACACTTGTATTAACAAAGTAAGCTTTCTAAGTGCCCTTGGTAGTGACTGATCCATAGTTGCAGTTCCTACTCCTTAGAGCTTCAAAGCGAGTACTCCTAATATGATTTAATCAGTAAATGCACGTGCTTACTCTACCAAGTATTAGCATGCAAGGTTTAAACTTATTTCATCGTCAAAGTACCCATGGAGCGTATTCCCCTTATATAAATCAAAATGATCCTAGATTACACACGGTACATATGTTTATATGTTGGATATACAATCTTCTCATAACTTGCAAATTTGCTTCAATTGTCTATTCCATCATATATGTCATCTTTTCACATGTTCATATGTTTCCTTTATTGGTTATTACTCCCATTGTGTTAGACTATAATGTTACCTCACAAGATCTCTACTTGCTCTATTGTACATTTATATGTACTTACTTGGAATATGTATCTGTTTTTAAGTTGAATCTGTCCACATTCTCCCTTGGTTCCACGTTCATGTATACCTTGTATTTGATATTAGTTAGTGAGTATTTGGCTATAATATAGAGTTCACATTTTTTCGTTGAATGTTAAATGTCTTCACTTGATATGTGCTTCAATTTGAGATGTCAAAATTCTTACTGAGTCATAGAAGCTCATAAGTATTATGTTGGTGTCAGATTTGCTTCCCACGTCATTGTCATTATCGTAAGTCCATATTCATATGTCTTCTACTACTGGTCCATACTTCCAAATATCAACAACGATTATGACCACCAAAACAACCATCTCAAAAGAGTTACGATCATCAAAAGAACAATATCTAAAGTGTTATGAACATCCAAACAACAATCTCAAAGATTAAATAATCTAAGTGAAGCAATCTATATAATTGTGCGTGGCAGCCCAGGGGAAAATGACTAGTATGGGTCGATCCCAATTGGTATAGAAGGGTGGCAGCTCAGGGGCGAACGCCTAGCATGGGCCGATCCCAATTGGTATAGAAGGGTGGCAGCTCAGGGGCGGAAGCCTAGCATGGGTCGTTCCCAATTTGTGGAGTTATGAGGACTGCATCCCAGGGGTTAAAATGCCTAGCATGGGTCATCCTCTTCTACCACTGATCAACTGGTCATTTGTATCATATGCCTTATCAAGATTTTAACGTACTGTAAAGTAAAGAAAAGAATGTAACATACACTATTCCACAAATATAAGCAAAGGTGGTCTCTAATCCTTATCTATTGGTATTTTGTTTCACATGAGCTTTCATTTTACATATGGTTGTATTATGACTTACATATTCAGTACATTCTTATGGGGACATAGCATTTCATGCTGCAAGTACATGTACTCAACTAATAGATCCCCCCAATAAAAGCACATGATACTCAGCGGTTGCTGCTGAGCTCTAGGTTGATTAGTGGCTTTGCCGAGTCTTTACTATGTGTATTTTCCTAGTTGTACAGTCATGGATTCCAATAGAGGCTTTGTAGACATTGTAAAGCTATCATCTGTTTTCATAGTTTCACTTGTCACGTGTATTGGTTTAGCTAGTCGACATGTATTGTATACGAAACTGCTCAGTTGTAAATCTATTTGCATAGTAGTTTACTTCATCATAGGTCACTTGTAAAGCATGTGTTCATATGGTACTTGTCCGCCTTACCTAGGGTTGGGGTGTGACAAAAGTGGTATCAGAGCAGTTCGTCCTAGGGAATCTACAAAGCCGTGTCTAGTAGAGCCTTACTTATGAATGTGTTGCACGCCACATTTATAATTATGGGGCTGCTTGGACATTTAGGAAATATTTCCTTCCTTCATAATCCAGTTCATGCGACAGAGCTTATTTAAGAAGTCAATTTTCACTTTTACCTGATCATGCTATTCATATTATGCTTACTATGGTTAAGGTTATTGCTAGCAAAAATGTCAACAGACTAGATTGAGCTCATTTTATTTGATCATCCCACCCCACAAGGTATGTACAGGATTTTATGTTATTTGCATCTAAAGTTGCTTTTGTACCATTTGTATTACGTTGGTTCAATTGAGAAAGATATAGTATGGTTATCCATATGCTTAAAAAAGATTGGGTTTACCTAGTTACATATATGAGTTGTAGCATTTCCAAGCACATCTTCTTAAGAGGATGTAACTAACTCATGAGTTCTATATTTCCTCCATATATATAGGATCTATTCCTATAGAGGACACTCGTTCTTAGTTTGTGATATACATAGAATTTTCAGCTTACACATGTACTCAAAATTGATGTTGTTGAACTAGCTTCTTTTAGTTGGAAGAAGCCAGTGGCACAATCGGATAAGTGAATGTATCAGTGCAATAGTGTTACTAGAGTGGTATTTAATTGGCTGAGAAAGCCCAAATCCTCTCCATATATCATCCCAAATATGTTAATAGTTGGCTTTATATATGGTATGTGGCAACCACCTTGAATAAGTACTCATAACATTTGTATTCTTTTCATGGGTATGAAACTTAGGGATAATTGTGCTAATTGCTGCAAATGATATATATATGGTAGTTCTTACTATAATCTATGTTTTGGCTATAGAGGATTAGTATGTGACTAAAAGGTAAGGTTAACAGAAGGAAAATTGATTAGTTAGACCTAAGTTTTGTTTAGTTAGGTTGTACATAGTGGGATTGGAGTACATGAAACTACTAGTTTTGATTAGAAGGTACTTGTTAGATAGGAAGAAAGTGAGAATGAAGCTTGAATGACACGGGCAGAATATCTGTACGTAGAGCTTCTATTTAGAAAGAGATGGGACATGTCAAATCCCCTAAACATAGGAGTAGGGGGTGATATGAGGATGCTATAGAGGAGTGAGATAGGTGGTTATGAAAGAGTGATTGCTAAGTGTATGAGGCCAGAATAAGATATCAAGTCTTCAACCTTAACGAGTTATACTGGCACACCCGAGAACAACTTTGTGAATCTTTTTTAGACAGAAAAGTCATTTTAGTATTGATTCCAGTCTTGAAAACAATAAGAAAAAAAGACTGAAATAGAATGGTCACATAGATAGTAGATACATGGACCTAGTTCATCTACATCATTAGTACAAAAGAGAAGTAGAGCATTAGACTTCCATCAAATTAAATAGAGCTACTACAGGATTCATTTAATATATGCCAGCAGTAATTCATTAATCATAGTCCAATTAAGGGAGAGGAAAACTTTGATCATATGCTAGTTGTTCTTATTTCCTATCTTGCATGGAAAAAGAGTCGAAGCACTCTCACTTGTTATAAAAAAAAAGAGGAAATCTATTATTAGTATGGCCGGACCTATCTAGTTGAGCCCAAAGAAGCTAACTCTAAGACGTTATGAATCATGATATAACTTTATTGGTTACTGGCATTTACATGTTATTAGAGTTCATGTTTTATGGTGCGTTCAAGCTTCACTATTTATTTTCTATTTTAACCTTCAAAAGGCATGGGAAATTGAGTGTGATGTAACACACAAGCTAGTAATGAAGGTAAAGTTGACCTCGGTCTCCTACTCCAGAAGATGAACTATTGAGGAAATTTTTTTTCTAACTTAATTGTAGTAGTTGTATTAACCTAGAAGGAAGCCAAGTTCCAAAAGAAGAAGACCTATAAGAATTCTTAGGGGATTGAAGAGAGTAGATGGGGAAATCAATTGTATGTGCTTTGAGGTGAGTAAGAAATATGAGCAAAACTATCCCACCCGTGACTTAATGCTTAAGACAATGTGTTTGCCGTTAATATGGTAGAGTGGTTCTATAGGATATCTCGTAGTTTCCAAAGATGATCTGTTATATAATTATACATGTTGCATGTTCTATAACTTATCTATTTGTATGTCATTTACCCTTTGTGGATTACTTTCTCACATGTTACCTAATGTTGTAGAATGCTTGCATGTAAGTGTTATCCGCTACAGAGCACCATTGTTTATTGCTATATGTTTTCTACGACCTTTTCCCTACATGTTATTTATTGCACCGGCTACTTTCCAGATGTCACTTTTCCATATTGTGTGGGTACTGCAGGCTAATTGATCATATGCTATGGCAAAATTAGTGCTCGTGGGTTTTATATGAATCACATATCACTTGTTTACATGTCATATGCATCATCAATATTACATGCCTCCTAGCCTACTTGCTTAAACATTACATGTCTTATAGCATTTCTGGCCATGTGTCATGCGACTTGCTCATATTTCATATGTGTACTTATTGACATGTTGCTCCACCTATCTATGCGATATAACACACTTTCTCAATGTGATTTGTGTTCCGTGTATTGTCTACTTACTTACGTATTATATATTTCGTAGCTTTAGTACTCATGCATCATGTGCTCATCTAGTCCACTTCCTATATTTCTTATAGTTTATTCGCCCACATGTTACCGTATGAACCATATGCGCGCGTACACCACATATTTCTATAGCTTAATGCCAATATATTATGTGCTCCCTTTTGTGCTAGTCTGCCTGTGTGTCATACCCAATGTGACTTATTTATCCGTATACTATGCCCCTCTATGGTTATAAACTTGAGTTTTGAACATCTTGGGAAAATGTGTGTCCTTGTATCATTAGGTAGTGAAGATTTTGACCAGAAAAGGCTGGGCATATATGTAAGTTTTATTCCACCCATAGTTAAATAACTTAGC
This sequence comes from Solanum okadae, assembly GCA_036553675.1. NCBI lineage: Eukaryota > Viridiplantae > Streptophyta > Magnoliopsida > Solanales > Solanaceae > Solanum > Solanum okadae. The sequence continues at coordinate 34,813,349 of CM071682.1, read as the reverse complement.
ATAATGCCTTATCCGAATGTGCAGCATAAAACTTTAGAGTTTATATTTACAGTTATGCTTTCTGATAAGACTCATCTCTGAAAAGCGTCATAAGATAAAAGAGAGGGAAAAGTAGAGCCCCGATAGGTTAGGCCTATGATTTTATGTCCATTCCATATAAAAAAATTGGGAGATACTATAGTTATTCTTGATTGTTAGACCCGGAAGCTAAGCACAAAAGGTGTATACTTCATTGTGGAAGGACTAGAATATAACATAAGATACTTGGGAATAGATGATGGTCGAGATCCTAAATACCCCTCCTCATTATAAACATCACCATAAAGATATGAGATCACGTGGTACCCTTATATGATCATAAGTCCTACTAGCATTTGTTCATTTGATATGTCATTTGCATGTCTTGTGCTTAGGTGTATTCAATTCCTTATTAGTATGAGTTCTACTAGTGTGTCTTCAGTGGATTACATGGTCAAGAAAGGGATTTAATTTTTCATATTCTTATTCATGAACCATATCTATTGAGATGTCCCGCGAGACTTGTGTATACGTTTTTTTGGTTAGTCTATATATTTTGGATAGTTCTACTTAGAAAACTCTCGCAAATCTCCAAATGAAATTGTAGGAACCAACTATCAACTACACTTATCATTCGAGGATGAATGATCATAAGGGGGGAGGATGTAACACCCTATATTCTACATATACTAGTTCTATTTATATGACGCTTATAAATTGCATGCGGTATAGTTATGGACTTGGTTTCCTATGCGACTAGTGACGATAGAATAGGTTTAAAGTTGTAATACCCCATGCCTTCCAACACATATACGACTAAGTGAAATCAAAAACAATTTGAACTCGGGAAATGTGGTATTCGATGTAAAAGTCAAAGTGGTCAAGTGCGTATTTGTGCTACGGTCTTGTAAAGAAACTAAGATTGGGATAATGGTGTATAAATAACTGAGGTGCTTGCTTGACTAAACTATGATAGTAGGTGAAAAGTAGGTGATGCACCTACTTAGAATTAGTGGTCTGGATTTTAAGTGCACCTACTTAGAATTACTGGACTTAATTTTAATTAAAAGGGGCAAGTAGGTGATGCACCTACTTAGAATAAGTGGACTGCATTTTAAGTGAAAAGGGAAAGGAGGTGATGCACCTACTTAAACACTTGTGGCGGAACTTGAGGATGTGATGCACCTGCTTTCTTAAAGTAAATGACCATATTATTTCTCAAATTTACAAAGTGAAAACGTCCAGAAGGTACTTGTAAAGAACTCAAGCTCATCACAACTCTCATCACTTATTCTCCAGAAAATTACTCCAAAGGAAAGCCATAGAAGCTCCAAGAATTCTGGTCTACAACTTCACCATTAAAATCTGAAGGAAACAGGTGTTAAAGTACAAATTGGTAAAACATCTCCCATCTTAAGGAATTCAAGTTATAATCTGATTTAACATCAAGGTGGAGAGGACAACCTAAACCTAGAAGAATCGAAGTCTTAGCAAGTGAGGTATCTGTCCAGCAAGGTAAGCTATGGAAATTTTCATCCCTCTCTTGTTCTTCCATTGTTTGTGAAACTTTGTATATGTTAATAAACTTAGGAGTGTTGCCTCTATATGGTGTGAGCTTGGTAAATGATCAGGAAGGATGTGCTTGTTGGGACAGCCATGGAGTGAAGTCCCCTTAAAATTTGATTTTGATCTTGTTTTGAGAATCTTAAAAGTAATGTTAGTGGGAACTAATGGGATGTTGGTGGGAAACCGTGATTCATATTGCTACTTCCACATTGTAATGCATAGGGACTGTTTTGTGTATCGTAAAATAAGGGTGTGTGGTTGGATATTTACAGAGAAGTCATGGGAACTAGTTAGAGGATAGAACATTGAAAGTGTAGTGATACACCACTTAATTGATTGTTGCATGAGCTTACTTGATGCCATCCCTTTGTATACTATTTTCCAAACGTTATGAAAATCAAGGAGTTTCGGAGGACCTTATAAGAAGGTTGTATACTATATGAAAAAATTAGAGGAGAATGGGTCGAAGAACACCCTTGATAGGTCAATTATAGATTTACCGCCAATTACTATATAAGTTTGATCAAGTAGCCCAAACTTGTTGATCAGCTACTAATGCTAGTTTTATTATTTACTCCATTGTATATACATAATCTGAAAGGAAGATGGTTAACTCATTGTAATATCCAGTGTTGTGCAGCAAGGTACGTAAGGCTATCCGATTTTCTATTTCTTTGGCATGAATCCAACACTTGTATTACAAAGTAAGCTTTCTAAGTGCCCTTGGTAGTGACTGATCCATAGTTGCAGTTCCTACTCCTTAGAGCTTCAAAGCGAGTACCCCTAATATTAGTTTATCAGTAAATGTACGTGCTTACTCTACCAAGTATTAGCATGCAAGGTTTAAACTTATTTCATTGTCAAAGTACCCATGGAACGTATTTCCCTTATATAAATCAAAATGATCCTAGATTACACACGGTACATATGTTTATATGTTGGATATACAATCTTCCCATATCTTGCAAATTTGCTTCAATTGTCTATTCCATCATATATGTCATATTTTCACATGTTCATATGTTTCCTTTATTGGTTATTACTCCCATTGTGTTAGACAATAATGCTACCTCACAAGATCTCTACTTGCTCTATTGTACATTTATATGTACTTACTTGGAATATGTATCCGTCCTTAAGTTGAATCTGTCCACATTCTCCCTTGGTTCCACGTTCATGTATACCTTGTATTTGATAATAGTTAGTGAGTATTTGGATATAATAAAGAGTTCACATCTTTTCACTGAATGTTAAATGTCTTCACTTGATATGTGCTTTAATTTGAGATGTCAAAATGCTTACTGAGTCATAGAAGCTCATAAGTATTATGTTGGTGTCAGATTTGCTTCCCACGTCATTGTCATTATCGTAAGTCCATATTCGTATGTCTTCTACTACTGGTCCATACTTCCAAATATCAACAACGATTTTGACCACCAAAATAGCAATCTCAAAAGAGTTACAATCATCAAAAGAACAATATCTTAAGAGTTATGAACATCCAAACAACAATCTCAAAGATTAAATAATCTAAGTGAAGCAATCTATATAATTGTGCGTGGCAGCCCAGGGGAAAATGACTAGTATGGGTCGATCCCAATTGGTATAGAAGGGTGGCAGCTCAGGGGCGAACGCCTAGCATGGGCCGATCCCAATTGGTATAGAAGGGTGGCAGCTCAGGGGCGGAAGCCTAGCAGGGGTCGAGCCCAATTTGTGGAATTATGAGGACTGCATCCCAGGGGTTAAAATGCGTAGCATGGGTCATCCCTTAGGCAAGTAGAACACATCTTTTCGGTGTTGGGGTAGAACACCGAATTCCATGTAGCTCACATGGTGCATATCGGTTATTTCAAGTCTTCCCTAAATAATATGAATATGAAATATGGTAAGGACGTGGACTCTAACTAAGACTTCTTAAGGGGTACTACTTAGTGTGAGTGGGGGTATGGTACTTCACTTATACATTGCACAAGTAGACTCTAAGAGGGGTTGTGGTTAGGTTCTCTTATTGTATAATGTTATGATGACTTGTGAACTATGTATGAAAAAGTGTATATATGAATGTTATGGAATATGAATGTCTTCACTCTTATGTATGTTGACTATGACTATGGTAAGATATGTATGTTGTTGGTGACCTAAATGTGATGCTTAGCATTTGGTAGGGTTATGGGACTTTACCTTTGCATTGCACAAGTGTGGCTTTGGGTTGCTTATCTGTTGGGTTGGCTTATGTTTCTTCATAAATATGCATAATGGTTTCTAAACTTGATAAAGTCATGTTTTCAACTAAATGTCCCTTTTATGCATGTTTTAAGGATTTTTGTCCATGGCATCCCTACTTAGTATAATTAATTGTGTTCACCCATATTTTCTACTTTACTTTGAGTGTAGGTTCTGGTCATTGATACTTACTACATCCTTGAAGGTAAAGCTTGGGTCGACTATTCCCTAGGCATGGTGAGTCCTTAAGTTCGAGGACAGGTTGTTATTGATTCTTGTCACTAGTTTCCTTCCTATGTTCTACACTATGTTGTATTTCCTATTTTGGAGACTAATTGATGTAAAAGGATTGACCCTATTTGTACTCTTATGTTAGATGGTGATTGAGAGAAGTCTAGTTCCTATTTTCTTATATGAAAGAAGTTGACTTCTATTGTAAAAGTTTTAAATTTTTCCGTATTTTTCTATGTCTTTATGCGATGATGAAAGCTAAGGGCTCATATAAAACCCCTTCGAGGTCAAGTACGTCGTGTTACGACTAGGGGGTGCTCTCGGGTCGTGAAAACAAATAACTAAGAAATCAGGACCTCATATTGATTATTTATATGGATTAGACCTTCAACTACAGCAACAGGATTTGCATCCCTCCTATTTGAAAGTGCGCCTTCAAATTTCATTCCTTGTAGTGTAGGGCCTTTGCAACTGCCCGACACTAAAATGATTAGCTCATTATGGATACTACTAAACTAATTAACAGTAGAAGGTATATATTAATCAACTGCACAATGTCAGAATAAACCCACCTCCCCTGCTAGAGCACCCAGTAGATGGATATCTATAGGAAGGGGTCTCTCATCATGTCCTATAAACTCCACCTAGAAAGTACAATTAACCAAACTAAAATAAAAATTATAGTACTGCAACTTTACAAGGACATATTACTGTCTTACTATGCAACTCCTTCAGATATTGAGCCAATCATTTCTAAAAAACATTGGAAATCACCCAAGTAAAGAATATGAGAGTTTTGATAAAAAAGAAAACTAGAAACAGTTAGTTCTTTCTAATTTGACTACACCCATAACTAATCATCCTTTATTGGATGATCACTTAATTGATAGTTCATTCTATCCTCGGTATATCTGTTATCCTTAGTCTCAACTCTTTTTTAGAATGGTAGCAACTCTCCTTAGCCCTTAGTTTTAAATCTTGTGTCACTTCACTAGAACTTCAGTTATTCCGACAATCCCTTCCACCCATTGAGATGCACAAAACACAACTTCATACTTGTCCTAGAGGAACTAATGTCATAAAACAAAAAATATGTCAATAGAAGCTGTATTTTGTACCAAGCGATCTTTTCGCCCAAACAACCTCCACAAACCTTTACAACAACTTTTTTTAAAGAAGTATGAACCTTTGCAATTGCAAGTATATTTCCTCTCGGATACCAATCAACATACTTTCAACCTATAAAAACCTAAAAATGTCCACGAGTATGATCCGATATCAAGTTCTAGGAACAAACACAACTTTTAGAGCTTAGGCTACCCCTTTATCAACATTAAGCACCGCAAAACGAAACAACTAGATTTTCGCACATACATTATGTAAAACCACAGTACGATCTAGGTGATGGATTCCATATAATTCTCTACCCCCCCCCCCCCCCCCCCAAGAAAAATATGGTTAAACACTGTTATTGCCCCCAACACCCAACCTGAAACAAACAACCATCAAATAACTCAAAGACTACGAGAATTTACTACTTACCATTATGATTTAATGTGTGTGCTATAAAGCTCCGAGCACTTCTACTCTTTATAGGGGCATCTCTATTACACAAAAAATGGAGGGACTATCTTGTTAAGGTAATTATTCTATTGAACCTATATTCAAGCAGTCTGAACATGTAAAGGGACAATCAATCTTCTTGTATACATAAGCTGATTCTCCTACAATCCTGTATATGAACAAATATGTAAATGCCTCTATTTTGAACTCAAATTTCACATTAACACAGTCATTTCATGAGAACATCAATAGATCAATATCTTTATAATTTAAAAATGCGGAAAAATTAACCAAGTTCAGAAGTGTAGCATGAATTTCATGAGGGATCTTTGGAGAAGAAAACGTCATTTTTAAACTCCGTACTAGCCTTACTTAGTTGTGACAAGCAACTAACAAAACCTGCAGAAAACAACTCCCACCCAAAAAAAAGGCTGCAAAAGTTCAACATTAGAAAAAAGTAAGACAACTAGAAGCACTTCCTATTTTTAGAAAGTCTTTTAGCTTTTGGTTCTTTTTCTCATGAACAATGAAAAAGAGGTTTTCTATTTATTTATTTTTGAGATAAAGGTATCTGACGAGGATGAGGATGTTGAAGAGGTAGTACTTGTAGTTGATCCAGTCTTGCACATGTTCTTAATGCTGAACTAGGTGATTCTTTCAAAAGTTTAACGATGAAGTGCCTCATCCATTTTGCCCAATCCTCTTTAATACTCCGTTAAGAAGCGTCACCGGTGGTATGCAATCTGCCATCATTGACCTACATAAATATAATTTAGAGTTAGTACACCCAACTAGACATCCTCAAATTTAGAACAAAAGTAATAGAAATATTATTCAAATAAAAAAAAAAAGAGAAATAGAAACAGAAATTCAATAATTGCTGCTACAACTCAGAGTACAGGCCGACCTTCATATTTTTCTTGGTTTTAAAACAGAAGGTTCAATGAGGAGCGAATGAGAAAAAATGTGAGAAAAAAATTCAATTCTCTTTGCTACACTTTTCTCTCTGTATGTATTCTATACTTAACCTATCACAATAATTTCTTAGAGAGTGAACTACACGCTCCGCACTATGGAGCTGCTAGGTGGGACTCCATTAGTGCGTGCTACTTCTCAGTTGACTCTCCAGCCAGGTGTGACCATACCTGGCGATGCAAACCAAGGAAAACCAACTTATGCAGCAACTGTTACCATGACAAATCAATTAGAAAATGCTCCTAGACGCCCCAGAGAATCAGTTATTGGAAGAATCACTACTCATAATGAGATTCTGGCAGTAATATTCAAGGAAAAAGATTACTATGGTATCACGGTGGAGGAATGTAGATTGACAATTGTTGGGAGATTCTTAAAAGTAAGACCCCAAAATTGATCGAATCAGGTCAATATTTAAGGAATTAATTCCAATCACGGGCTCAGTCAAAATTGGTGCGTACGTTAATCACAACGTGTTCTTAGATTTCATAATGAAGATGATTTTAACTTGGTATGGTTCAAAAGGGTCATCGAGATGGAGGGACTTCAAATGTGTCTACAAAAGTGGACTCCTGATTTCAAACCGGAAAAGGAAATCCCTTCCATATGAATTAATGGCAATATGTTAAGCAAATTTTCAGTTCTATTGGAACTCCCTTATCTATGGATGTTGCGACGAATGGAAGAACTAGACCGAGCATGGCTAAGGTTAGAGTTGAAATCAATTCTCACCTAGAAAATGTCAGTGTAGGTCTTGAGTATGAGACATCACCTCTAAGGGGATACTATAAAAAGCTTGAATACAAAAACAAACCCATGTAATGTAAGCATTGTAAAAAGTTGGGTCAGAATGTGATGAATTGTTGGGTACTGGAAAAAATTAGGATCAATGAGGCTAAAGAGGAGGAGGATAAAAAGAATAAATTTGTTAATAAAACTCAGGGGTAAGTGGTGGATACCAACATGCGAAAACAGAAGAAAAATGAGAACAATCAGAGAATGGAAAGGAATGGTGAAGGGAATGAAACAAAGAACAAAAACAAAAGCAATCAAAATCTGCAAGAAACTGCCAAGGATGAACAAAATAGTAACACACAAAAGGATGATGATATTGTTAAGGATAACCAGACCATGGCTGAGAGATTGAGTATGATCATAAAGCATAAGAAAAAAAAAAGTGCTCCAAAAAAGAAAAGCAAGGTCATGTTCAAACCGGCTATCTCTAGCATCAAGAAAAGAAAGAAACAGAGACAAAATAAACAGGATCATGAGAAGGAAGAGGAAACAAGGAAGCAACAAACTCTTGAGTCATAAAACGAGAGGCAGCTAGATGGACATACTGAGGCAGAAGGCAACAATAATCAACTGAATTACAATGGCACCAAGCTAAAAATTGCTATTTCTCCTAACAGCTCTGAGGAAAAAGTTGAAAATACCTACTTAAATGAAGAACTTGTCAAAAAAGAGCAGCCAAGGATCAATCATATAAGAAAGTCTACTAACTTAACTATTGAGACAAAGATGTCACTGCATCCAGTTCTATAATCTCCAACAGTGAAAAAGAGGGATCACAAGCACAACGAGAAAATACTCAGTACAACAGAGAAGAAGAGGAAAAAGATCAAATGTAAAGACTGGCTCTCCCAGTAAGAAAAGAGAATAAAAACAAAACCAAAACCCCTCAGCTAGTATTCCATGATCAGTGCTATTTTCTGGAATATTAAGGGAAAATGAGATCAAAAAAAGAAAATCACAGAATTAAATATTTGGTTAACATTAAAAAAGTGGTTTACCTTGCTATTTGTGAACCACTTGTTAATAAAACTAAGATTTAGGGATACATGAATTTTCTTGGATTGCAATATTGTACGGCTAATACAAATGGCAACATCTGGTGCTTTCGGAATCACATTGATCAGGCTGAAGTCATTGCAAATGAGGATCAACAAATTACTATTAAATTCAATGACAAGAATGGAACCAATGGTAGATACATATCTATTATTTATGCCAAATTCACTTCCTTGGAAATAAGAGAATTATGGGATAGTTTGGAAAATATGAGCAACTCCATAGATGATCCACGGTATATTGGAGGAGACTTCAATGCAATAATGGATCCTAATGAGAAACTAAGGGGAATACCCCATAGGGCTAGCATGTGTTTTGACTTTATTAGAACCATGGAGGCATGTGGACTATCTGATTTTGGTTTTGTTGGTCCTAGGTATACTTGGTGTAATAACGTGAGACCCGGTAAAAGAATATTGAAAAGAGTTGATAGAGTGTTCGTTAATGATTTATGGGTTGAAATCTATCAAACTAACACCATCAAAGATCTAGCTAGAGTTGGATCAAATTACGGACCTTTACTGATGAAAATCCACTCTGATCAGAATTATTTCATCAGGTACTTTTGGTTTTTAAACCAATGGACTCAGCATTAGGACTTCCTTTAAGTAGTGCAAGATTCTTGGAATATAAATGTCATTGGTAATGCCAAGTGAAGATTACAAACTAAGTTAAAAGCTCTCAGAAAAAGACTCAGTCCGTGGTCTAGAAACAGCGTTGGAGACATTTATGAATAGGTTAACACTTGGGAAGCTAAGGTGTAGCTTCTGGAAGAATTGGATCTTGTCAATAATTCTAAACAAACCAGGGACGAATTGAACAAGGAGCATGTGGAGTATGTGAAATGGTTCAGTATGCAAGAGGCTCTTCTTAAGCAAAAGGATAGAATCTGGTTGGTTTAAAGATGGAGATTGTAATAGAAAGTATGTTCACAGTGTTATTAGAGATAGGAGGAAGAAACTTCATATTCAGAGGATGAAGAACCACAAAGATAGATGGATTAGGGGGTAAACAAACTTTCCAAAACAACTATTAGGCATTGCAGGAAACTTTTCAATTTGGAACAGCCTGCTATGAATAACAAGTTCTTGGAGTGTATTCCAAGTCTGATTACTGATGATAATAATGAAGTACTTCATAAAATTCCTATGGAGAAAGAAATTAAAGATGCAATTTTCAATATGAGTGATGGCAGTGGTGCAGGAACATATGGCTTCAATGGTATCTTTTTTCACACTTGTTGGGATATTATTAAATATGATATTTGTGAATTTATTGTTGAATTTTTATCTCGTAAAAATGATGCAATCCGGATTATATCAAGATCATTCACACGAAGCTTGGCTCAAGACCTTCAAAGTATGCAATGGTTACTCATGAAGATGGAGGTCCTCGAGATGGTATTGATGACAAAGAAGGGATTCCATGCCTTGAAGATTGCATGGGGGGAAACTTTTGGCGAGCTGGAGCCTCTTGGTGTATTGCCCAATGACTTAGGCAATGGCCCCAGGTTGCCTAATGTTCCAAAATGTGGCTAGAGTTAAAGGCCACACAGGAAACCTTGTCTGTCACAACCCGGAGTTAGTCCCTATAAGCGACACGGCGTACTTGACCCCGAAGGGGTCTCGTAGAAGTCGTTAGCATCATCATAACATAAAGACATAGAATAATTACGGAAAATTTAAAACCTTTACAAAAGAAGTCAACTTCTTCTTCATAGATGAAAATAAAAATCTAGACTTGTCTCAGTCACCATCTAGTACATAAGGGGTACAAATATGGTCAAAATCCCTTTTACATCAGTATTGTTCCATAAGTGGAAAGTACATAAAAGCTAGAAAATGGAAACATCTTGTCCTCGAACTTGAGGACTCACCAAGCCTAGGGAATAGTCAACCTAAGCTTCACTTGAAGAGAGTAGTATGCATCAACGGCCGGAACCTACACTCATAGAATGTACCAAAATATGGGTTAGCACAAATAATGTACTAAGTATGGAAGCCATGCACAAAATTCACAAAACATGCATAAAAGGGACATTTAGCTGAAATCAAGTTTGAAAGCCATAATGCACATGTAAGAGCAACATAAGTCAAACAAACTTATAAGCAACCCAAAGCCATACTAGTGCAATGCAAATGTACGATCCCATAACCCTACCAAACGCCAAGTATCACATTGAGGGCACCCACAACATACATATCTTACTTTACCTTATTCATATCCAACATACATAAGTAAGGAGTCAATGACATTCATAACTTGTAACAAGTGAAGTCAACCTTAACATTCATAAATACCTTTCATACATAATTCATAAGCCTTCATAACATAAGAGAACCTCACCACGACCCCTCTTAGAGTATATTTGTGCAATGCCTAAGTGAAGTCCCATACCCCCCACTCATGCTAAGTAGTACCCCTTAAGAAGTCATAATTAAAATTCATGTTATTAGCATATTTCATATTCATATCATATAAGGAAGATTAGCATTAACCGACATAGACCATGTGAGATACATGGAATCTAGTGTTCTACCCCCACACCGGAAAGAGGTGTCCTACTTTCCTAAGGTAGAACCTTCTTAATAGCTTCTACGTGGATCCACTAGCTAAGACCAATATGGGCACATAGTTATGGGATAAGGAGATTGCTCCTAGAAACCTTGAGTACTAACGTAGAGGTTTCCATCTTATGAGATATCCATATTGGGAACCCAACTACTAGCGTGAAGGAACCTATCTCATACTCATATCCGCTCGGTGCTAAGCATAATTCCATTTAAGAGTTATGTTAAGTCTTTACTTAGATTCACATTCACAAGAGATTTCACTAGTCATTCAAGTCAATATGTGGGACCATACCTTGACGTTTACGCACCAGGACCTCAATACTAAGTTAGGGAAGTTATTTTACGACTCTTACCTTGACGTTAACCCTTTTAGGACACTAGACTACATGATAGGCTCTAGCTTAGGTCATTAGATTTTCGATGTGTTACATTATCCCCCCCCCCTTGGGAACATCCGTCCCTAAATGATGATCTAAACACCAAACTAAGTTAGAAACCCTAGAGTAGCAGCCCATTATGCATGAAACATCAAAAATGTGCAAAACTTACAAATGCACTATTCACCTTATGCACTATTCAAAAGGAGGAAACTTCAACTCCATTTCACAAGACAAAGTCAATGCAACTCAAGGAGGTAGGAACTACATCTACTAATCCAATATGCTCAAAATTCATCAATTCACATAAACATGGGAGGAACTACCTTCTCCAACTCGAGTAAGCTCAATACATCAATATGGAGCCAATAAGCCATTCAGCAAAACATAACTAAGCATGTCCATCAATTTAACTTATGACATTAAAATGTAATCATCATACTAAAGGGCAACTCAACATGAGGGATATATAAATCATGAAAACTCAATTTATACTAAACATGAATTCTCACAAGAACATGCACCACATAAGGAAATCATGAAAAACACATACAATACACATGACTCCCAAAACACTAAAAACTCAAGAGGAATTACTTACCACAAGTTTGGATAGGAGTAGAAGGAAAAAGATGAGGGTAACGAGACTTTATATCGGACTCGGCCTCCCATGTAGCGCCCTCAACTATGTGATTCCTCCATAAAACCTTAACGGAGGCTACTTCCTTGTTTCTCAACCTCTTCACTTGCCAGTCCAAAATCTGAACCGGGACTTCTTTATAATAAAGGTTCTCATCAACTCCTAAGGCCTCTAAAGGAAGGATGGATACCGGATTATCAATGCACTTCTTGAGCATGGCAACATGAAACACCGAGTGAACTGGTGCTAACTCCTTTGGCAAGTCTAATTCATATGCAACTTCTACACACGTTTCAAGACTTGATATGGGACCCACATACCGGGGACCTTTAAGCTTCCCCTTTTTACCAAACCTCATCAAACCTTTCATACGTGAGATTTTCAAGTAGACCCAATCACCAATTTCAAACTCTAGATCCCTCCTCCTATTATCGGCATAAGACTTTTGCCGACTATGGGCCTTCTTCAACCTATCTCTAATAAGTCAAACTTTTTCAATAGCATCATAAACTAGTTCAAGACCAATTAGAGCAAATTCACCTATCTCAAACCACCCAACCGAAGATTTGCACCTTCTCCCATAAATTGCTTCAAACAATGCCATGGTAATGCTAGAGTGGTAACTATTGTTGTAGGCAAACTCAATCAATGGGAGATGGTCATCCAAACTACCCTTGAAATCAATCACACACGCGAACCATGAGCCTCTTATAAAATTTTCTCCCTTAAGCCATCAACATCTGGAACACATAATCTACCTTGGTACCTAAGCACCCCATCCCCCCATGGGAGAAAGCCTCCACAGACTTGTTGAGAACCGACTCTTTCAACTGCATCAATATAGGGTCAAGGTGTTGTTTAGACTTCATATCAACCACAAAGGACGATTTGGAACTATGATGGACCATAACCTCACCCTTAGAGGAATCCATAGTTGGACACCCAAACGGGCCAACCTATGCACATCAGGAACCAATTCTTTTTTCTCATCTTCTACATGAGCCACACTACCATGGACAATCTACTTAAGGCATTCGCAACTACAATAGCTTTGCCGGGGTGCTAATGGACACTCATGCCATAATACTTCAAAAGCTCTAACCACCTTCTTTGTCGGATATTCATGTCTTTTTGGGTAAAAACATATTGAACACTTTTCTGATTGGTGAAGACCTCTACATGGACCCCTAAGTAGTTCCTCCATATTTTCAAGGCAAACACCACCGCCGCTAATTCGAGACCATGAGTCGAATAATTCTTTTCATGTACCTTAAGTTGCCTCGAAGCATAGGCAATCACTTTACCTTGTTGCATAAGGACACATTCCCACTAGGGAAGCGTCACAATATACCACAAACCCATCGGTACCCTTCGGTAATGTTAACACCATAGTGGAGGTAAGTCTATCTTTCAATTCTTGGAAGCTTTTCTCACAAGCCTCTGACGACACAAACTTAGCTTTCTCTTCTGTTAAGGCCGTCAATGGAGAACCAATGGAGGAAAAACCCTCAAAAAACCTCCTATAATAATTGGCCAAACCCAAAAAGCTTCTAATATCGGTAGGAGATAGAGGTCTAGGCCAACTCTTGACTGCATCCGTCTTCTTAGGATCTACCTCAATACCCACGCTCGACAGAATATGACAAAGGAAGGCAACCGACCTTAGCGAAACCTCACACATGCTAAAATTAGCATATAATTGGTAGTCTTTAAGGACTTTCAATACTATCCTCAAATGTTTCGTATGATCACCCTCACACTTTGATGGATGAAAATATCGTCAATCACAAGTGAATCCAGATATTGCCTAAATACCCTATTCATTAGATCCATGAATGTCGTCGGGGCATTTGTTAGACCAAAAGACATAACTAGGAATTCATAGTGACCATATCTTGTTTGGAAGGCCATTTTAGGAATGTCAACCCCTCTCACCCTAAGTTGGTGATTACCCGACCATGTCAATCTTTCAAAAAGTAACTCGTCCCTTGGAGTCGGTCAAACAAATCATCAATTCTAGGGAGATGGTACTTATTCTTTATAGTGATCTTGTTCAATTGGCGGTAATCAATACACATCCTAAGGGACACATGTTTATTTTTCACAAACAATACGGGAGCACCCCATGGAGATATGCTTGGTTGAATAAAATCCTTATCTAGAAAAATCCTTGAGTTGTGCCTTCAATTCTTTTAATTTGGCCGGAGCCATCCAGTAAAGGGGAATAGATATAGGTTGAGTATCCGACAAAAGATCAATGCCAAAATCTATTTCCCGTTCGAGAGGAATTACGGGCAAGTCATCGGGAAAGACTTCTAGAAATTCCCTTACTACGGGACCAACTGTAATGAAGGAGTCTCGGACTCAACTTCCATGACTCTTACAATGTGATACATCCACCTCTTTGAGATCATTTTTCTAGCTTTTAGATATGAAACGAAACGACCTCTAGGAATAGAGTTTCCCCCTTTCCATTCTAAAATTGGATCATTTGGAAATTGAAACTTAACCACCCGGGTTCTACAATCAGTGGACGCAAAACAAGCATACAACCAATCCATCCCAAGATGACATCAAAGTCCAACATATCTAATTCCACTAAATCAACCAAAGTGCCTTTATGAGATAATGAAATGGGACAACTCCTATAAACTCTTTTAGCTACAATCAAGTCACCCACCGGTGTAGACACAAAAAATGGTTCCTCTAATTTTTCGGGGAGTACATCAAATTTCATAACCACTAAGGTTTAACAAATGATAAAGTGGAAACGGGGTCTAATAATGCATAAACATCAATGGAAAATACTTGCAGCATACCGGTAACAACGTCCGGTGAATCTTCTTGATCTCTTTGGGATCAGAGAGCATAGAAGCAATTCTTCTAAGGAACATTGGAATTTGAGCCACTAGGAGGGACTTTCTTGCTCTCTCTTTCTTGAGCCCTTAGCATGGGACAATCCCTCTTCATGTGACAGCTCTTTCCACAACTAAATTACCCATTCGTGCCAACAAGGCACTTGCCATACTTTGCACAAGTAGGTCTAACAACATAAGAGCCACCACCACTACCACCTTGCGGCTTAGGGGTAGACACCCTTTCTTTGTTGACCTTAGGAGTTCTAGAGGAGCCTTGGTTGGAGAACCTTCTCTTAAACCGTGGTTTTCCTTGAACCTCAAATTTACCCTTCGAAGAATTTCCATTATCGGTCCTTTCCCTCTTCATTTCTCTACTTACTTGCTTGAGCTTTTGTTCCTCTATTTTTTTGGCATGAACCATTAGACGTGAAATGTTCATACTTGGAATGAGCATTGCCAAACCACATTCGTTTAGCACCAAGTCAGATATCCCCATAACGAATTTGTTCATCTTGGCCCTAGAGTCCGCCACTAAGGTTGGAGCATACTTAGACAATTGGGTGAACTTAAGGATATATTCCTTCACACTCATACCTCCTTAGCGGAGGTTGATTAATTCTTGCATCCTTCTCTCCCTCTACTCTAGGGAGAAAAACCTATCAAGGAAGGCCAACTTGAAACTCCTCAATAAACCGGGCCCGCTCTTATGGGTCTCTTCTCCTTCCATTGCTCATACGATACTTGAGCCACATCCTTCAATTGATAGGCGGCTAGTTACGCCTTCTCTTGTGAAGATACACCCATAGCATCGAGAACCTTAAACACTTCATCAATACACCCTTGCTAGTCTTTATCCATTTTAGAGCCATAGAATGTAGGGGAATTCATTCTTGCGAAATCACTAACCCTTGAATCGGTTGTACTTGCATTGGGGTTAACATAAGCTCTAGTATCCCTAGTGATTTGAGTCGCTAAAACATGAGTCATTGTTTGGAGAGCCGATCTTATCTCCACATTTGTCATAGCCCCTTAATCATTAGGAGCTTGAGGAACTTAAGGCCCTTGTTGACCTTGGGGAGGCACTCCCTCATCAACAATTTCCTCTTCCATCCTTCTTGTAGCCCCTCTACTTGTAGTAATATTCCTATATGCATAAGAAAAGGTTTAGGAAAAGGACTTCATATAGTTGAAACTCTAAGGCAAGGCTATAGAGCAATGAAGAAGTGAAAGTTCGTAAACATCTTATAGCCTCTCATTCATAAGTGTGGCACGCTTCACACTCATGAACAAAACTCTACTAGACGTGGTTCATGAGACATCAAGCAAAATATCATCCCAAAACCTTATGCTCTAATACCAAGTTTGTCATGACCCGGAGTTACCCCATAGAAGATGATAGCATCCAAGGAAGCTTTACTCCAATGAAGGACAATGATGAAGCTTTAGAAACTCCAAGGAGGCCCATAAAAAGATCTCAAACCAAGGAGTTCAATGACAAGCTCAATGGGCTTCAATCGCTGATCCAAAGATGTCTTATTGGGGAAGAAGAGCTCAAGCCTAATGGAGAGGAATTGTCCAAATACTACAATTATTTGGTGGCCCAAATTCAAGCCCAAGATGAGGAATTTTAAGGTCCAATTTCGTGCAAATAAGGTCAAGAAGAGTCCAAGAATCAGCCACAACAAGAGTTGCTTTCTGCCCAAGTTTTGAGAGAAGACTAGTCAAACTTTCCAAAATTGACAAGATTCTTTTCCTAGTTGGGATTTACCTTATTTATTTATTTATATATAGGTTATTAATATTTTCCTTAGTCTATTTATGGTCTCCTAAGTATCATTTAATGTTTTCCTAGAAGTACTAAATTTGTTCCTAGTTAGGTTACTTTATTTCCTTTCTAGAGTAGGATTCCTTGTAATTGTCTTTCTAGGGTTCCTTGGACGTTTTTTTCCCCTTTTCCTATATATAGGAGTCCTTTTCATTCATTAAAGACAATTTAGATTGATATTAATAGTATTTGAGAGAGTTCTTTGAACCTTTGTGACTTGTTCTTTGAGAATTTTTCTTTAAACCTTTACTAGTTTCATAGTTTAAGGTATAAAGTAACTTCTTCTTGTGATATCTTTTGTTTCTTTTTGGTATTCTTTAGAAGGTGATTAGTTTCTACATACTAATTATTGTCTTTAGTTACTCATAAAGCGGTCAAGATCCGAATCTATCGTTTTGATTCGTTTTCTCAAGTAAAGGCGTTAGATTTCTTCCATAAATCTATACGTTGTTACTTGGATCTTTTCAAGGCCTTAGAACATCTAATCCTTGGAAATTCGTGGATCTTTCCTTCGAATTTCCCATATCTTTAGTTAGTTTTTTTGTTTCTTTTCTTTGTGCTTCCGCATTCTAATATTCAATTTTCTATTTGTGATCTCCCAAAACCTTGTTGTTATCAAGTGGTATCAGAGCGGTTCTATCAAGATTCCGTTCTTGATAAATCTTGAGATTTCTTCTTAGAGCAAAAAAAAAAAACTGTAGCGTGAACAGTAGAGTCGTGAAAAAAAAATATTTACAGTAGCATGAACAGAAATAAAAAGTTATAACTTGCTCTCTAAGAAATCTGATTACTTGTCCTCCAAGAAATTTGATTAGTTGATTCTCAAGAAAGTTTATTACTTGCTATTCAAGAAATCTTATTACTTGCTCTCCAAGTTTTGCATTAATTTGTTTCCAAGCAAGAAGGTAGCAAGAAGAAGAATAAGAGGGATTTTTTTTTCTTGTTCTTATAATTCTAAAATAAGTTCCTTTTTATTCGTGTTTTGTTTCAACTAAATCCTACTTGTTCTAGGACTAGTTCTTTACTTTCTTTTTGTACCTCAAGATTCCATACTTTATTACTACGAACTTGATACACGTTTTGGTTTAATTATAAATCTACAAAGTATTCTCGTTCAAAGGTTATTTTGAGTGGAAAAAGGCAAGTGTGGGTGAGTTTAATAGAGGGTAAAAGCCATATTAAAAGTGTGATACTTGATCATTTTGAATTTTTTATTTTTAGATGTCTAATTCAGGTGGTGATGAGGAAAGGGCTCGTTTAGAAGCCGAGGTCAAAGGAAGGAACGACTTCACCCTTCAAGCTATGCACAAACAATTTGAGAGATGGACCCTTCAATTTCAAGAGATGAGGGATATGATTATCGAGCAGAATGACACCATAGCTGCAATTAGGAGGGAGAATAATGTTGTACCCCCAAATAATGTTAGACCCCAAGTTAGAAGGAATGTACCCCATATCCCTTTTGTAAATCCTGAATATAATAATGATGATTTTGATGTTGAATTTAATCTAGAAAGAAGCGATATGAGGGGAAAAAGAGGTAGAGTAGAAGATGATAATATAAATAGTATAAAGACGAAGATGTCATCTTTCAAGGGGACAAGGGATCCAAACTTGTAGCTTGATTGGGAGAGACGAGTTGAAGCCATCTTTGATTGTCATAACTACTCTGAGGGTAAGAAAGTTAAACTTGCTGTTGTTGAGTTTTCTTACTATGCTGCTTCTTGGTGGAAAAATCTTTCTAGGGACAGATTGCAAGAGGAGCTACCACCTATTGCTACGTGGGCAGAGATGAAGAGGGTAAAGAGGAAGCGATTTATTCCATCATACTTCCAAAGAGATCTACAATCTCGCCTTCAACACTTGAAGCAAGGCTCCATGTCGGTGGATGAGTACTTCAAAAGCATGGATATGGCTATGATCCAAGCTAACTGCATGGAGGAAGAAGAGGCTACAATAGCTAGATTTTTAAATGGTTTAAATTCAGAAATAGCTAATGTAGTAGAGATACAACAATATGTAACTTTAGATGAGTTAGTTGATTTGTCTGTAATAGTTGAAAAACAAATTGAGAAAAAGCAGCAAAATAACTCATGGAGAAGTCGACCAAATACTATCTCTAAGAAGCCACGGTCAACTCAAGAGGGGAAAGCTCCTTCCAAACCTCAAGATGATAGAGGTAAAGGTAAAGTTGAGGAGGGAGGTAAAACCTTTAATCCTAAATCTTCTAAACCTTCAAGTTCTATTCAATGTCACAAATGTCATGGAAGGGGGCATATGATGCATGAATGTCCAAGTAGAAGAAACATCCTACTTAGAGAGAATGGAGAATATGAGAGTGAAAAAAGTGAGGGGGAAGAAGAAAAAGGAGAAGGTGTAAGTGAGGAAGATGATTTGGAACTGCCTAATGATGGTATAATTGGGGTGGTTAGGAGAATTATGACTATCAATTTGGGTAGTGTTGATGAAGGGCAGAGAGAGAATTTGTTTCATACTAGGTGTGGGATCAAAGGGAAGACTTATTCTATGATTATTGATGGGGGAAGTTGTGCAAATGTGGTGAGTTCATACTTGGTGGATAAACTAGGAATTGCATGCATGAAGCGCTCTACCCCATATAGGCTCCAATGGTTGAATGATTGTGGAGAAATAAAAGTAAACAAACAATGCATGATTTCATTCAATGTTGGTAGGTATGAAGATGAGATTCTTTGTGATGTAGTTCCAATGCAAGCATGTCATGTTTTACTTGGCCGACCTTGGCAGTATGATAGGGATACTACTCATCATGGGAGAAAGAATAGGTATAGTCTTCTGCATAATGGTAAGAAGTATACTCTTGCAGCATTATCTCCTTCTCAAGTGTTTGAAGATCAAAAATGATTGAGGAACAATGGGAAAACAAAAGGGAGAGGTAAAAAGTGAGCTTGAGGGAAAAGAAAAAGGCCAAGAGATAGAAAAAAAAAGAGATGGCCGAGAGAAAGAAAGAGAGGGCAGCGATCTAAGTAAAGAGGTAAAAGAGGGTGTGAGTGAAAAAATAAAATGTTTTGGTGAGAGGAAAGAGGCTAAGGAAAAGAAAAATGAGAGCCTTTATATAAAAGCCAAAGAGTGTTTGAATGCTAGGAGAGAGGGGCTGCCCATAATACTACTTACTTACAAAGAAGTATTGATTAATTTTGAACAACTAACTCCTTCTTTGCCAAATAGTGTTTCTTCTCTTTTGCAGAATTTTGAAGATGTTTTTCCTGATGACACTCCAAAGGGATTGCCACCTTTGAGAGGGATTGAGCACCAAATAGACTTTGTGCCTGGGTCTCAACTTCCTAATAGGCCTGCCTATAGGAGCAATCCTGAAGAGACCAAAGAATTACAAAGGCAAGTTGAAGAATTACTTGAAAAGGGATTTGTTCGAGAGAGTATGAGACCATGCTCTGTTCCAGTCCTATTGGTCCCCAAAAAGGATGGAACATGGAGGATGTGTGTGATTGTCGAGCTATCAACAAGATAACGGTAAAGTATCGCCATCCTATCCCTCGTCTTGATGACATGTTGGACCAACTGTATGGTTCCAAAATCTTTTCTAAAATTGATCTAAAGAGTGGTTACCTTCAGATTCGTATGAATCCTGGAGATGAATGGAAAACTGCTTTTAAGACCAAATATGGACTTTATGAGTGGTTAGTTATGCCCTTTGGCTTGACTAATGCACCAAGCACTTTTATGAGACTAATGAATCATGTTTTTAAAGATTTCCATGGAAAATTTATTGTGGTGTATTTTGATGACATCTTGATCTTTTCTCAAAATCTGGATGAACACCTAGAGCACTTAAAACAAGTTTTTGAAGTTCTTAGAAATCAGCGCTTATTTGCTAATCTCAAAAAGTGTACTTTCTGTGTGGATCATGTGGTTTTCTTAGGTTTTGTGGTCAGTTCTAAGGGAGTTGAAGTAGATGATGAGAAAATCAAGGCAATAAAAGAATGGCCTAAACCTAAAGTGTAACTAAAGTTAGGAGTTTTCATGGACTTGCTAGTTTTTATAAGAGGTTTGTGTGCGACTTTAGCACCATTGTTGCTCCTTTAACTGAAGTTATTAAAAAAGACAAGGTAAACATGGGGAAAGGAACAAGATGATGCATTTAACTTGCTGAAGGATAAATTGGGTTCTGCTCCTCTTTTGCAATTGCCTGATTTTTCTAAGTCTTTTGAAGTTGAGTGTGATGCCTCTGGTAAGGGCATAGGTGCAGTTTTGATGCAAGACTCCAAGCCAATTGCCTACTTTAGTGAAAAGCTAAGTGGAGCAACATTGAACTACTCAACTTATGATAAGGAGCTATATGCCTTGGTAAGGGCGTTAGCTACATGGCAGCACTACTTGTGGCCTCGAGAATTTGTGGTCAAAACTAATCATGAGTCATTAAAATACTTGAAGAGCCAAGGTAAACTTAGTCGTAGGCATGCTAAATGGGTAGAGTTTATTGAAACTTTTCCTTATGTAATTGCTTACAAACAAGGAAAGGAGAATGTGGTTGCTGATGCAATCTCAAGAAGGTATGTTTTGATCTCTACTCTTACTTCAAAGTTATTGGGTTTTGACCAAATCAAGTTCCTCTATGCTAATGATTATGATTTTGGTGAGATTTTTGCTGAATGTAAGTTAGGTCCTTTTGAGAAATTTAATCTTCAAGATGAATTTCTATTCAAGGAAAATAAATTATATGTTCCTAACTGCTCGTTGCGTGAACTATTTGTTAGGGAAGCACATTGTGGAGGGCTAATGGGACATTTTGGTGTACCCAAAACACTGAAAATACTTTCTGAACATTTTTATCGGCCTAGCATGAGAAACGATGTTGAAAAAGTGTATTCTTATTGTCTTGAATGTAAACAGGCTAAGTCTAGAACATTGCCGCATGGTCTTTATACTTCTTTACCTGTTTCTAATTTCCCTTGGATTGATATTTCTATGGATTTCATATTGGGGCTGCCAAGGACTACGTATGGTAAGGATAGTATATTTGTGGTAGTAGATAGATTTTCTAAAATGGCTCGTTTTATCCCATGTAAAAAGACTAATGATGCATCTCATGTGGCTGACTTGTTTGTAAAGGAAGTGGTTAAATTGCATGGAATACCTAGAACTATTGTTAGTGATAGGGATGCCAAGTTCTTAAGTCACTTTTGGAGAATTCTTTGGGGAAAGTTGGGAACTAAATTGCTATTTTCTACATCTTGTCACCCACAAACGGACGGACAAACGGAAGTGGTTAATAGAACTTTAGGGAACATGTTGAGGGCTGTTTTGAAAGGAAAGTTGACTTCTTGGGAAGATTACTTACCTATTGTAGAATTTGCTTATAATAGGACCTTCCATTCTTCTACTGGTAAGACTCCTTTTGAAGTTGTATATGGATTCAACCCCCTTACCCCCCTTGATTTATTGCCTTTGCCTACTAATGATTTTGCTAATCTTGATGGTAAGAAGAAGGCTGATATGATGAAGAAAATTCATGAACAACCAAGGCTTGCAATTGAAAAGAAGAATAAGGAAGTTGCATTGCGAAGGAATAAGGGCAGAAAATATGTTGTTTTTAAACCTGGTGACTTGGTTAGGGTGCATATGAGAAAGGAAAGATTTCCTTCCGAACGAAAGACCAAACTAGATCCTAGAGGAAGTGGGCCATACAAAGTCCTTGAAAAGATTGGAGACAATGCTTGTAAACTTGATCTTCCTGGTGAGTTCCAAGTTAGTGCTACTTTTAATGTTTCTGATCTTTCCCATTTTGATGCAGATTTGAATTCGAGGACGAATTCTCTTCAAGAAGAGGGGAATGATAGCATCCAAGGAAGCTCTACTCCATTGAAGGACAAGGATGAAGCTTTAGAACCTCCAAGGAGGCCCATAACAAGATCTCAAACCAAGGAGTTCAATGAGAAGCTCAATGGGCTTCAATCGCTGATCCAAAGGTGTCTTATTGGGGAAGAAGAGCTCAAGCCCAATGGAGAGGAATTGTCCAAATGCTACAATTATTTGGTGGCCCAAATTCAAGCCCAAGATGAGGAATTTTAAGGTCCAATTTCGTGCAAATAAGGTCAAGAAGAGTCCAAGAATCAGCCACAACAAGAGTTGCTTTCTGCCCAAGTTTTGAGAGAAGACTTGTCAAACTTTCCAAGATTGTCAAGATTCTTTTCCTAGTTGGGAATTACCTTATTTATTTATTTATATATAGGTTATTAATATTTTCCTTAGTCTATTTATGGTCTCGTAAGTATAATTTAATGCTTTCCTAGAATCACTAAATTTGTTCCTAGTTAGGTTACTTTATTTCCTTTCTAGAGTAGGATTCCTTGTAATTGTCTTTCTAGGGTTCCTTGGACGTTTTTTTCCCCTTTTCCTATATATAGGAGTCCTTTTCATTCATTAAAGACAATTTAGATTGATATTAATAATATTTGAGAGAGTTCTTTGAACCTTTGTGACTTGTTCTTTGAGAATTTTTCTTTAAACCTTTACTAGTTTCATAGTTTAAGGTATAAAGTAACTTCTTCTTGTGATATCTTTTGTTTCTTTTTGGTATTCTTTAGAAGGTGATTAGTTTCTACATAATAATTATTGTCTTTAGTTACTCATAAAGCGGTCAAGATCCGAATCTATTGTTTTGATTCGTTTTCTCAAGTAAAGGCGTTAGATTTCTTCCATAAATCTATACGTTGTTACTTGGATCTTTTCAAGGCCTTAGAACATCTAATCCTTGGAAATTCGTGGATCTTTCCTTCGAATTTCCCATATCTTTAGTTAGTTTTTTTGTTTCTTTTCTTTGTGCTTCCGCATTCTAATATTCAATTCTCTATTTGTGATCTCCCATAACCTTGTTGTTATTAGAAGCGACACGGCGTACTTGACCCCGAAGGGGTCTCGTACAAGCCCTTTACATTATCATAACATAAAAACATAGAATAATTGCAGAAAAATTATATCCTTTACAATAGAAGTCAACCTCTTCTTCATAAATGAAAATAAGAATCTAGACTTGTCTCAATAACCATATAGTACATAAGGAGTAAAAATAGGGTCAAAAGCCCTTTCACATCAATATAGTTCCAAAAGTTGAAAGTACATAAAAGCTAGATAATGGAAACATCTTGTCCTCGAACTTGAGGACTCACCAAGCCTAGGGAATAGTCTACACAAGCTTCACTTGAATAGAGTAGTATGTATCCACGGCCGGAACCTACACTCATAGAATGTAGAAAATATGGGTTATTACAAATAATGTACTAAGTATGGAACCCATGCAAAAAATCCTTAAAAAATGCATAAAGGGGAGATTTTGTTGAAATCATACCTTTATCAAGTTTGAAAGCCATAATGCACATTTAAGAAGGAACATAAGTCAAACCAACATATAAGCAGCCCAAAGCCATACTACTGCAATGCAAAGGTAAGATCTCATAACCCTACCAAATGTCAAGTATCACATTTAGGCCACCCACAACATACATATCTTACTTTACCTTATTCATATCCAACATACATAAGTAAGGAGTCATTCACATTCATAATTTGTAACAAGTGAAGTCAACCTTAACATTCATACATAATTCATAAGCCTTCATAACCTCAGAGAACCTCACCATGACCCCTCTTAGAGTGTACTTGAGCAATTCCTAAGTGAAGTCCCATATCCCCCCCCCCTCATGCTAAGTAGTACCCCTTAGGAAGTCATAATTAAAGTTCATGTTCTTATCATAGTTCATATTCATATCATAAAGGGAAGATTAGGATTAACCGACATAGACCATGTGATCTACATGGAATCTGGTGTTCTACCCCCACACCGGAAAGAGGTGTCCCACTTGCCTAAGGTAGAACTTTCATAATAGCTTCTACGTGGATCCACTAGCTAACACTTATGTGGGCGCATAGTTATGGGATAAGGAGATTGCTCCTAGAAACCTTGACTACTAACGTGGAGGTTTTTATCTCATGAGATAACCATATTGGGATCCCAACTACTAGCGTGAAGGAACCCATCTCATACTCATATCTGCTCGGTGCTAAGCATAATTCCCTTTAAGAGTTATGTCAAGTATTTACTTAGATTCATATTCACAAGAGAATGCACTAGGAATTCATGACAACATAATATCATAAGAGCTCAAAAATTAATTTGGTGAGAATTTCCTTTCACCCCTTGAACCATCAACATATGAGTAAGCCTTTTACATCTTACCAATAGTGTATTCATGAGCATGACCTTTCAATCAACACAACAAGTTTTTCATAACATACATGCATACTTCATGCCTAATCAAGTGTAAGGGTATAGGGAAAAAGGATATTGTATCAATACCATAATTACACACTAGATATAGGATCATTACTATCTAAGTAAATCACACACTCATATACAATTAACATCAACCTATGCAAACCCTTGCCAATTGCCCTTCAAGGCCACGACCAACATCAACCCTAAATTCTATAATTATATCATTAGATAGAGAGATTTCATGATTCAACAACTTAATGAGCATAAACATAATCAATTATAAACTTCCATGGTCATTCAAGTCACACCTTTGTTCACAATTTAGGAAGAAAGAAAAATCATGGGTCCAAGAGAGATTTTCATCTAAATGCATCAATAATACAATAGTATAACCATAAAAAAATCATAATTAATCATAATAGATCATAATTGAAGAATAGAAATAGTTTTAGAAGAAGACGCATGGCTAGAATAAAAACCCTAGGTTTTGGATGTCTTAAAAACACAATTTGAAGGGATTTCTTGGGGGATATCTACCCAAGAATGAAAAGCATCCATACCTTAGGGAGATTTCCACCCAAAATTGGAGTGAAAATTTTGGAGCTTGAACCCTAATTTTGACCTTCTTCTTTGTTCTTTAATGGAGTTTAGAGAGAGAATATTTTTGGGAAGGAAGTTGGTTGAGTTTGAGATTGTGAGTTGTGAGGAGTTAAATGAGTTTATTCACATATAAAAGTACTTAAATGTAGTTAAAATAACTAATAATAACCGTCCCTACCTTTAATTAATTAAAATAGAATTTACAAAAATACTCCTCCCTTTGCCAAACCCAAACCAGCTTTTGTAGGTGGTACTCCAAGGATCGTGGATGGGACCACGACCCATCCTGCATGGGCGTGGTTTGGATCAGAGAGGGAGCATTGGAGGGACAGCTTAGGGAGATTAAGTCTCGAACCACGCCTCCTAACCATGTAGCGTGGTTCCATCCACGACTCGTGGGTTCCCAATCGTGGTTCAAGTTGTGTTTTGACAGCTTTTGGAACTTCCCTTGGGTCCTCCTCAATGACCCTTAGGGGTTCCTTTGGTGGCTATACATTGACGTTTAGGCACTAGGACCTCAATACTAAGTTAGGGAAGTTATTTTACAACTTATACCTTGACGTCAACCCATCTTAGGATACTAGACTACATGATAGGCTCTAGCATAGGTCATTAGATTTCCAGGGTGTTACATCGTCATCCAGTCGACACATCACCCTAGCTACTAGTCAGGCTCGCCCTTTGTCACTTTCTTGTCACTTTTGGGCTATTTCACCTAAAACTATAAATTTCTAGTTTAGGTTCATTTTAGACTTAAATTATTTTGAATGTTGATAACTGAAAGCTCATGTTTGATTGTTGAGATCATGGTTAAGCTTTTGTTGCCTTTTTTGTTTAGAAACATCAGTTACTTGGGATATCGATTCACTTGATGTCGTCGTAAGGGTTAGGTGCTACTGTAGGATTTATCGATTGAGTTATTTGGGTTTAATATACCCTTTGGCTTCCTTTGATTTCCTCTTTGTGTGTCTTATTATTTATCCTTTACTTTCTTGTATTTTCGATTTCTGCATAGTTTGTGATTTCCCTTATAGAAATTACATCATTTGGTATCAAATGATGCATTCCGGAATACATCAACACCATTCACACAAAGCCAGGCTCAAGACCTTCAAAGGATGAAAGTGTTATTCATAAATATGGAGGTCCTCGAGATGGTATTGACGACAAACAAGGGTTTCCATGCCTTGAAGATTGCATGGGGGATATTTTTGACGAGCAAAAGATACTTGGCTCATCGCCCAATGGCTTAGATGATGGCCCCAGCTCGCCTAATGTTCTAGAATATGGCTAGAGTTGAAGGCCACGCTTGAAACCTCGTCGTTCGGTCAGTGCATCACCCAAGCTACTAGGCAAGCCCAACTTGGCTCGCCCTTTGTAACTTTGTTATCACTTGTGGGCCATTTCACCTAAAATTATAAATAGCTAGTTTAGGTTCATTTTAGACTTATATTATTTTGAATTTTGAATGTTGAAAACTGAAAACTCATGTTTGAGTGTTGAGAGCTTGGTTAAGCTTTTGTTGCCCTTTTTGTCTAGAAACGTCGATTGCTTGGGATATCAATTCCCCTGAGGTCGTCTTAAGAGTTATGTCCTATTGTAGGATTTTTCTATTGAGGTCTTTGGGTTTAATATACCCTTAGGTTGCCTTTGATTTCCTCTTTGTGTGTCTAATTATTTATCCTTTACTTTCTTGTATTTTAGATTTCCGCATAGTTTGTGATTCCCCTTATAGAAATTACATTATTAGTTATCAGATCTGAGTCTAGCTTCGTTCCTACGAATCTAGTCTTGGATTTTGTTGCTACAAAAAAAAGTGTTCAACTCATTTTTGAAGAATTTCTGAAATGGGTCTTGTTGTTTTGAGTCTTCTTTGGAGTTTCCAAGGCTAGGTTAGTATTCCTTAACCCATCCCGAGTATAGGTCTGAGATTAGAAAGGGTTTGGTTCACTATTGAAGAAACCACCATTGAAGGTTGAAGAGAAAGTGGATTTGAAATCTGGAAGTTTTGGCAAGGAATTGAAGGCTTAAAAGTATTGGGGTTTGTTCCCCATATCAAAGAGATCTTGTATCTCGAATTTTGTACAATTTCGAGCTAAAAATCTAAAGGGTTTTATTTTGGGTCTTCATCATGCTCTTGAAGTTCTTGAAGAACATTAAAATCTTCAAAGGGAAGAATATTCAAAAAGAAGGAGTTTTATTCCAAAAAGGAAGAAAGAGAAAGTGTAGTGTTTGTAAAAGAGGGAATTTACCAAAAGGGTTAAGTACTAAAGGACAAGTGCATGGGGGACCACAGGAGTTCAAAATTAGGAAATTTTCAGGTGCAGCAGTAGTCCATTAGGCGAGCCCCGACATAGCTCTCCTAGTCCATTCGGCACCTCACCCTTTGGGCAGGTTAGTCGCTGAGTTGACTTGCAAATCGTGGGAGCTACCGTAATTTTTGGCGAGCTAAGCCTTGTACACCGAGTCCAATCGGTGCATTGCCGAACTTCCACCCAGATCACCGAGTTGCCTTGGCGGATTGTTGAGTTTGGCAATCCCATCTTCAAGTTGGCGAGCTGAACATCACTTTTGGCGAAGAAAACATGTAATTTGGTGATCGAAAACTCAAGTTACACCCCTAATTTCAATTTCTAATTCCTAGTTTCTTTTCTTTTGATTCTCAAACCTTCTCAAGATTCCTAAACCGATTTTCAACTTGTAATTAATCTACTTGTTGAGTATTGGTTGTTGAATTCACTTCTTTGTTAGTGCCTTTTCTTTTCGTGATTTTGTTTGTTTTACTTCATAGTTAACCTTTTGATTCAAGTCCATTTGTTTTATCGAGTCGTCCATTCTTCTTAAAACAAGAATCCATTCTGACCAAGAGTAGAAATCAGTACCTTGTCATCAACCGAGTATAAACAAATGTCAACATTAGCAGCACCAATTTGGGAGGCAATCAAAAGGGTGTAAACACGAGTGATTATGAGTTCATTTTACTAATGCTAACGTTATTTGTTGTGTTATGAGTTGTCTTATTGTTAGGTCCAATGGAAACCGGAGATGAAACTCAAGCACCTACCAGAGGTATTACCTTGGCATCTATAATGGAAGTGTTGAACAACATGGGAGGGCAATTGAACAATGTGAGGGGTAATATCACATGGATGGAAGATAGATTGATCAACGTGGAAGGTTGAGTTAACTCTACCAACTCTACACCACAAGCTACCTTTTGTGCTTTTACAAGTAGGCACGATCACACTAATTCTCCAATTATCAAACCCGGAACCCTCCACCAAGCCTCGCACCCAACACTAATTCAGTTGGGTTCAAATAGCCAAAGCACCAATTGACCGTTCCATTTCCCGCTTACTCAAGAAGCTCCACAAAATCAAACACCACTCAACCAAAATCTTCCCTACCAAAGGCCGCAACCCCAACCAAATCCAGTGAATGAGGTGAGGAATGATGAGAACCAAGGAGGATACGATGGTGAAGGTGAAGGTGAAGGTGAGGAAGCGCCATGGAATGAGTCACTAAGGAATCAACCAAGAGGTCAAGTGTTGTAAGGAGGACCAAGAGGTAGATTGGATCTGATGCCATATGGCACGAGGCAACATAGGAACCACCCTCAACGGGGAGAACAATGTGAAGTCAGTGTCAATCAAGGAGGGCATCAAAGGGGTTACTACCACAACAACCAAGGTGGCAATGGAGGTCGAGATGTTGGTATCAACTCTATCAAAAATACTATTCCATCATTCAAAGGGGAATGTAATCCCAATGCATATTTAGAATGGAAGTCGCAATGTGATCAAATTTTCAATGTCAATGACGTGACGGGGGTCAAAACGAGTTGTTGTGCTATCGCTCAATTTGAAGGGTATGTTGTCACATGGTGGGAATATATGAAGAGGTGCCACTTAGTCATTCAAGAAGGTCATCCTCCACCATGGACCGAATTAAAAAGATTGATTAGATCCAAGTTCGTGCCGGATAGATACCGCCAAGGGTTACTTGCCAAATTATACAACTTGAGGCAAGGAAGTAAAAGCGTTGAAGCCTATCATGACAAGTTCCAAAGCATAGTCATGAAGTTAGAATATGAAGATATTGAAGAGCATGTCGTTAGTCGCTTCAAGGTAGGGTTGAACAAAGAGATTTCTTTGAAGATGACCATTCATAGGTTTTCTACCTTGAATAATGTCTTTGAGGCAGCCCATGGGATAGGGATGGAATTCAAGGAGGAGAAGGTATCTAGGTACAAGAGTTCATCTACAAATTCTTGGATTAAGAACAAAGGGGGAGCTCAAACATAGTCGGGTTGGAACAAAGGAATGGATGTTAAGAAAACTTATGAGAAGAATCCCTTTGAATGAAACACTCCAAAGTACCCACCAAGATAGAAAGGTAATAATGATACAACCAAGGTATCTAAGGGTATCTAAGTCACAAGTGTAAGGGATGGGGTCATATGATGTGCGAATCACCCAATCGGTTGAATGTCCTAATTCAAGGAGGGGAAATGTATCTTGGTGTAAAGGAAGAGAAAGAAGAGAGTTGTGAAGAAGATCCTCAAGAAGATGATGCGTTTGAAGATGGGAAGATGAGGAACAACACCCTTGTGGGGGAAAGGTTGTTGCCATTCCTAATGGTATGATGACGAGGGGTCCAAGGAAAGGTTGTCGCCATTCCTAATGGTATGATGACGAGGGGTCCAAGTGAAGAGGATTGCTTCTAAGAAGGAGAGAACATCTTTCCTCTATATATGGTGAGGCGAGAAATGATTAGCAAAGGATGACCCGAGCCAAAGAGAGAATCTATTTCACTCCATATGCCTCATCAAGGATAATGTGTATTCCTTGATCATTGATAGTGGAAGTTATGCAAATGTTTCTAGTACCGCTTTAGTGGAATTCTTGAAACTTCCTACCACTAAGCATGATACACCCTACAAGCTTCAATGGTTGAGTGAGTGTGGAGAATTGAGGATGCATCGACAAGTGTTGATCAACTCAAGATTGGGAAGTATCAAGATGAAGTTCTATGTGATGTGGTTCCAATGCAAGCTTGTCATGTGCTACTTGGGAGACCTTGGTGATAAGTCCAATTTGTGGACTCATTTAGGGCTTTAGTTTGATAAGAATAGTGTCCTCGAATGCTTATTTTGTCTAAATATCTGATGAAAACTCTTAAGTTTCGGGTATTTGAAGTTTTAGTGAAAGCATAGACACATAGGCGCAAAAAGGAACAAATAGGCTGAAAAGAACGAAGAAGCTGAAGCCCGAGCATCGCCAAGCACACTTGGCGATTCGCCGAAGGGATTTACTCCGCCCTTTGTTCCAGTATGCGAAGCCCTGAAGGAACAAGATCAAAAAGGCGATGAAAGGAGCAGTCGACACTTCTCCTAATAGTTCCGTGAAGCAGTACTATACCGCCAAATGGTCCATAACATGAAGATGCTGAAGGAAAGCATGAAACAGCGATGAAACAGAAGAAGGGCGAGTCGCCGAGTCATTCGGCAACATCGACTAACTTCGTCGAAAGATCCGCTAGCGCAATTTTCTGAAGTCTATAAATACTAAACTTGTTATTAAGTTTTAAGGAATCAAACTTTTATTTTAATTTCCAGAATATAATAGTACTTTTTGGATATTTTTCTCTTAAGTTTGGAGAGGGTTTTTGGGAGACTCGAAGAAAAAAGGATTTAATCTTCCCCAAGTTGGAAGTGAGTCTTATCCATTCTTCTTCCTTTGCTTAAATG
Organism: Solanum okadae; assembly: GCA_036553675.1. Taxonomy (NCBI): domain Eukaryota; kingdom Viridiplantae; phylum Streptophyta; class Magnoliopsida; order Solanales; family Solanaceae; genus Solanum; species Solanum okadae. The sequence continues at coordinate 34,782,028 of CM071682.1, read as the reverse complement.
AAGGTTTAATTTCTTATAACCATTTGATTTTACTATCATTTTAGGTGTATTTTGTTATTTCTTGATGTGTGGATAAAAACCCTCATTCTTGGGGTGTGATTTAGCAAATATGTGTTGATATTATTGTTGGGTCTTGCTTGATGATAGGTTAGATGTAGTTTAATGGTTATTTCACCTAGTGGTTGTGGTTTAATTTAAAGGGTTTGTAGTTGTTAATACAAAGCCACCCTGTGTTTTTAGCTTTCTCGAGAGGGAGGTCGCGAAACAAAGACAACTAGACTGATGGCCTAGGAGTGGGTCGACATGAGGTTCAGCCCAAGAGGGTGAGCCCTAGTCCCATATCCTAGCACTCAGCTCGAGAGAGTGAGTGGGGTAAGGCGTAGGCTGGTCTTCATGCGGCAAATGGGTGTCTGAGAGAAACGTGGTAAGTTGCCCGATAGGGATCTTATTTCCATTTAAAGCTTAGCCTAGTCACTATTATCTTACATAATTCCTTTCAAAAGCATGTACCCACCAACTACTTATCTCAACTTGTATTGCGGTCACACCCCAAAACATTTCCACATACTTGGTTTTCTTGTTAATTTTTGCTATTTTTACTACTTGTGACAAAAACCCCAAGTTGATACTTGACACTTTCATGTCACCCCCTTTTATTTACTATGTTTTTACTCGTTAATATCTTTAATTATGAATACTTAGAGCTTAATTTTATTTTTCTAGCAATTCTCAAAACACTGCCTTAAGGACACGACCCCAACCTTTAGTTGGGTTACTATACTATCGACGATTGTAGATAATCATACCGTAGGTTAGTGTCGTTGGTCACGATAAGCATCACTTGGCAATCTGATCATTTAACCAAACATGATGGGAGGACCAACAAGTATTCAGGTGTGTTGGATGATCATAAGTATTTTCTTCACCCTATGTCACCCTCTCAAGTCAATGAAGTATTCAAAGGATGAGTAAGTTGAGGGAGAAGAGGAAGAGTGAGGAGGAACATGTGGAAGTTGAGAGCCATGAAGAGGAGGAGAGGAGGAAGTTGAAAGGAAAGACCCAAGTATTGTTAGACAACTACAAGGAGATAAAAGAAGAAGTGGAGCCCAATAGTTCTTTGATCCTTATCACACATAGGGATCAAGTATTACAAACTAACCAATCTCATTCTTCTCTTTCAAATTCTATTTCCTTTCTTTTGCAGGATTATGAGGATGTCTTCCAAAAGGAGCTTCTAAGTGGGTTGCCTCCTCTTTGGGGGATTGAGCACCAAATTGATTTTGTGCCGGGGTCACAATTGCCAAACAAGTTGGCTTATTGAAGCAATCCGGAGGACACCAAGGAGCTACAAAGGCTAGTTGAGGAACTCCTCAACAAAGGTTAAGTGAAGGAGAGTAGGAGTCCATGTGTCGTGCCGGTTCTATTTGTTCCAAAGAAAGATGGAACATGGCGTATGTGTGCTGATTGTCGAGCCATCCGTGAGATTACACCTAGATAGGAGTAAATGAGCTGAATCCATGAAGAAGCTTCATGAAAAGGTGCGGATGCACTTAGAGAAGAAGAATGAAGAAGTAACCAAAAAGGCTAACAAGGGCCGCAAGAGGATTGCGTTTGAATCAGTTGATTAGGTGGGGTACACTTTCGCAAGGAGCGATTCCCTGCTCATTGCAAGACGAAGCTGATGCCAAGAGGTGATGGACCATTTCTGGTGCTTAAAAGACTCAACGACAATGCCTACAAGGTTGCCCTTCCTCTGGAGTATCAAGTGCATAACACTTTCAATATATGCTACCTGTCACCATTCCCAACTGTTGATGATGATGATCCATTGAATTTGAAGACGAATTATTTTCAAGAAGCAGAGAATGATGCAATCCGGATTACATCAAGACCATTCACACGAAACCAGACTCAACACCTTCAAAGGATGCAAGAGGTATTCATGAAGATTGAGGTCCTCGAGATGGTATTGATGACAAACAAGGGTTTACATGCCTTGAAGATTGCATGGGCGATACTTTTTGGCGAGCAGGAGCCACTTGGCGCATCTCACAATGGCTTAGGGGATGGCCCCAACTCGCCTAATGTTCTAGAATATAGCTAGAGTTCAAGGCCACGTAGGGAACCTCACCGTCTAGTTAGCGCATCACCCAAGCTACTAGGCGTGCCCGACTTGGCTTGCCCTTTTTCACTTTTTGGTCACTTTTGGGCCATTTCACCTAAAACTATAAATACCTAGTTTAGATTCATTTTAGACTTAGATTATTTTCAATGTTGAAAACTGAAAACTCATGTTTGAGTGTTGAGAGCTTAGTTAAGCTTTCGTTGCCTTTTTTGTTTTGAAATGTCGGTTGGTTGGGGATATCGATTCCCTTGAGGCCGTCGTAAGAGTAAGATGCTATTGTAGGATTTATCGATTGAGGTCTTTGGGTTTAATACACCCGTAGGTTGCCTTTGATTTCCTCTTTGTGTGTCTAATTATTTATCCTTACTTTCTTGTATTTTCAATTTCCGCATAGTTTGTGATTCCCCTTATAGGAATTACATCAAAGCTTATAAAATATTTCACTCACACTTGTTTGGCCTTGATTCCTAAGGTGGATTTCCCCTTCAAATTTCTCTCACCTGAGACGTATTAGTCTAAGCAATTTTTCCAACAAAATTATTTCCAAAATTTTAGCCAAAAGACTTAATCCTCTTTTGCATAGACTCGTTTCTGTTAATCAAAGTGGCTTTATTACGGGTAGGTTGATTACTGAAAATGTTATGCTTGCTCAAGAAATTGTTCATGGCATGTCTAAACCTAATGTAAGTGGTAATATTGCTATCAAATTAGACATGGCTAAAACTTATGATAGAATAGACTGGAATTTTCTTAAAGAAGTCCTTAAAAGATTTGGGTTTTTAGACAAATGGATCACTCTTATATGGAATCTTATTTCTAATGTTTGGTACTCCATTTTGATTAATAGCACTAGATATGGATTCTTCTCCTCCTCTCAAGTCTCAAACAGGTGAAGAATTATTAAAGTGTCTCATGTTAAAGAGTGAACAAGGACAAAAGTTACTTCCTTACTGGCCCTAAAGATAGTGCTTATAGGATTAATAAAATGAGTAGGTGTACTGGTTTTATAGATAATATATTCCCTTTACATACTTGTGTTGCCCCATTTATGTAGGGAAAAAATTTCTTACATTGATGACATGGTCACCAAGGTAGTCAAAAGACTCAATGGCTAGCAGGGTAAGATGATCACCTATGGTGGAAGAATTGCTCTGATCAAAAGCATTCTTCAGAGTCTTCCTACTTATACTCTCACTTCCATTAACCCCCCGATAGCACTCTTAATCTGTTAGAAAAACATTTTGCAAGATTTTTTGGGGGTTTCAATGAGAATAAATTCATGTACCACTGGAGATCATGCAAGAACTTATCTGTCCCTAAAGATGAGGGTGGAGTGGGCATTAGAAGTATAAATGATATTTCTAGAACATTGTCCATTAAGAGCTATGGCAGTATTATATATTATCAGATGGTGCAAGCAAGTTAGATATAACAAATATGACTTGGATGTTGATTCTATGTTAGTGTCCAACATGATCAAAGACAATGATACCAAAAACTTGAAGCTGAAAGGAATCATTCGAGACATTCGTCAGGCCATTAATGGGGAAGAAGTAAATGTTTCCCACTACTATAGAGAAGCCAACCAAATAGTTTACTTTTTTGCTAAACAAGCCTCCTCAAGTGGAAGTGGTACCTTCTATTATTTTTTTCATCAATTTCCTAAAGAGGTGAAGGGACTATTTCTACTAGATAAGTGGCAACTTCCTAGCATAAGGAGAAAATATGACAAACGTAATTTCTTTTGTTAGTTAAACTAGTGTATTTTGCTTGTAGTATGAAAGTCCATGTCATCATAGTCTTTCTATATATTGTTTAGTTTATCCTCATTGTTCTCTATCAGAGGTTAGGTCCATGTCCCACTATGCTTTTATAACTTTTTGGTTGTTATAGACATTGTAGGGGTCAAGCCTAACCCTCCACACCGTTAAGGTGATGGCTTAATTTTTTTAAAAAAAAATACATCAGTATACCCAACTAGACATCCTCAAAGTTTGAAGAAAAGTAACAAAAATGTTATTCAAATAAAAGAAGGGACAAATAGAAACCGAAATTTTACTGGTACAACTCAGAGTACAAGTCGACCTTCATATTTTTCTTAGTTTAAAAAAGAAGGTGCAATGAGGAGCGAGAGATTTGACCCAAAACTAGATTGAAGCCACCACCTGAAGGGACACCTAAGGAATCCCCCTTTTTTTTATATGAAAATAAGTGAAATATCATTGAAAAGAATCGAGAAGATCTTAACCAAACATCTATCTTTTAAGGAACTACTAGAATTTGAGATACCAACAAAACATATGTGTTTAAACCTTAGGGCCTAAACCATAAACCTTGCAGCCTAAACCATAAACGCTAAAATATAAACCCCAATCCCTAAATCATAAACCTGAGAGCCTAAACCCTTAACCATAAATCAAAAACCGAAAATCCTAAGCCTTAGAGCCTAAACCCTAAAACATAAATCACAAATCACAAATCTGAAACCCTAAACCTTAGGGCCTAAACCCTAAGCGATAAACCTTAAACCCTAAACCCATTAACCAAAACCTTAAGGCCTAAATCCTACACACTACGCCTTAGGGACTAAACCCTAAGGCATAAACTCTAAACCCTAAACCTTAGGGCCTAAAATCTAAACCCTAAACTCTAAACCCTAAACCTTAGGGCCTAAACCTAAACCCTAAATCTTAGAGCCTAAACCCCGAACCCAAACCATAGGGTATAAACCCTAAACCATATGGCATAAACCCTAAAAATTACTCTAAACCTTAGGGCCTAGACCCTAAAATTGAAACCTTAAATCATAAACTCTAAATCCTAAATCTTAGGTCCTAAACGTAAACCCTAAAACCTAAATCCTATGCCCTAACCTTATTGCCTAAACCCTAAACCTAAGTGCCTAAACCCTAATAATGCTTCTTCTTGATCCTTCACAGGTAGCATATCTTTATCCAATTCATCTTCATAGTGAACCCTTTTGTACTCTTCTAGAGGATCATGGGCATTATCAGTAGTCTTAGGGATTGTGTTGATGGTGCATTTTCCTTTGAACTAGCTAGTATTCTTCCTTTTTTCTAGGCTAAATATTGTTATTTTTCCTTTTTTTTTTTGCTTTCTCTAGAGATAATTTTTCTTATCTTCTTCTATTAGCTTCTCTTTTCTTCTAACTCATCTGCTCTGAAGCTTTATTATTTTGCCCTTGCTTTTTAGTGGTGTTTCTGTAAAAGTCCCTTCACCCACCCCATCAGACTGATCTAAAATAACATTAGAGTTCTCTTTATTTTATGACCTTCCTACGTAATATTTTGTTGCTGCTGCACCTAACTCATGGTATGAGTTGATGCCTGAAAATGACCCCTTGGATCAACATCTTTACATACAAGATTCCCTTTTTCTTGTAGAACTAGAGCATTAACCTCAACCATGCATGATTTAGCCTCACCCTCATCATCACTGACCCAATTCAAGCCCCCATAGACTCATAATCTAGAGAATCTTCAGCATCAAGGTTTATCTTCAATCAAAACTGGACACAGATTCTGAGTGTCATTTTGAGTAGTCATGTTGTTCTTGTTGTTGATGTTACCTTGTATCATAGGATCTTGACAAGTTGTGGTAGAGGGAGATCTAAGGTCAATGATAGGGTCATCCATATTAGAACTAGTGAACTACCACCCCTTTGTGCAAATTAGTGATTTTCTCATGCATACCCCCTTTCACACCTCCTGACTTCTTAGATGACAGATTCAGGTAAAACAACACAATAGTTAATGTGGTGGGGTTGATGGAGAATTGATTCAATACCTTTCTTATTGTTGGCATCCTTGCTTTGCCTGTTATTTGTTATAGAATGTATCTAGACTTAAATCTAGTAATATTCATAGCTATATTAAGGTAGAAGATTTATAGGAATCATTGTTGATTCATAGGAATTAATCTTAATTTCTTTCCTTAATTAACATCTAATGTATTGTATATATTCCCTGCTAACCTACAAAAATAATATAACATTTTCCATTAAATTACATGGTATCAGAGCCTAGTAGATCGTGTCATTTTGGCTGTGTTACGGAAGAAGATTTGATTTCTAATCCACTGATTTAGAGTGGTCAGTCTGTGTCACCGCCACCATAAAAGGAGGTAGAGTATATTTTCCGGCCAAACCAGTCTTCTCTAGCATCTTGGTGTGAAGCCAGTGACTGCCACACACTGCTCGTACTGTTTGCCTATTCATCACGCACCGGCACATGAAGGTGCATGTTCTAGCTGAATTGATTAGGTTTTGAATTTCTGGCGTCAGCTCATCATTTTCAGCGAATCTCAGGTTTGTTCTGGTGTTAAAACACGATTGGGAAAGTTTGTCCTTCACTTCCAAGTTTGTCTCTGTTGTGCGACATTGAATCTGATTTGTGATTTATGGTTCCGTGGTTGCTAGCTCCTACTTCAGTTCAGATAAATGGTGTTGTGTGGATAAACTGTTGGTTCATGTTTTCTTTTTCTAAACTACTTATTTAGGTATTTTATTGTTCACTGCTTACTCTAATATACTAGTCCAGTAGTCAATTTCTTTATTCTACGTTGGCAATTGGTTACTTGGTTGATAAAATCATTTCACTCTCTTCATCTGTGTTTGTGGGGTCACGAACTGACATACATGCTTCTAGTTATACTTGTTTTTGATGATTTCATATGCTACTAAAATATTTGGAGAAAATGACTAAAATGGTAACTCCTATATCTTTGGATAAAAGAATTTTGGTTTCAGCAGAAGAGTTTGCAAAATTCTTACAATATCAAAACTTACAAAAGAAATATGTTTCAGTTACCATCCTTGTTGAGTCAAGAAAAGCATGTCTTATATCCTCTTTGAATAAATGGGTGATCGATTCAGGTGCCAACAATCACATGACAGGTAACCCTAATATATACTCTGGCATTTGATCACACGGAGCACTTTTTCCTGTGACGGTTGCTGATGGTTCACTCTGTAAAATTATAGGATCTAGGACTATAAAACCAACATCCTCTATTACCTTGTCATTTATATTAGGTCTACCAAAGTTAGCCTTTAATTAGATGTATGTTAGTAAGTTTACTAGAGACCTAAAGTGTTTATCTCGTTCTTTCCTGATCATTGTTTGTTTCGTGATCTGAATACAAATAAAGTTATTGGAAAAGGACATGTATCTGATAATCTCTACATTCTTGATGAATATTGGGAGCCCCGATTTGTTGCCTGCTCTAGTGTCTGTCTCATTTTAAGGCACATTGTCGATTGGGACATCCTTCTTTTCTTACGTTGAAGAAGCTTTGTCCCCAATTTAAGAATATTTTTTCAGTGGATTGTGAGTCATGTCAATTTACCAAGCACCATCGTACCTCAACAAATCCAAGGGTTAATAAGCGGGTGGAGTCAATTTTTGAGTTGGTTCATTCTTATGTTTAGGGACCATGTCATGTTGTTTCCAAAATTGGATATAAGTATTTTGTCACATTTGTGGATGATTTCTCTCGAATGACTTGGATTTATTTTATGAAGAATCGTTTTAAAGTGTTTAACTACTTTTGTGACTTTTGTGACTTTTGTGCTAAGGTCAAAACTCAGTTTAATACTTTGATGCGCATTCTAAGGAGTGATAATGCTAAAGAATATATGTTAGAATTGTTCCAGTCATACATGAGACGACACGATATTCTCCATCAGACTTTATGTGTTGATACACCCTCTCAAAATGGAGTTGCCAATAGAAAGAATAGGCATTTGCTTGAGACATCTCGAGCACTTTTTTCCAAATGAAGGTCCCTAAACAATTTTAGGTTGATGCAGTCTCTACAACTTGTTTTTGATTAATCCCATGCCATCAACGATTCTTGTTGGTAATGTACCTTACATTGTTCTTTTTCCAAACAAGTCACTATTTCCAGTGGAGCCTAAGGTGTTTGGAAGCACATGTTATGTTTGAGATGTTCGGCCATCTATTACCAAGTTGGACCATAAAGCATTGAAGTGTGTTTTCTTGGGTTATTCTCGTTTTCAGAAGGGGTATCGATGTTATTCTGCTGAGCTTGGTAAATATTTGTCATCAAATGATGTGGTATTTTCAAAGACGACACCATTCTTCTATGCACCTCCCAGTTCGAAAACGCAAGGTGAGGAATATGAGTGGTTAGTCTGATAAGTTACTTGTGTTGTGACAAAACAATCAGATGATGTCCTTCAATCTCTTATTTCCCCTATTGAACACCATTTGGCTATTGGCCTACATCTTCTGCTCTGGCAAGACCACCAATTCCTCAAGTTTATTCGAGAAGACAAGAGATCGGTGATATATCTTCTGCACCGACTCCTTTTTTTATCAAATCTTTCTTCACCCAATCCTTCAGATGAACTTGGTCTCCCTAATTCTCTTCACAAAGGTAAAAGGACTTGTCATTCGACGTATTCCATTGGTAATTTTGTTTCTTATGATCGTTTATCCTCTACGATAAGGTCCTTGGTTGCTTCTTTAGACTCTATATATGTACCCAAAACAACAAAGAAAGCTTTCAATCATCCTGGATGGTATGATGCGATGCTTGAGGAAATACATGCCTTAGAGGAACATCACATATGGGATTTGGTGGATTTACCTAGTAGGAAGAAACCAATGGGATGTAAGTGGGTGTTCATAGTTAAAGTAAATCTAGATGGTTCTGTGGCAAGATTTAAGGTCTAGCTTGTGGCTAAAGGGAATGCTCAGACTTATGGGGTGGATTATTCAGACACTTCCTCTCCAGTTGCCAAACATACTTTCATCCGCTTGTTCATTTCTCTAGCTGCTTTTGAGAATTGGCCTTTACATTAGTTGGATATCAAAAATGCATTCCTTCATAGTGATCTTTAAGAGGAAGTATATATGGAGCAACCACCTCGTTTTGTTGCTCGGGGGGAGTATGGGAGATTGTGTTATTTGAAGAAGTCCATGTATAGCTTGAAAAAGAGTCCGCGAGCTTGGTTTGGGAAGTTCAGCGAGGTAGTCCTGGAGTTTGGGTTGAAAATGAGCAAATGTGATCACTCAGCCTTCTACCGACAATCAGTAGTTGGCACTATCCTATTGGTTGTGTATGTTGATGACATTGTTTTCACAGGAAGTGATTATGCGAGGATCTCTCCCTTAAATCGTTCTTGCATACTAGGTTTCATACAAAAGAATTGGATCCGTTGAAATACTTTTTGGGTATAGAGGTGAATAGAAACAAGAAAGGAATTTTGTTGTATCAAAGAAAGTACATTCTTGATATTCTTGCAGACACCTAAAGTTAGCAGCTAAACCTTGTAGTACTCCAATGGTTCCCAATGTGCAGCCTATGAAAAATGATGGCGACCTCTTTGATGATCGTGTGAGATACAGGAGGTTAGTTGGGAAGTTAAACTACCTCAGTGTGACTCGTCCACACATTGCTTTTGCAGTAAGTGTTGTCAGCTAGTTTATGTCCTCGCCATCAATCATTGGGCAGCTTTGGAGCATATTTTATGTTAATTGAAAAAAACCCTGGACTTGGGATATTGTATAGAAATCATGGTCATACTTGTGTTGAGTGTTTTGTAGATGTTGACTATGTCGGATCCAAAATTGATAGGAGATCGACTACAGGCTATTGTATCTTTGTTAGAAGGAACCTACTTTCATGGAGAAGTAAGTAGCAAAGTGTTGTATCTCAATCTAGTGCAGAATCTGAGTATAGAGCTATGTCACAGTCTACATGCGAGATCATGTGGATACATCATCTTCTAAATGAAATTCGTTTGGATCATCATACACCAACAAAACTTTGGTGTGATAATCAAGCTTCCTTGCATATTGCCTTAAATCCGGTTGTATCATGAAAGAACTAAACACATTGAGGTTGATTAAAATTTTATTCCTCAGAAGATTCAGGAAAACATGACTTCCACTGGCTACGTAAAGACAGGAGAGCAAGTAGATGATTTACTCACAAAGGCATTGAATGGAACTCAAGTTGATTATCTTTGTAACAAGCTGGGCATGATCAATATATATGTTCTAGCTTGAGGGGGAGTATTATAGAATGTATGTAGAATTAAATCTAGTATTATACATAGCTATATTTATAGGAATCACTGTTGATTCATAGGAATCAATCTTAATTTCTTTCCGTAGTTAGCACCTAATGTATTGTATAAATTCCCTGGAAACCTACTGCAATAAGATAACATTTTCCATTAAATTACATTATGAAATACTTTAGGGGAAAAACTGGGAATGGGGACAGCAACACTATCATGGGGTTGAGGGGTAGGGAGTATTGAGTCAATACCTTGCTTATTGTTGGAATCCTTGCTTTGATTGTCGTGATAAATTTTAGGGGAACCACTAGGGGTGGGCACTACAACACTACCATGTGGTTGAGGGGAGGGGTGAATTAAGTCAATACCTTTTTTATGTTCCTTACTGGTCTGATTCTGATGTGGTATTGGTTTATAAACCTGATTTTGTTTGTTGTTTTGGTGATTCCTCTTATTGTTTTGAGGATAGCCTCTAAAGTTCTTTTTCTTTTATGTCTGCCATTGGTCTTCTTGCATTTTTTATTTATCCAGATGAGTTCTTGATGGTTGTTCCTTGGTACCTAAAACACTAGCTGAAATATTATTCTTAACAAGCTGATAATTAATTTGTAGAGTAGTTACCTCAGTGTCATTTCCTTGTGTTGTTTTGGTTTTATTCTTATTTGCTGCTTCCACCTCCTTTTTTCTTCGATATTCATCATCTCTCCTCTTGACATTGCATGTATGAACCTTATGGCCTTGGTGTTTGTAGTAATCACTATCTTTACTTGTTGGAACCTGTGGAAAAATAGATGTTCATGCAAATATGGAGGAAACAAATCTAATATGAATAGAGTTATATACTTGGTGCTTAAACACATCAACAACCTCCTACTCATCAACTTTCCTTACATCAAATAGCCATCAAGGTGGCCTAAGTTGATACAGTTTGCAGGAAATTGCTTCCGTGATATAAAAATTACACCTTTGGGCCTAACCTTAAACCCAAATTTCTAAACCTTAAACCTTACATCCGAAATCGTAAACCCTAAACCTTTGGGCCTAAACCTAAACCCTTAGGGCCTAAACCCTAAACTTTAAACCTTAGGGTTCAATCCTAAACACTAAACCTTGGGGCGTAAACCCTACAACATTAACCCTAAACCCTAAACCTTAGGACCTTAACCTTTAACCTTATGGAATAAATCTTAAACCATAAACCACGATGATTCAAACCTTCCTTTGTTGTTTTGGGTATAGAGATGGAGTCTAAAGAAGCAACCAAGGACCTTGACGTAGAGGATAAACGATCATAAGAAACAAAATTAGAAATGGAGTACGTTGAATGACAAGTCCTTTTACCTTTGCGAAGAGAAATAGGGAGATCAAGATCATCTGAAGGATCAGGTGAGGAAAGATTTGATAACAAAGGATCCGGTGAAGAAGATGTATCACCGATCTCTCGTCTTCTCAAATAAACTTAAACAATTAGCGGTCTTGCAGGAGCAGGAGATGTAGGCCCACCTAAAATCTGAACCTTAAATTCGAAACCTTAAACCTTGGGCCCAAATCCTAAATCCTAAACCTTAAACCTTAGGGCCTTAACCTCAAACCCTAAACTCTAAACCTTAGGGCATAAATCCTTAAGTGTGAACCATAAATCCTAACCCCTAAACCCTAAACCTTAGGAGTTAATCCCTAAATCCTAAAATTTTTGGACTAAACCCTCAACCCCAAACCTTAGGGACTAAACCATAAATCCTAAACCCTAAACTAAGAGGGCCCAAACCCTGAATACTTAAACATAAACCCTAAATATTAAGGCCTAAATTTAAACCCTTAACCTTAAACCCTAAAACCCAAACCTTAATCCTAAATCCTAAAGGGCCGTTTGGTTATTGGTTATAATTATATGCATGTATTAGTTATGTAGGAATAAGTTATGAAGGTGTTAGTTATGTAGGAATAAGTTATGCAGGTATTAGTTATGCAGGAATAAGTTATGCAAGTATTAGTTATGTAGGAATAATAATACACAAAATATTTCTTATTGAAAGTTTGATTTGTCATAAATTAATTATGTACATGGCCCAAACAAAAATCAAGTAATTATGATATTGATTAAATATATTATTTTTTTCTAATCATGAATCACATTAAATTTATAGGAAAAATTAAAAGTGAATTAAGGAAGTCAAAACCTTAAGCGGTTATTGTTGATTCCTAAAATGCTACTTTGTGAATTCTAGCAAGAATACTTTTTATTATTTAAAGATATAAATATTTTAAACTATATAGTATAATTGCATATTAATTTGTATATATCACATCGATAATTCAACTACTGGTAACTAGTGCTAATTCATATATTATTGGGTCCCTACGTAATTTGGTCCTAAACTAAGCTACCCTTATTGAAAAAAAAGAAGGGTAAATACGTAATTTTATATTTTTAATACATGCATAGCTAATACCAACATAACTTATTCCATCTCTCTACCCTACATAGATTTCGTCAATAGATACCAAAATACTAAACACAAGGAAACACATCTCATAAGCTCAAAAATAGTCGTCGATTACAATCCATGTGAGACGAAGGTGCAAAGTTCTCATCCTGATAGTCAGAAAGCCTCATACTCAGGTGAAGAAGGTCAATTTATTGAACCTTCAATAGCTCAAGGCCTGACTGTGAACAAAATCGAGTACTTCAAACACAAAGAGATACATGAATTTCAAATGTTATAGAAGGCATGGGTAATTCTAAGCAGCCTCATCAAGACTTGACAATACTCAATAATTCTAAAGAAGTTGTGTCTAGTAGTGATCAACAAAATGTTCAACAAAGTTCCAACAATCGAATCAGAGAACCTCAAGGTAAGTGTCATAACAACTTTCTCTCAATATCTTCAGATAGGATTAATTGTGTTAGTAATAAATATGTACTTCAACAAATGAATGTAGGTGCTAATACAAGACCTCTTGTTGATCAAGCTAAGGTAACTATACTAATGCTCATCTGATGCTTAATGTGTAACACCACGTACCCTAGAAAGACCAACCAGCAGGCTTTTCAGAAGTTGCAGGTGCCACTGATAGGTGTCACCACCGGACCGTAGGGTGACCCATGGACTGTAGGTGGGGGTATGTTGTTGGCCACCTGCAACCCACCCAGAAACCCCCCAAAGAAAATTCAGCTAAGCGATGACCTACGCCTGGACCTATAGGTTGTAGCTGGGACCACGGTCCATAGACCAGGTCTGTGGATCATGGTTCGCAAAACCTATCCTCTGAAGTCGAGAAACGGCTAAACAGGACGGACCGTAGAATGGGCCATGGTCGGTGGATTAGGTCCGCCATTGGCCATGACAACTTTTAAGTTAGGGGTCATTTGGCCTTTTCCCTATGCGTTGGACCCCTAAACTACGTCGTTTAACCCCTAAATTGCGTAGCTTTGGTCAGTTTTAGCCTATTAACTTAATTGGAACTTACCCTAGTCAACTCATTCTCCTAAAATTCATTAAGTTGAACGAGATAAAGGAGAAAGAGTCGACCAAAACCTGTCAAGAACGCAACAAGGTTTAATTCAGTTCAAGCCCCGAAATCGAAAGATTTCTCCGTAAATTTCATCACCAGGTATGTGAGATTTCACTAGTGGGTTTCTTTCACCCATTAGGTCCCTAGAATTCAGTCAGATTCTTGATTTCGTACATCATGCTCTGTCCAGGGTATCTAGAATTTCAGATTTATGTTGTGATTTAGTTGTTAGACTAATCCAAATCAAATTATCATGTTTCTGTGGAATTATTTCTTAGTTCTTTCTTGAAACTTAGAACCCTAGTTGTAGAGATTAATTTAGTTCATGAATTACACTTGCTAGGTCAGTTTATTCAGTTATACATGCTCTTGTTAAGACTATTTCATTATCAGTATATAAATGTTGCATTTTCAGTTAACATGTTAGAATTTCGAGCTATTCAGTTTACTATAGTTTTGTTGTATTTCATACATTCCATTGGGAGTAGGCTTACTACCAAGTTGGACTAGGGTCCGTCCCCCTCATAGTCCCAGAACTACGTGCCCTCGTAGGTTAAATCCACTCTGTTGGGCATTAGTTTTAGTGATCACACCAGTCATGCCTCTATAGCCTTGAATAGGTATATTGGGTCCTCTTGATGGGGCGTTTATATCAGACTCCACATTTAGCTCATGTGATTTTATGTCGGTTATTAGTAGCTCCCACAGTCAGATTTTAGTGTATTGACCAGGTTATCAATTACAGTTCAGTATTCAGTTTTAGCATGAATAATCTTGGTCATTTCATTCAGTTATGTATATTGTTCCGCTTTATTCTTACTTGCATGCTTAGTACATTTCAAGTACTGACGCATACTATACGCTACATCTTTTTATGATGTAGGTTTAGGTCCTCAGCATTTCAGGTCACACATAGATCGGTTCCTGATCTTTAGTTCAGCAGATTCGATGGTGAGTCCTCATAATTAGAGGACGATAGACATGTTTCTATATTCAGTGTTTTCTTTTCAATTTTCAGTATTTGCTAGAGTTAGTTGGGCCATGTCCCAAAATCTCTAGTTATTCAAGTGTTAGTTATGTAGGAATAAGGTATGTAGGTATTGGTTATACAGGAATAATTTATGCAGATATGAGTTATGCATGTATTAGTTATGTAGGAATAATAATACATGAATTATTTCTTTTTGAAAGTTTGATTTGTCATAAATTAATTATATTCATGGCCCAAACAAAAATCAAGTAATTATGATATTGATTAAATATATTGTTTTTTTCTAATCATGGATCACATTAAATACATAGGAAAAATTAAAAGTGAATTAAAGAATTCGGTACCTTATGAAAGTCGGACAAATTATAGATAATGTGGAGAATTCAAAGACTGTTGTCAAAGAGACATGAGGAAATAACTTAAGTGGTTATTGTTGCTTCCTAAAATGCTACTTTGTGAATTCTATCAAGTAAACTTTTTATTGTTTAAAGAAATAAATATTTTAAACTATATATTATAATTGTATATTAATTTGTATATATCATATCGATAATTGAACTACTGATAACTAGTGCTAGTTCATATATTACTGGGTCCGTACATAATATATGTATAATTAATACCCACATAACTTATTCAATCTCTCTACCCTACATAGATTTCCTCAATATATGCCAAAATACTCAACACAAAGAAAACACATCTCATAAGCTCGGAAACAGTCGTCGATTATAGTCCAGGTGAGACGAAGGTGCGAAGTTCTAATCCTAATAGTCAAAAAGTCGCATACTCAGGTGAAGAAGGTCAATTTATTGAAACTTCAATATCTCAAGGCCAGGCTGTGAACAAAATCGAGTACTTCAAACACAAAGAAATACATGAATTTCAAATGCTATAGAAGGCATGGGTAATTTTGAGAAGCCTCATAAAGACTTGACGATACTCAATAATGCTAAAGAAGTTATTTCTAGCGGTGATCAACTAAATGTTCAACAAAGTTCCAACAATCGAATCACAGAACCTCAAGGTAAGTGTCATAGCAACTCTGTCTCAATCTCTTCGGATAGGATTAATTAATTGTGTTAGTAATAAAGATGTACTTCAACTAATGAATGTAAGTGCTAATATAAAACCTCTTGCTGATCAAGGTAAGTATACTAATGCTTCTCTGATACTTAATGTGTAACACCACGTACCTTAGAAAGACTAACCAGCAGGCTTTTCAGAAGGTGCAGGTGCAACCCATGGACCGTAGGGTGACCCATGGACCGTTGGTGGGGTCCGTGGTTGGCCACCTACAACCCGCCTAGAAACCCCCCAGAAAATTCAGCTAAGGGTTGACCTATGCCTGGACCTATAGGTCGTAGGTGGGACCATGGTCCGTGGATCGTGGTCCTAAAAAAACCCTAGAAAACCCCAACCCATCTCCAGGACCTACGGGCCGTAAGTGGGACCACGGTCCATGGATCATGGTACGTAGAAAAACACCAAAAAACCTTGACCCACGCCCAGGATCTACAGACCGTAGGTAGAACCATGGTCAGTGGACCACTTCTGTGGAACGTGGACCACAGAATCTATCCTGTAAAGCCGAACGACGGCTGACCAGGACTGAGCGTAGGGTGGACCACGGTCCGTGGACCAGGTCCGTTGTTGGACATGACAACTTTTAAGTCAGGGATCATTTGGTTTTTTTCCTACGCGTTGGACCCTAATCTATGTCGTTCAACCCCTAAACAACGTAGTTTTGGTCAGTTATAGCCTAGTAACTTAATTGGAACTTACCCTAGTCAACTCATTCTCCTAAAATTCATCAAGTTGAACGAGAAAAGGGAGAAAGAGTCGACCAAACCCTGTCAAGAGCGCAACAGTGTTTTCTTCAATTCTAGCCCCGAAATCGAAAGATTTCTCCGTAATTCCATCACCAGGTATGTGATATTTCACAAGTGGATTTCTTTTACCCATTAGGTCCCAAGAATTCAGTCAGATTCTTAATTCTCTACATCATGCTCTGGCCTAGGGTTTCTAGAATTTCAGATTTATGCTGTGATTTAGTTGTTAGACTAATCCAAATCAAATTATCTTGTTCACGTGGAATTATATCTTAGTTCTTTCTTGAAACTTTGAACCCTAGTCGTAGAGATTAATTTAGTTCATGAATTACACTTGCTAGGTCAGTTTATTCGGTTATACATGCTCCTGTTAAGAATGTCTCATTAACAGTATATTAATTTTGCATTTTTAGTTAACATGTTAGTATCTAGACCTTTTTACTTTATTACAGTTTTGTTGTATTTCATAAATTATTTTTGGAGTTGGATTAATACCGAGTTGGACTAGGGTCAGTCACCCTCATAGTCCCAAAACTATGTGCCCCCGATAAGTTAAGTGCACTCTGTTGGGCATTAGTTTTAGTGATCACGCCAGTCATGCCTCTATACCCTTGGCAAGGTATATTGGGTCGTCTTGATGGGGCGTTTACATCTGACTCCACATTTAGCTTATGTGATTTTATTTCGATTATTAGTAGCTGCCACAGTCATATTTTAGTGTATTGACCAGGTTATCAATTACAGTTCAGTATTCAGTTTTAGCTTGAATAATCTTAGTCATTGCATTTAGTTAGTTCATGTTCAATATTTTCAATATAGTATCATCCTCATCTTACATCATTGCTCAGTTATATACCTTGTTCAGTTATGTATATTGTTTAGCTTTATTCTATCCCGCATGCTCAGTACCTTCCAAGTACTGACGCATACACTTCGCTACATCTTTTCGTGATGTAGGTTCAGGTCCTCAATATTCAGATCACGCATAGATCAATTTTCGATCTTCAGTTCAGCAGCTTCGATGTTGAGTCCTCATATTTTGAGGACGATAGACATGTTTTTATATTTAGTCTTTTCTTTTCAATTTTTAGTATTTGCTAGACTTAGTTGGGGCATGTCCGAGGATTTCTAGTTATTCAGTTGTTAGGTATGTAGGAATAAGTTATGCAGGTATTAGTTAGGCATGAATAAGTTATGCATGTATTGGTTATGCATGTATTAGTTATTTAGGAATAATAATAAATGAATTATTTCTTATTGAAAGTTTGATTTCTCATAATTATATACTTGGCCCAAACAAAAATCAAGTAATTATGATATTGATTAAATATATTGTTTTTTTCTAATCATGAATCACATTAAATACATAGCAAAAATTAAAAGTTAATTAAAGAATTCGGTACCTTATAAACGTCGGACAAATTATCGATAATGTGGATAATTGAAAAAATGTTGTCAAAGAGAAATGAGGAAACAACTTAAGCGGTTATTGTTGCTTCCTAAAATGCTACTTTGAGAATTCTAGCAAGAATACTTTTTATTGTTTAAAGATGTAAACATTTTAAACTATATATTATAATTGTATATAAATTTGTATATATCATATTGATAATTCAACTAATGATAACTACAGCTAATTCATATATTACTGGGTGACTACGTAATTTGGTTCTCAACTAAGCTACCCTTCTTGAAAAAAAGAAGGGGTAAATATATAATTTTATAATTTTAATCCATGCATAACTAATACCCATATAACTTATTCCATCTCTCTACCCTAGATAGATTTCCTCAATAGATGCCAAAATACTCAATACGAGGAAATACATCTCATAAGTTCAAAAACAGTCATCGATTACAGTCCAGGTGAGACGAAGGTTCAAAGTTTTCACCCTAATAATCAAAAAGTCGCATACTCAGGTGAAGAAGGTCAATTTATTGAACCTTCAGGAGCTCAAGGCCAGGCTGTGAACAAAATCGAGTACTTCAAACACAAAGAGATACATGAATTTCAAATGTTATAAAAGGCCTGGGTATTTCTGAGCAGCCTCATCAAGACTTGAGGATACTCAATAATGCTAAAGAAGTTATGTTTAGCAGTGATCAATGAAATGTTCAACAAAGTTCCAACAATCGAATCACAGAACCTCAAGGTAAGTGTCATAGCAACTCTTTCTCAATCTCTTCGGATAGGATTAATTGTGTTAGTAAT
Organism: Solanum okadae; assembly: GCA_036553675.1. Taxonomy (NCBI): domain Eukaryota; kingdom Viridiplantae; phylum Streptophyta; class Magnoliopsida; order Solanales; family Solanaceae; genus Solanum; species Solanum okadae. The sequence continues at coordinate 34,763,281 of CM071682.1, read as the reverse complement.
AAAGATGCACTTCAACAAATGAATATAAGTGCTAATACAAGACCTCTTGCTGATTAAGGTAAGTATACTAATTCTCATCCTATGCTTAAATGAAGTTGCAGGTGCCACCCACGGACCGTAGGGTGACTCATGGTCCGTAGGTGGGGTCCATGGCGAGCCACCTGAAACCCCCTAGAAATTTCAGCTAAGGGTTGACCTACGCCTGGATCAACAGGTCATAGGTGGGACCACGGTCCGTGGATCATGGTCCGCATAAAAACCCTAGAAAACCCCGAACAATGGTCAGGACCTACGTGCAGTAGGTGGAACCACGGTCCATGGACCAGTTCTGTGTATAGTGGTTCGTAGAAAAACGCTAGAAAATCCCGACCCACTCCCATGATCTACAAACCATAGGCTAAACCACGATCAGCGGACCAGGTCTATGGAACGTGGTCCGCAGAACCTATCATCTAAAGCCGAACAACGACTAACCAGGATGGACCGTAGGGTGGACCATGGTCCCTGTACCAGGTCCATCTTTGGCCGTGACAACTTTTAAGTCAGGGGTCATTTGGTCTTTTCCCTATGCGTTGGACCCCTAAACTATGTCGTTTAACCCTAAACTACGTACTTTTGGTCAGTTTTAGCCTAGTAACTTAATTAGAACTTACCCTAGTCAACTCATTCTCCTAAAATTGAACAAGTTGAACTAGAAATGGGAGAAAGAGTTGACTAAACCCTGTCAAGAACGCAACAAGCTTTTCTACAATTCCAGCCCCAAAATCAAAAGATTTCTTCGTAATTTCATCACCAGGTATGTGAGATTTTACTAGTGGGTTTCTTTCACCCATTAGGTCCCTAGAATTCAGTCAGATTCTTGATTCTAGACATCATGATCTGGCCTAGGGTTTCTAGAATCTCAAAATTATGTTGTGATTTAGTTGTTAGACAAATCCAAATAAGATTATCATGTTTCCATGGTATTATTTCTTAGTTCTTTCTTGAAACTTAGAACCCTAGTTGTAGAGATTAATTTAGTTCATGAATTACACTTGCTAGGTCAATTTATTCAATTATACATGCTCCAGTTAAGAATGTCTCATTAACAATATATTAATGTTGCATTTTCAGTTAACATGTTAGAAAATCAAGCTATTCAGTTTATTACAGTTTTGTTGTATTTCATAAATTCTATTGGGAATAGGCTTAATACCGAGTTGGACTAGGGTCAGTCACCCTCATAGTCCCCAAACTACGTGCCCCGGTAGGTTAGGTCCACTCTGTTGGGCATTACTTTTTGTGATCACGCAAGTCATGCCTCTGTACTGTTGGCAAGGTATATTGGGTATTCTCGATGGGGGTTTACATCGGACTCCATATTTAGCCCATGTAATTTTATGTCGGTTAGTAGTAACTCCCACAGTCAGATTTTAGTGTATTGACCAGGTTATCAATTACAGTTCATTATTCAATTTTAGCATGAATAATCTTGGTAATTGCATTCAGTAAGTTCATGTTCCATATTTTCAGTATAGTATCATGCTCATCTTACATCATTTCTCAATTATATGCCTTGTTCAATTATGTATATTGTTCAGCTTTATTCTATCTTGCATGCTCAGTACCTTTCTAGTGACGCATACTCTGCGCTACATCTTTTCCTGATATAGGTTTTGGTCCTCAGCATGAAGATCACGTATAGATCAGTTCCCGATCTTCAGTTCAACAGCTTCGATGGTGAGTCCTTAGATTTCGAGGGCGATAAAAATGTTTCTATGTTTAGCCTTTTCTTTTCAATTTTCAGTATTTGCTACAGTTAGTTGGGGCATGTCCTAGGATCTCTAGTTATGCAGGTGTTAGTTATGTACGAATAAGTTATGCAGGTATTAGTTATGCAGGAATAAGTTATGCAGGTATTAGTTATGCAGGTATTAGTTATGCAAGTAATAGTTACGTAGGAATAATAATACATGAATTATTTCTTATTAAAAGTTTGATTTGTCATAAATTAATAATATACATGGCCCAAACAAAAATCAAGTAATTATGATATTTATTAAATATTTTTTCTCTAATCATGAATCACATTAAATACATAGGAATATTAAAAGTGAATTAAAGAATTCGGTACCTTATAAAAGTTAGAGAAATTATCGATAATGTAGAGAATTGAAAGACTGTTGTCTAAGAGAAATGAGGAAAGAACTTAAGTTGTTATTGTTGCTTCCTAAAATGATACTTTGTGAATTCTAGCAAGAATACTTTTTATTGTTTAAAGATATAAATATTTTAAATATATATTATAATTGTATATTAATTTGTATATATCATATCGATAATTCAACTACTGATAACTAGTGCTAATTCATATATTACTAGGTCCCTACGTAATTTGGTCCTAAACTAAGCTACCTTTTTTGAAAAAAAAAGGGGTAAATATGTTATTTTATAATTTTAATCCATGCATAACTAATACCCACATAACTTATTAAATCTCTCTACCCTACATAGATTTCCTAAATAGATACCAAAATACTCAACACAAGGAAACACATCTCATAAGCTCAAAAACAGTCGTCGATTATAGTTCAGGTGAGACGAAAGTGCACAGTTCTCATGCTATTAGTCAAAAAGTCTCATACTCAGGTGAAGAAGGTCAATTTATTGAACCTTCAATAGCTCAAGGCCAGGCTGTGAACAAAATCGAGTACTTCAAATACAAAGAGATACATGAATTTCAAATGTTGTAGAAGGCATGGGTAATTTTGAGCAGCGTCATCAAGACTTGACAATACTCAATAATGCTGAAGAAGTTATGTCTAGCAATGATCAACCAAATGTTCAACAAAGTTTCAGCAATCAAATCACAAAACCTCAAGGTAAGTGTCATAGCAACTATATCTCAATATCTTCTGATAGGATCAATTGTGATAGTACTAAAAATGTACTTCAACAAATGAATGTAAGTGCTACCCTCAGAAAACCCCAACCCACACCCAGGATCTACGGACCGTAGGCTAAACCATGATCAGTGGACCAGGTCGGTGGAACGAGTTCCTGAAAACCTATCCATAGAAGCCGAACGACGGCTGACCAGGACGGACTGAAGGGTGGATCACGGCCCGTGGACCAGGTCCGTCGTTGGCCGTTACAGCTTTAAGTCAGGGATCATTTAATCTTTTTCCTATGCGTTAGACCCCTAAACTACGTTGTTCAACCCCTAAACTACGTAGTTTTGGTCAGTTTTAGCCTAGTAACTTAATTAGAACTTACCCTAGTCAACTCATTCTCCTAAAATTCATCAAGTTGAACGAGAAAAGGGAGAAACAGTCGACCAAACCCTGTCAAGAAAGCAACACGGTTTTCTTCAATAACATTCCCGAAATCAAAAAAATTCTCTGTAAATTTCATCACCAGGTATGTGAGATTTCACTAGTGGGTTTCTTTCATCCATTAGATCCCGAGAATTAAGTCAGATTCTTGATTCTCTACATCATGCTTTGACCTAGTGTAAATTTTAGATTTATGTTGTGATTTAGTTGTTAAACTAATCCAAATCAGATTATCATGTTTCCGTGGAATTATCTCTTAGTTCTTTCTTGAAACTTAGTACCCTAGTTGTAGAGATTAATTTAGTTCATTAATTACACTTGCTAGGTCAGTTTATTCAGTTAAACATGCTCTAGTTAAGAATGTTTCATTATCAGTATATTAATATTGCATTTTCAGTTAACATGTTAGAATCTCAAACTATTTAGTTTACTACAGTTTTTTTGTATTTCATACATTCTATTAGGAGTAGGCTCAATACTGAGTTTGACTAGGGTCAGTCACCCTCATAGTCCTAAAACTACGTGCCCCCATAGGTTAAGTCCACTCTGTTGGGCATTAGTTTTTGTGATCACGCCGGTGATGCCTTTATAACCTTGGCAAGGTATATTCGGTACTCTCGATGGGGAATTTACATCGGACTCCACATTTAGCTCATATGATTTTATGTCAGTTATTAGTAGCTCCCACAGTCAGCTTTTGGTGTATTGACTAGGTTATCAATTACAGTTCAGTATCCAATTTTAGCATGTATAATCTTGGTTATTTTATTCAGTTAGTTCATGTTCAATATTTTCCGTATAGTATCACGGTCATCTTACATCATTGCTTAGTTATATGCCTTGTTCAGCTATGTACATTGTTAGCTTTATTCTATCCTGCATGCTCAGTACCTTTCGAATACTGATGCATACTCTGCGCTACATATTTTTGTGATGTAGGTTCAGGTCCTCAGCATTCAGATCATGCATAGATCTATTTCTGATCTTCAGTTCACCAGCTTCGATGGTGAGTCCTCAAATTTCAAGGACGATAGACATGTTTCTATACTTAGTATTTTCTTTTCAGTTTTTATTATTTTCAAGAGTTTGTTGGGGCATGTCCTAGGATCTCTAGTCAGTTAGAGACTTTATTTCAAACATAGTTAGATTCAACTTTAACATTTGAGTTTTGTTTCAGTATCTTAAATTCTTCTCAGTTATATATTCAGATAGTACTGGGTATTCTATCATTTTAGTTTACCCTATGTTTTAAGCTTCCGCACAGTATATCTTGTTTCAGTTTATCTTTAAGTATGCTTATGATATTCCAGTAGGGTTATCTTAGGGTCACTCGTGATCTTAGGTCCCGTGTATGCGTCCTGGGGTTGCTTCGGAGCATGACAAACTTTGTATTAGAGCACTAGGTTTAAGAGTCCTAGGATGTCTGAAAAGCCGCACTATGTAGAGTCCTTTTAAAAAGTCTGAAGTGCACCACATATAATGAGAGGGAGCCTACGAAGTGTGTTAGGAAAACTTCATTCTCTTTGTTATTCTTATCGTGTGTGAGGTATGATCCAATTTCCTCGTTCTAATCTATCGTTATGCGCTTAAGATCATGCCTTGTCGTAGAGCTTATGCATGGAATGCTAATGCACGCAATGTTAATGCAGTTCCTCTAGTCCCAAACCATGAGGTTTCGAATGTACAGTTTTGGAATTCAATTCAGCTTTTGTCTCAGAGTATGACAAACCAGGAAAATCAGCAGGTTCTAGTTCCTGCTAATAGTAATGGTAGATCAGTCAGTTGCAACTAGAGTTCGAGGTTTTTATAGGATAAATCTGTCTTTGTTTTTAGGGCCATAAGTTGGTGAGGTCCCACATAATATCATTGATTAGGTTAAGAAAGTCTTTGGAGTGATGCAAGTGACTAGTAGTGATAGGTGGAATTGGCATCCTACCAGCTTAAGGATGTGGCTCACATATGGTTCACTCAGTAGAAAGACAACATGGGCCACTTTGCTTTTTGTAACTCCCAATATAGCAGTAAACTTCGGTGTCAATCCAGAAACTTTTTTAGAACCCTTCTCAGTCCCTACTCCACTCAGTGACCCAGTTATAAGTAAACGACTATATAGAAATCACCATGTCACAGTCTTATAGAAAGTCACCTCAGTAGAGTTCCTCCCAAGAGAAAAATAAACTTTGGAATTGATCTCCTTCAAGGTACCCACCTTATTTCTATTCATCCCTACAGAACGGCTCCAACTGAGCTTAAGGAGTTGAAAGAGTAGTTGAAAGACCTTCTAGTTAAGGGATTTATTAGACTCAATGTTTGCTCATGGGGTGCACCAGTGTTGTTTGTCAAAAACAAAGATGGTTCTCTCAGGATGTGCATTGACTATCGATAGTTGAAAAAAGTCACAATCAAGAATAAGTACCCCATCCCTAAGATTGATGACTTGCTTGACCAACTTTCGTGTGCTAGTCATTCCTCGAAGATAGACCTCAGATCCGATTATCATCAGCTCAGAGTCAGAGATAGTGATACTCCAAAAACAGCCTTCAGAACTCGGTATGGTCATTATGAATTTGTAGTTATGTCATTTGGACTAACCAAAGCTCCTGCAACTTTCATGGATTTGATGAACAAAGTGTTAAAGCAGTATTTGGACTTGTTCGTTATCGTCTTTATTGATGATATCTTCATTACCCTAGGAATGAGGAAGAACATGTGACTCATTTGAGGGTTGTCCTGCAAACTCTCACAAATCGCCAGTTCTTCGCTAAGTTTAGCAAGTATGAGTTTTGGTTGCAATCATTTGCTTTCCTTGAGTATATAGTGTCTAGCGAAGTAAACCAAGTGTATTCTCAAAAAGTAGATGTAGTGAAGCAATGGCCCAGACCTATCTCTCCTATATATATCTGAAGTTTCTTGGGTCAATCAGGTTATTACAGAAGTTTTGTGGAATGATTTTTATCCATAGCTTCTCCATTGATTAAGTTGACTCAGAAAAAGGTTAAGTTTCAGTGGTCATACGAGTGTGAGAAATCCTTTGCAAAATTGAAAACTAGGTTGACTACAACTCCTTCTTTGACTCTACCAGAGGGTTCAGACGGTTATGTGATCTATTATGATGCATCCAGAGTCGGCCTAGGTTGTGTGTTGATACAGCGGGGTAATGTTATAGCTTATGCTTCTAGACAGATTAAGGTGCATGAGAAAACTATCTGACTCATGACCTCAAGTTTGCAACGGTGGTATTTTCCCTAAAGATTTGGAGACATTACTTGTATGGTGTTCACGTATATGTATTCACAGACCATAAGAGCCTTCAGTATGTGTTCACCCAGAAAGAGTTGAATCTTCGCCAGAGGACATAACCTGAATTCCTCAAGGACAAAGATATGAATGTACTTTTTCATCCTGGTAAGGCCAATATCGTAGCAAATGCTCTTAGTAAGTCATTTATGGGTAGTGTAGCACATGTTTATCTCCTTTAAGGTACCCACCCTATTTCTATTCCTCCTTACATAATGGATCCAACTGTGCTTAAGGAATTGAAAGAGTAGTTGAAAGACCTTCTAGATAAGAGATTTATTAGACCTAATATTTCCCCATGGGGTGCACCAGTGTTGTTTGTGAAAAACAAAAATAGTTCTCTCAGGATGTGCATTGACTATCGATAGTTGAACAAAGTCACAATCAAGAATAAGTACCCATCCCTAAGATTGATGACTTGTTTGACCAACTTTAGGGTACTACTCATTTCTCGAAGATAGACCTCAGATTCGATTTTCATCAGCTCAGAGTAAGAGATAGTGATACTCCAAAAATAGCCTTCAGAACTCGGTATGGTCATTATGAATTTGTAGTTATGTCATTTGGACTAACCAAAGCTCCTGCAACTTTCATGGATTTGATGAACAGAGTGTTAAAGCTGTATTTGGACTTGTTCGTTATTGTCTTTACTAATGATATCTTCATTACCCTAGGAATGAGGAAGAACATGTGACTCATTTGAGGGTTATCCTGCAAAATCTCAAAGATAGCCAGTTCTTTGCTAAGTTTAGCAAGTATGAGTTTTGTTTGCAATCATTTGCTTTCCTTGGGCATATAGTGTCTAGCGAAGTAAACCGAGTGGGTTCTCAAAAAGTAGATGTAGTGAAGCAATGGCCCATACCTATCTCTCCTACATATATCTGAAGTTTCTTGGGTCTATTAAGTTTTACAGAAGGTTTGTGGAATGATTTTCATCCATAGCTTCTCCATTGATTAAGTTGACTCAGAAAAAAGTTAAGTTTCAGTGGTCATACGAGTGTGAGAAAAGCTTTACAAAATTGAAAACTAGGTTGACTACAACTCCTTCTTTGACTCTACTAGAAATTTCAGACGGTTATATGATCTATTATGATGCATCCAGAGTCGGCCTAGGTTGTGTGTTGATACAACGGGGTAATGTTATAGCTTATGCTTCTAGACATATTAAGGTGCATGAGAAAAACTATCTGAATCATGACCTCGAGCTTGCAGCGGTGGTATTTACCCTAATGATTTGGAGACATTACTTGTATGGTGTACACGTATATGTATTCACAGACTATAACAGCCTTCAGTATGTGTTCACCCAGAAAGAGTTGAATCTTTACTAGAGGAGATGACTTGAATTACTCAAGGCCAATGATATGAATGTACTTTATCATCCTGGTAAGGCCAATATAGTAGCAGATGCTCTTAGTAAGTCATCTATGGGTAGTGTAGCACATGTTGATGAAAAAACAAAAGAACTAGCGAAAGATGTTCACAGGCTTGCTCGCTTGGAAGTTTGCCTTATGAGCATATTATAAGGTGGTGTAATAATAGTTCAAAATGGGTCAGAATCTTCATTAGTAGTGGAGGTTAAGGAAAAAAAATATAGTGATTTGATATTGCTTCAACTCAAGGGTGTAGTTCATTAGCAGAGAGTTGAGGTTTTCTCGCGGGGGAGATGGTGTGCTTCGCTATCAGGGTCATTTATGTGTTCCTAAAGTGGGTGAGTTGAGACAACAAATTCTTGAAGAAACCCATAACTCCAGGTATACTATTCATCCAGGTTCCACCAAGATTTACCATGATCTGCGAGAAGTCTTTTGGTGGAATTGTATGAAAAAGGATATAGCACATTTTTTGGTTAAGTGCCCATATTTCCAACAAGTAAAGGTAGAACATCTGAAACCAGGAGGTATGACTCAAGAGATTAACATTCCTACTTGGAAGTGGGAAGTGATCAACATGGACTTTATTACAGGTTTACCTCGTACTCGTAGACAGCATGACTCCATTTGGGTGATAGTTGACAGAGTTACTAACTTTTGGCACTTTTTGGTTGTTAAGACTACAGATTCAGCAGAAGACTACGCCAAGCTTTCCATTAATGAGATAGTTAGGTTGCATGGGGTTCCTTTGTCTATCATCTCAAATTGAGCTCATTTTTGAAAGTCATTTCAGAAAGGTCTTGGTACTTAGGTTAATTTTAGCACAACATTTCATCCAGAGACAGATGGTCAGGCAGAGTGTAACATTTAGACCTTAGAGGACATGTTGAGAACTTGTGTGATCGACTTCAAAGGTAGTTGGGATGATCACCTTCCTCTTATAGAGTTTGCCTACAATAATAGTTACCATTCTAGCATTCAGATAGCCCCTTATGAGGCATTATATGGGCATAGATGTAGATCTCCACTTGGTTAGTTTGAAGTAGGTGAAGAAGCCTTGATAGGGACAAATTCGGCTTATGATACCATGGAAAAAGTTCAACTCATTAGAGATTGACTTAAGACAGCCCAGAGTCGCCAGAAGTCCTATGCAGATGTAAGGAGAAGGGACTTGGAGTTCCAAGATGATGATTCAGTTTTCCTGAAAGTGCCACCTATAAAGGGGGTGATGAGATTTGGCAAGAAATGGAAGCTCAGTTCTAGATATGCAGGCCCTTACAAGATCTTGAAAAGAGTTAGTAAAGTGGCTTATGAGTTAGAGTTTCCAGCAAAACTAGCAGCAATGCATCCGGTCTTTCACATTTCATTGTTGAAGAAGTGTGTGGGTGATCCAGCATCTATAGTACCATTGGAAAGTGTGGCTATGAAGGATAGTCTCACTTATGAGGATGTGCTAGTTGAGTTTCTTGCCGTCAAGTTTGAAGGTTGAGAAACAAGGAAGTCGGTTCAGTAAAGGTTTTGTGGAGGAGTCGGTCTGTAGAGGGAGCTACTTGGGAAGCAGAAGCAGCCATGAAGGACAAGTATCCTCATCTCTTTCCTTCCAATTCCATTCCAGCTTGAGGTAATAGTTTCTCTCCACTATCTCAGTTTACTCTTGCATGAACTCAGTCTTAGTATCATGTTATTTCAATTGGTCTTGCATATTCAGCATTTTTGCATGACCTTAGAAATAAATTCAGTCACAAATCAATTTTTTGCACATAGTGGTAAGGTTTGTAGCTCTTTCCCTCCAAATTCACATAGTTTAAACTTCATTCAAGGACGAATGTTTCCAAGGGGAGATAATGTAACACCCCGGACACTAGAAAGACCAACCAGCAGGCTTTTCAGAAGTTGCAGGTACCACTAATGTACCGTAGGGTGACCCACGGACCACAGGTGGGGTTTCGTTGTTGGCAATCTACAACCCACCTAGAAACCCCCCCTGAAAATTCAGCTAAGGATTGACCTACGCCTGGACCTACGGGTAGTAGGTAGGACCACAATCTGTGGATCGTGGTCTGCAGAAAAGCCGTAGAAAACCCCGACCTATGGCCTTGACCTACAGACTTTAGATGGGACCACGGTCTGTGGACCAGGTACGTGGATCGTGGTCCGCAGAAAAACCCCGACCCACTGCCAGGATCTATGGACTGTAAGTTGAACCACGGTCCGTTGAATGTGGTCCACAGAACCTATCCTCTAAAGTCGAATGACGGCTGACCAGGATGGACTATAGGGTGGACCACGGTCCATGGACCTGGTCCGTCGTTGGCCCCGACAGCTTTTAAGTCAGGGGTCATTTGGTCTTTTCTCTATGCGTTTGACCCCTAAACTACGTCGTTTAACCCTTAAACTCCGTAGTTTTGGTTAGTTTTAGCCTAGTAACTTAATTAGAACTTACCATACTCAACTCATTCTCCTAAAATTCATCAAGTTGAACGAGAAAAGGGAGAAAGAGTCGACCAAACCCTCTCAAGAACGCAAAGCGTATTTCTTTAGTTCCAGCCCTGAAATAGAAAGATTTCTCCATGAATTTTGTCACCAGGTACGTAAGATTCACTAGTGGGTTCCTTTCACCTATTAGGTCCCTAGAATTCAGTTAGATTCTTGATTCTCTACATCATGCTCAGACCTAGGGTTTCTAGAATTTTAGATTTATGTTGTGATTCAATTGTTAGACTAATCCAAATCAGATTATCATATTTTCATGGAATTATTGCTTAGTTCTTGCTTGAAACTCATAACCCTAGTTGTGTAGATTCTTTAGTTCATGAATTACACTTTCTAGGTCAGTTTATTTAGTTATACATGCTCTAGTTAAGAATGTTTCTTTATCAGTATATTAATGTTGCCTTTTCAGTTGACATGTCAGAATCTCGAGCTATTAGGTTTATTACAGTTTTGTTGTATTTCATACACTCTTTTAGGAGTAGGTTTAATACCGAGTTGGACTAGGGTCAGTCACCCTCATAGTCTCAGAACTACGTGACCCCGTAGGTTAAGTCCCCTTTATTGGGCATCACTTTTAGTGATCAGGCAGTCATGCCTCTATACCCTTGGCAAGGTATATTGGATCCTCTTGATGGAGCGTATACATCGGACTCCATATTTAGCTCATGTGGTTTTATGTCAGTTATTAGTGGCTCCTACTTTTAGATTCTAGTGTATTGACCATGTTATTTAATATAGTTCAGTATTCAGTTTCATCATGTATAAACTTGGTCAATGTATTGTGTTAGTTCATGTTCAGTATTTTCAGTATAGTATCATGCTCATCTTATATGATTGCTCAGTTATATGCCTTGTCCAGTTATGTATATTTTTCAGCTTTATTCTATCATGCAGGCTCAATACCTTTCAAGTACTGACGCATCCTCTGCGCTACATCTTTTTGTGATATAGGTTCAGGTCCTCAACATTCAGATCACGCATAGATCGGTTTCCGATCTTTAGTTCAGCAACTTATGTGGTGTGTCCTCATATTTCGAGGACAATATACATGTTTATATAGTTAATCTTTTCTTTTCAATTTTCAGTTGCTAGAGTTAGTTGGGGCATGTCCCAACATCTCTAGTTAGTTAGAAGATTTATTTCAGACATAGTTATATTCAACTTTAGTATTTGAGTTTAGTTTCAGTATCGTAAACTCTTCTCAGTTATATATTCAGATAGTATTGGTTATTCCCCATCATTTCAGTTTACCTTATGTTTTAAGCTTCCACAGAGTATTTCTTGTTTCAGTTTATCTTTAAGTATGCTTATGATATGCTAGCAGGGTTAGCTTAGGGTCACTCGTGATCCTAGGTCCCGTGTCTACGCCCTGGGGGTTGCTTCGGGGAGTGACATAATGATCCCAAGATGTTTGTTAATAATGAAGCTAAATTGCAATCTTACGCAATTGGGCAACATTTGAGTACGTGAACCCCTTCTATGCAGATTGTTGGAAAAGAAGAAAAAAAAGGAACTGGCAGGTTCGTCTTAACAAAATCCTATCCGTGTCAATCTTAATAATTCCATCAATTATAAGTTAATCTTTTCTTTTCAATTTTCAGCTGCTAGAGTTAGTTGGGGCATGTCCCAACATCTCTAGTTAGTTAGAAGATTTATTTCACACATAGTTATATTCAACTTTAGTATTTGAGTTTAGTTTCAGTATCGTAAACTCTTCTCAGTTATATATTCAGATAGTATTGGTTATTCCCCATCATTTCAGTTTACCTTATGTTTTAAGCTTCCACAGAGTATTTCTTGTTTCAGTTTATCTTTAAGTATGCTTATGATATGCCAGCAAGGTTAGCTTAGGGTCACTCGTGATCCTAGGTCCCGTGTCTACGCCCTAGGGGTTGCTTCGGGGAGTGACATAATGATCCCAAGATGTTTGTTAATAATGAAGCTAAATTGCAATCTTACGCAATTGGGCAACATTTGAGTACGTGAACCCCTTCTATGCAGATTGTTGGAAAAGAAGAAAAAAAAGGAACTGGCAGGTTCGTCTTAACAAAATCCTATCCGTGTCAATCTTAATAATTCCATCAATTATAAGGTTTTAAATGCTGAAGAGAATAGAACTAAAGATGTATCTACCACCTCCGAAAAACCTATTGCTCTTATTCCCCATGATCTCACAAAACTCACTTCCAACTTCGATAAACATATTCCCAACAACCCTCAAAAGAAACATCTATCTCAAATGGAAAATAATACCAATGTTTTTACACACCATGGTCATTGCACAAACACACCAAAAATGGGCTGACCCATGAACCAGGTCCTTTCATTGTGATCCAAACTTTTGCGACAAGACTATAAGCTAACCAAATGAAGAATAAAATCCCTACTGAGATATCGACTACATTCACTACAAGACCTACTAGTAGTGATATTTAAAAGAGAGGATTTTTTTGGTGAAATTAGCTTCAAGATGCAAATGCATTATGGTTGGGAAGTTCACAAATAGTACTATGCCAAAATTAAACTTATCAGGAATAGTTTTGTCCTTCAGACTAAGCTTACTGGTGGTGTAAAAATAGCTCAATTTACTGCGAGGCATATTTATATTGACTTGGACAAGGAAGAAGATCATATTTCTATGTGGAACATACAAAAGATGTACAGCGAGGGTCAATTAATGAGACTCCAAGTCTATACCCCCACCTTCACTCCTCAGGAAGAGACTCACATTGTGCCTATATAGGTTACTCTACCAGAGCTACCTTGACATTGCTATAACAAAGAGTTTTTGACTGTGCTCTTATCTCCTACTGGTAAAACTTTATATTTGGATGCTACATCTCTCCAAAAAATAGAGGGAGTGTGTCAAAAGTTAGGATGCAAATAGACATTACGAAAGAAAGACCTCATCATGTTTGGATGGGATTTGATGAAGAAGGCATTACTGTGGGAAGATGGCAAACCATCCAATATAAGGGTCTACCAAGGTATTGTTCTTATTGGAAACACCAAGGACACATATCACAAGTTTGTAACATAAAGAGAAGAGATGAAGAATATACGAAGAGAAAAGAAGTTGAAGCTGCAAATAAAATCACGAGAAAAAAGACTGCAGATGCCAGCAATCAGGTAATCCAAAAAACTTCTCCTCAATAGGTTAATGCTCATATGACTACTAGTGTTTCACGTGTTGAGGATACCGAAAACAAATGCAACAAACACAACCTGAGATGGACCAACAACAAATGGAAGAGTGGCAAACTCAAAAAAAGGAAAAATAACTATGGTCGGCAAGGCCATGGTCAGCAAAATAAAGTCTACAAACCAGTGAACAACCTAAATTTGCAGGAAAATAATTTTGAAGAGCATTAGGTGGAAAAGTCATGTATTGATTTAACTCTCCCACAACCCCCTATTCCCTTGATAAAATTGATCAAACAGGTCCATGTGACGGTAATCAGAAAGCTCAAAATAAACAGAGAAAAGTTCGCAAAATAACCCAACGTATTGACTCAATGCTCCCCAGACCCCATGAACCCCCTAATAATAATTTTCGGTTGTTGGTTGTTTCTGAAGTTATGGGAGGTGAGGTGGATGAGACTAAGGAGAAACCTACTAAATTGCAGGAAGGGATAACCAAAGGGGGGGATTTGTCCCATGCTTTGCATGGGAACCTTATGAATGACCCTAGGATAGACTCTAGAGCCCCTACTACCACTACTTGATGTACTAATTTTGAACAACTTTAGAACATTACTGCCAACATCAGTGTTTCAGAAGGTGATCAATGTGGTATCTCAAATGAGGCAGAAGGGTTCACAAATATTAAGAATGAGAGTGATAAGGCAGAACTTAATGATCTTCAGATGATGGTAAATTCTCAGAAAATGGTTGAAATCGCTGGGGGGAAATTAGGTATAAAATCAGAGGTTAAAAGGTCCTACCAAGTCAAAACTTGAAAAGAAAAAATAGAGCTTCAGAAGGAAGATCACCTAAGAAGTGAGGTTGTTACTTGTATCCAGTCTATGAAACCAAATAACAGTAACCAAACAGGGTACCAGGAAATCAACAAACTTAAGCACGCTCAATCCAGTTATCATAATGTACAACCATGAGGTAAACCTCCAAATAATAACACACCTACCAAGAACAGGTATGGAGAAACTACTAAACCACTCAGTCCCAACTCAGTAAAAGGAAAAGAGATGCAATAAAGAGAAGAAAAGAAAAGGAGGAGGTTGCACAACAACAATCAATGAAAAAAATTATCCTAGTTAATGAGCTGGCTGGTTTTGATATAACTCCTCTCCAAACTAAAGAAACCTCTCCCCAACATCCTAATGATCTATGTTCTCTCAAGACCATTCATACAAAACATCCAGACAGTAGTAGCGATTATGATGTACTGTACTGTGAGGATGAATTTGATCAAGACACTGAACCATTGAAGAGGATGATGAGGAAGAAGAAAAAGTGCACATCTTATTAAGGCTTTCATATCAACACTGGATAGAGATCAGCAGGAAGAAGTCCACCAGGTTGCTGAAAAAGAAGGATTATCTCCTAGAAATCATAAGAGGAAAACTCACTTCACCAAGCAAAATAGTGCCAGCACTTCTGTCAATACTAGTAGACAACTTACAAGATCCCAAAGTCAAGGTTATTAATGATTAGTACAATTATATGGAATGCTAGGGGTATCAATACCCACGGAGTCATGGAAATAGTTAAAAATCTCATCAAAATTCAACAGTTGCCAATGGTGGTTATTCTAGAACCATTCACTGATAACTCGAACCTTAACAATGGTAGGATCTCCTTCGGCATGGATAAAGTTACTTAAATCAGAATGGAAACATTTGGCTATTCTGGAATTAGGAAGTAGAATGCAAAGTGTTAAAATATGATGACCAAAAAATTACTTGTGAGATCAGTCATGATACTAATCCTATTACTCATCTCATTACTGTGGTGTATCCCAAATGCAAACAACACCTAAAAAGACCTCTCTGGGATAGAATACTTCAGTATGCTGATACAGACATTTTGTGGTGTACTATAAGGTGATTTTAATGTAATCACTGATCCTTAAAAGAAACTAGGTGGCATTCCCTATAAAATGAAGAAAAACTTTGATTTTATTGGTGTCATAGAAGCTTGTGGCCTTACTGATTTGTGATTTCATGGCCAGAAGATCACATGCTGTAACCAAATGGATCTAGATCATATAATTTGGAGAAGAATTGATAGAGCCATGGTGAATGACAAATGGCTTGAACTTATGCCTCTATCTACTGTTTCGCATCTGCCATATGTTGGCTCAGACCATTGCCCTTTACTTCTTGAAATGGCTGAGAGACAACATGGCTCCATCAAATAATTTTAAGTTTTTACATTGCTCAGTGGAGAATAAATCTTTCTTGAGCATTGTTAAGGATTTCTGGAACAGAGAAATCACTGGCAGCCCTATGTGGATTTTTCATATGAAATTGAAAAGGTTGACTTCTACTCTTAGCAAGTGGTCCAGAACTGAGTATGGTGATATTTATGCCAATATGAAGGAGTACGACGAAAAATTAGACAAGAAAAGGAAGTGCTTATCAATAATAACACTATGGAAAATAGAACTAAGATCCAATTGATCAGATGATGCTTCTTTGAGAATAAATCATATCAAATCCAAGCTCTACTCATTGAGCACGACCTCGTCATCATACTTTTTCTTCTCTCTACATAGTCATACCATGAAACATTACCCTAGATCCATCTGCTGATGCCTTAAGATTTGACCTATAACCAATAAACAACCGGGATTGAGTGTTTATCTCAAGTGGGCTAGAATCAACGTACAATGATATGCATCTTTCGGGGCGAAATAGCAAAAAGGATATGCATCTTTGTTATAAGCATGACATTTTCCAATCCTAGCTCCTTGAATTATAACCACAACAAACTCAAACATACCACGATGAACATGAATAATACATACCAATATTTCAATAGAAAGCCTTGGAGCAATGGTAAAGTTGTGTCCGTGTGACTAACCTATAGGTCACGGGACCAAGCAGTGGAATGCTTGGGTCAGCGTAGGCTACTTACATACATACACCCCCCCTCCCCTTTTCTTTAAGTGTGGATCATCCCCTGACCCAGCGTGAATGGGGATACTTCATGCACGGGATCCCTTTTTTTATACAATCAATCAACCAACATTTTAACAATATCATTATCAAATTTTGAAGTAATATTTTTTTCTGCAATTTCATCAAAAGGTTCACTAGAAATTGGAAGGCCGGCCTGCCAAGTGACAAAAATAAAGCAGGAATCATCTCAGTTAACAAGTAGTGATGTTCACCCTTTTAGTTCCTCTAAGAAAAAACATGCAACATCTGCATCATTATTGTTTAACACGGTTAGAAAATGCTTAATAACCTCAGATACAATTGTCCCATGCATTGAATGATAAGATAGTATCTCAGGAGCAAGATATTCCTGTAGATATGGGTTACAGTGATGAAATATGTTAGTAGCTGCTAAAAAAAATTAACGGTAAGATGGAGACACATAATTAATGAAACTGGTAATTAGGGTTAATATTAAAAATGGTAATGTAAGACCTCAGACATCAAACTTGGACTTGCAGCAGAAAACAATAGAAATTGGTGAACCACGACAGGGTTCACAAACCGTGAAAGGAACCATGGTTCGTCGACCAGCCCGTGGCTCATGCCCACCCAGAAGAGGTGGACCATCCCACGAGCCGTAGGGAGGCTCGTGTAAGCCAAGCAGAACCAACCAGGCCCAAACATCAGACCATGGTACCCTCCACAGGCTGTGGTCTTGATGGCGAGCCGTGGTGGTGTCCGTCGTCTTGAGCCAGCATGCCCCTAACCTGAGTGAAGGACCACGGTGGCCTTCATGGTCTGTGATCTTTCACACGGTCTGTGAAGTGGACCGTAGAGGGAAGGGTCCTGAACTAGTAGTCACTGGCCAGAAAACAACGACCCACTTGATGGGTTGTGGTCTCTTTGACGGTCCATCATAGGGTCCGTGGAACGCCCTTGTCAGATTTTAAGTGGGGTCATTTTGGTCTTTTCCCCTATGCATTAGAAACCTAAACTACGTCGTTTGACCCCTAAACTACGTCATTTTACTCAGTTTAAGCCTAGTGATTTAGTCAGAACTTAACCAAAAACTTTATTCACCAAAATTTAGAACAAAAGGAGAAGAAAGAGGTGCCAGTTTCCTCAAGAACACACAACATGTTTTCTTCAGTTCCAGCACCGAAATCGAAGGATTTTTCCATATAATTCATCACTAGGTTTGTGGGATGTCACTAGTGGGTTCCTTTCATCCACTAGGTCTCTAGAATTTAGTCAAAATCTTGATTCCTATATCTTGTTTAGACCTAGGGTTTTCTAAAACGTTAGAAATGGTTGTGATTTAGCTTTTACAGTATTCTTAATCGAATTATCATGTTTTTGTGGAATCGTTTCTTAGTCCTTTGCATGGAACTCAAAACCCTAGTTGTGTAGATTCTCTTAGTTCATGAATTACACTTGCTAGGTCAGTTAAACAGATACAGATGCCTCAGATTTCGAATATTTCATTGTCAGTACATAAACGTTGCATTCTCAGTTAGCATGTCAAAATATTGAGCTAATTAAGTATTTTAGTTATGTTGTGTCATACACATTTCCATTTGGGAGTAGGATTAGCACTGAGTTAGACTAGGGTTCGGCGTACCCTCATAGTCCTAGAACTACATGCCCCCGTAGGTTTATAAGTCCCCTCTGTTGGGCCAGTCATACCTTTATACCCATGGCAAGGTAAATTGGGTCCTCTCGATGGGACGTATACATCGGACTCTGCATTTAACTCACATGGTTTTATGTCGGTTAACAGTAGCTCTCACAGTCAGACTCTAGTGTAATTGACCAGATTTCGAATTATACTTCAGTATTTAGTCTCAGCATGTTAAGGTCATGACTAGTACTTGGTCATTGCATTTAGCTCACTTTTCAACTCTATTTCAGTATTTATGTTTCTATTTAGATTATGTTATTGCTCATTTACATTTGTTCAGCTTATATATTTGTTTAGCTATATTCTATATTATGCATGCTCAGTATATTCCAAGTACTGACGCATACTCTGCACTATATCATTTCATTATGTAGGTTCAGGTACTCAGCATTCAAATCACGCATAGATCAGTTCCCAATCTGTTTTTAGTAGCTTCAGTGGTGAGTCCTCATACTTCGAGAACAATAGACATGTTTTTCATATTCAGTCTTTTATTTCAGTTTTCAATTTTTCTAGAGTTAGTTGGGGGCATATCCCTGCAACTCTAGTCAGTAAAGGCTTTTTCAGACATAGTGATAGATTCACCTTTAGTTTTTGAGTGATTGTTCAGTATCATTAAACTCTTAGAGGTTTTATATATATTCATATCAATATTGTGTATTCCCCATTTTTTCAGTTATCTCATGTTTTAGCTTCCACATAGTATCTCTTTATTCAGTTGTTTTAGTATGCTTATGATATGCCAACTTCAGGGATAGCTTGGGGTCACTCGTGATCCTAAGTCTTGTGTTTACATCAAGGGGGTAGCCTTGGAGCGTGACAGGTAAGATGGAGAGACATCATTAATGAAGCTGGTAATTGGGATAATTATTAAAAATGGTAAGATGGAGAGACATCATTCATGAAGCTGGTAATTCAGGTTAATATTAAAGTCATTAAAAGTAAGGGCAAATATAGGCCAAACGGTTGACGTTGGTGGTATTTGGGGTACGGTTGGTACACTGAGGGTAGTTTTGTACCAATTTGCGTAGATGAGAGGCAGTTTTATCCCTTTTCCGTTGGAAAGAAATTACATTCAAAATGAAGTTTGGATAGACATGAGAAAAACTCTTGCAATATTGACTGAAATTGAAACACTAATATAATGATTTAAGTTTTAATGTTTTCTTCACAATTTTCCAGCCATTTGTGTCAAATTACTGGATGACCTTCAGTAAAAGGAAGTAGAAACTGCAATTAGTATACACTCTAAGGTAATAAATCAGAGTTCAAGGTTCACTTCTATATAAGCGTGTGCGAGTGTAGATACATGTGGGGAGGAATTTGATATCTGAGAGTACTCACTAGAGTCAACATCAAAACCCACCAACAGTAGATCTTTGTCATTTCATTTGTTATGTATTGATTCAAAGAAAATAAGTCTAAAATATTATCAGTGATATTAATGTGAAGGAGAAAAATCAGACCGTCCAAGATAAGCTTCAAGTGATGCACAAGCGAAGATATGTGTCCAGTAACCTAAAAAATGGAAATGAAGAGAAAAAGGAAACGAGTATAGGAAAACAAGCAACCAAATGGAAATAATAAACTTAGAAGCATTCCCTTAGTCCCTTTTACACCAACTTGCACACAAGGTACCAATCTTGTAAGAGTTTTGATTGCACTGTGATTAATGTTACAAGGACACTTCATCCAGTTCAAATGTCAACGATCGTTAGTCAGTATAAAACCCAACTAAATAAGTTGGGGTCGATCCCACAGAGAGTAGCTTTTCATGTGAATTCAATTATGAAAGTTTGACAACAATCTCTTCAGCTGAATATTTACTGCACCTTTTTTGTTTGACCTTCAAATTTCAAGTTGTGATTATCAATCCAATTTAACACTCAACACGAAACGATAAAATTTTGAGATAACACTTGGGTAATTGACCAACCAATTGTTGAATTTAACTTAGTGGATGAACATCGATGCTCACAATGGGATAAATTGTAATGGGTAGGTCGGACTATATATAAAGAAATATTCTCTCGAACAATTACCTTATCTTTGTCAAATTCTTTCAAACATCAACACCATTCGGAAGATGCCCAACCCTCGTCCTCATCAAATTCACTCTCTCGAGCTAGATACAAAGGATTTATCCTGTGTTTCACTTTCTCAAGCTGAAATAATGGTGACCCACTACTAAGGATGCTAAATTTGCTACTTTGGCTTTGCACTTCTCTCTCGAGAAAGCACAAAACACTGAACTTGTAACACTTATCATGCAAGACGACCTCAAAACGCAGAAGCAATTCATACCCATTTTAAATTAACACTATTATTCGCAAATCAATGGTACCCACTTAGTAAAAATCAACAATTGGTCATATGGTCAAAACCCCAAAAAGAGGGTTTAGCAAATCATAACAAAAAGAGGAAAATCAACATCTGCCAAGTTTTCCATAGCTGGGTAAATGAAATCTGGAAGTTAAAATCAACTACCATCTTCTCTATTACAAAATTTCAACGAAAAACCTTGCAAAAACTCCTTGAAATCCACATTGGTAGTGTTTTTACTATCAATCTTTTGTTCCTCACATTTCTGAATGCCTTCTCTCTCCTCCAAAAATCAATTAATGCAAATCTGATGTGAGGCTGTGTTGGACCAATCGGCGAGGTACGTTAGACTTCGCCGACTGTTTGGCGACTTGCTTATGGTTCTTGTAACACCTCGGCTCTCAAAACGAAGAAAATCCTAGATTTCATAAAATCTGGTGTCAGTACCAACGAAACCACCTACGGAGCGTAGGTAAGACCACGCACCGTATGTGAGGTTTGTCGTTAAGGCCCAAGTCTTAATAGTCTCTGATTCCACCCATGGTCGACCAGTACGGTCTGTAGTTAGACCTATAGATGTAGGTTTGACCGTAGGTAACGGTCAGTAGCCAATTAGAGGGAAATCGCTAATGGATCAACTTCAAATGGTCATCACTCTTAGCACAAAGTAATTAGGTGGTCCAAGACCCACCTAATTATAGATAATTGAATCCTCTTTCCAACGTCACCGAGTTTTCTAAAATCCCATCTCCGACTAAAATGTTATGCTCGTTTTAGTGATGCCCTATCGCGAAGACTTGACCGACGACCCCTACCTACGGTTGGTAGATCAACCAACGGACCATAGGTCCCTCCATGGGTGGCCTTCGATAGAATTTAGTTAGGGTCATTTTGGTCCTTTCCCCTATGTGTTGGGCACCTAAACTAAGTCGTTTAACCACTAAACTACGTTGTTTTACTCAAATTAAACCTAATAACCTAGTTAGAACATAACCAAAACCTTTATTTACCTAAAATCGTCCAAATTAGAGCAAAAAGAGAAGAAGCAGGTGACTCAAATCCCTCCAAGAACGAAATAAGTTTTCTTCAGTTCCACCCCCGAAATCATAAGATTTCTCCGTGAATTTTGTCACCAGGTATGTGGAATTTCAGTATTGGGTTCCTTTAGCCCATTAGGTCCCTAGAATTTAGTTAGATTCTTGATTCCCTTAATATTATCTAGACCTAGCGTTTCTAGAATTTTAGCAGATGAGAATAAACTAGTTAATTTAATGTTCCTAATTAGATTTTCATGATTTCTGTGTAGTTTTGGCATAAATTCAGAACCCTAGCTAGGTAGTTCTTTTAGCTCATGAATTGCACATGTTGGGTCAGTTTATTCTGTTATACATGCTCCAGTTATGAATGTTTCATTATTAGTACATTAATGTTGCATTTTCAATTAGCATGTCAGTATTTTGAGCTATTCAGTATTAGAGCATTTCAGTTATAAATTGCTAAATGACATAATCAATTGGGAGAAGCTTAATACCGAGTGGACTAGGATCAGTCACCCGCAAGTCCCGGAACTACGTGCCCCCTAGGTTGTAAGTCCCCTCTGTGGACATCATTTTAGTGATCATGCCAGTCATGCCTCTATACCTCTGGCAGGGTATATTGGGTCCGCTCTATGGGACGTATACATCGGACTCCACATTTAGCTCATGTGGTTTTATATAGGTAATTAGTAGCTCCCACAGTTCAATCAGATTCTATTGCATTGACCATGTTATCAGTTACAGTAAGATTTCAGTCTCAGCATGTTATAAACTTGGTCATTGCATTCCGTTAGCTCATGTTCAGTATTTTCAGTATCCTTATTATGTTCAGATTACATCACTTCTATTATTCTTTGGTTCAGTTAGGCTTATTGTTCAAATTTATTTCATCATGCATGCTCAGTACATTTCAAGTACTGATGCATACTCTACACTACATCTTTTAGTGATATAGATTCAGGTCCTCAGCTTCCAGATCATTCATAGATCGGTTCCCGATCTCCAATTCAACAACATCAATGGTGAGTCCTTATTCTTCGAGGAAGGTTGACATGATTGTCTTTCCTTGCTTTTAGTTTTAGTTTCAGTTTTGCTAGTTTAGTTGGTGCGTGTTCCAGCATTTCTAGACAGTAGAGGCTATTTCAAACATAGTTAGATTCAAATATAGTGTTAGAGTTTGACTTTTCAAATTTTTTTTAAACTCTCAGTTTCATATATTCAGATTAGTATATGGGTATGCCCCATCATTTCAGATTATCTCATGATTTAGCTTTCGCACTTTATTTCTCTACTTCAGTTTATTTAAGTATGCTTATGATATGCTAGCAGGGTTAGCTTGGGGTCAATTGTGATCCTAGGTCCCGTGTTTGCGTCCAGGGGGTAGCCTCGGGAAATGGCAGTTCTTCATCTCGCCTTCATTTTTCACCTATTCTTAGCTCAACCACCATAATTTTAGGCGAGCTGGATCGAGATCGCCGATTTATTCCGTTACTCGCCCTTTATCCTCTCCTCTCACCCATTAGCGCTTATCTGGATTTCCATTAGTACTTTTGGTAACCTGGTCATCCATCGCCGAAGGGATCAGCGACATGTCGTGTGGAACTGTTGCTCGCCAAAGCTATGCCTAATTCAGCCTAAGCATTCTATAACTTTAGGCGGTAGGGTGGAAACTTGGTGAGTCACCGAGTGACATCAGCGATTGTCACGCTTGTTTTTCCCTTCTCTTTTTCGCTCATGTTGCCTATATTTCACATTTCTATCCTAGCTTTGTTCCTCAATCCATGTACCTGGAAATCGATGGTTTTATGTCAGCTATTGGCAAAAAGCAAGCATTTGAGGACACAAAATCTATGCAAATAAAGCCTTAAATGAGTTCAAATCATGGACTCATCAACACCCCCAACTTAAACTTTTTCTTGTTCTCAAGTTCAGCATTTCAAAAAGGATGTCTCAAACAGTGCTACACAAGACTCAATCATGAATGCACACAATAAGACTCAATTTAATTATGCAAGGATCAATTATGCACTCAAAGAATCAAGTTGTGACTCACTATTATCAAAGCTTCTTAAGTTCACAATACTTGCTTCAAATGCAAGTTCAATCTCAACAAAGGTACTCAAATGCCCTCACACAATGATGATTCCATATTCACACACTAAGGTTCAACAATTTATAGCTCCGGAATCACAATCAACACTCATTCTCAGTGGTTGTTATCCTCATGAAATGTGGTGTGATCAATACTTCCTTTCCATTTCTTCTTCATTCTCATTCATGCTCAAAATTTACCCCATTATTCATTTTCCATGGAACATTAGACACCCCACTTTTTCAAAATCATGGGTAGAGGGGAAGTCATTCACATTTCTTGGTTTACCTTCTCTTTTCACAACACACCCAACTTAGGCTTTTGGCCTAAGTTGACTATTCAAGCAAACGACACTTCATGAGGATTATGGGTGAAGGGATAAAGAAAGGTCACAATTTCATCAAGTTTCTTCCAAAAAAAGGATAAGGCTAAAAGGGTGTTCAAGCAAAGATCAAACACTCACAAGGTAGGCCACAAAGGAGGTATAATGTCAAATTGTTTCACTCATTAAAATTGTTGTCTAAGATCATTTCAAGAGTTCACATCACTTAGTCAACCGGAAAAACGGGGCAAATTCTAGGTGTCAACACAAATAGTTCATGGTAAGCTCATCACACAAGGCATAGACACCAATAGCAAACAAAACTCCACACTTTCACTAGTGTGCAATGTTCATCACCAGAGACTCATTTTGATAATTATCCAGTCACAATGAGATGCAAAAAGTTCACATATTGCCTATGCAACTTCATTTGGCCTCATCGTAGCCGCATATTCATTTTTGTTCGATTATGAAAACTATTCAAGTCATCGATATTGATCAAGACCAATATTCAAATTTGCACAAGAACAACCACAATTAAATACACGGGAGGTGGCAAAAAGGGTTCAGAAGGGTTCAAGAACACAGAAGACTTCACTGACAAAGTACACACCCCCACCAAAAGCATTCAACATTGTCCCCAATATGAGTAGAGAACGGACACTCCCACAATTAAAGCAAGGATAAAGATAAAAACTAGCAAGTAAAGATAAAAATCTAGTATGTAAATGTGCAAAGCAAAGTGACGAGGAGTGTTCACTAGGTGCCCAGTTGGCGAGAGAATGAAACAATCGCTGAATGCTTCGACGGTGCGCCCAAGGATCTGAACATCGCCTTTAGTTCCAGTGAGTGACCTCTCCAAAAGGGGCAAATTGGCGGAGATGCACGAGGTCACCAAATAGGTCGGCATTTGCAAAATGGACTTCGAATATTGCCGACAATCATTGAGTTACGATGTCCACGCTGAGGTAAAAATGGCAAGGAAAATTGGGTTGCCAAATCACATCGGAAATTCACCAAGTGATGAAGGTCTCCTGCCGAATGTTCCAAAACCTCGGTCCCCTTTTCAAAGTCCATAAGGCGGACTAAGTCGTGCTCGCCGAACGGTTCGGTGATCCGCCAATAGCATCCTCTTCTCGCACAATATCCTGCACCTGCAAAATCAACACACATTATTTAAAACACTAACACTTGGGTTGCCTCCCAAGAAGCTCTTTATTTAACGTCATGGCACTACGTGGAGATGCTTTCAAGCATCCTTCAAGTACACCACCCCAATCAGAGAAATCTCTTGGCACTCGCCAAGGTATAACTTCAGGCGTTGCCCATTTACCTTAAATGTAGTTACTTCTTCACCTTCAACTTTGATGGCACAATTTGTGAGCACTCGTGTAACTCTAAACGGGCCTGGCCATTTGGACTTGAGCTTTCCTGGAAATAGTCTAAGTCGAGAGTTGTATAGTAACACCCAGTCTCCCACTCTGAACTCCCTCTTAAGGATTTTAGCATCATGTCATTTCTTCATCTTTTCCTTGTAAAGGGCCGAACTTTCATAAGCTTTGAAGTTTTGTATGCAGTACGACATGCCCATAGTGCATCATCAAGCTTTCGAGACCAATCAGTCCTATTAGCATTCACTATTTTGGCCAAGATGCTTTTGATCTCCCTGTTTGACACTTCAACTTGACCGCTTGTTTGGGGATGATACGGAGTTGCTACTTTGTGTTTCACTCCATACTTACTCAATGCAACTGAGAACCACTTGTTGCAAAAGTGGGATCCCCCATCACTAATAATAGCCCGAGGAGTGCCAAATATTGCAAAGATATAGCGTTTCAGGAATTGAACAACACTTTTCCCTTCACTATTTGGAAGTGAGATAGCCTCCACCCATTTAGAGACATAATATACAACCACCAAGATATACTTATTACCAAATGAACTCACAAATGGTCCCATGAACTCTCGAGCTGAGTGTGTGGACATAGGACTAGGGTTCACTCTTTCGAGTTGAACCTCATGTCAACCCACTCGCACTGGCCATCAATCTAGTGGTCTTAGGTTTACGACCTCTCTCTCGAGATAGTCGAAAACACATTAATCAACTTGCATTTGCAACTACAAAATTATTAAATTCATCCACAACCACTAAACAAAATAACATTTAAACTATGAATAGACTATCAGAAAGCAAGACCCAACAAATATCTTAACCCATATTCACTAAATCACACCCCAAGAATTGGGGATTGTAGCCACACATGTATAAGAGATAGAAATATATACCAAATTGAGCTTACATTCAACTGGGTATGAAGATTTAAATCTTGATACATGCCAAAATTGAAGAATCTAAGAGAACCAATTCCAAGTCTTGAAGATGAAACCCTTTGGAACTTCAAGTCTTCAAAATACTCTTAAACATAGAAAAAAATATCAAAAAGTACTATTTTATATGAAAATTATAATAATTGTTCGACTGTTAAAACTATAACAATAACTAGTATTTATAGTTTTCACAGATTTGTGTTGCAGCCGATCATTCGGCGTCGTTAGTCGGAATTGCTGATCAACTCGGTGATTCGCCTTTTGGTGTGGTTCATCTCCATCTTGCACCATCCTTCAGCATCGTCGTGCTCTGGGTCATTGGGTGACATGGTACTGCTTCGCGGAACTTCTCGGTGATGCGCCGACTGCTCCCTTTTTCCGCT
This sequence comes from Solanum okadae, assembly GCA_036553675.1. Classification (NCBI taxonomy): domain Eukaryota; kingdom Viridiplantae; phylum Streptophyta; class Magnoliopsida; order Solanales; family Solanaceae; genus Solanum; species Solanum okadae. The sequence continues at coordinate 34,736,514 of CM071682.1, read as the reverse complement.
GACTTGATCCTTTCCTTCAGGGCTCAGCACACTAGAAGAAAAGGTGAAGTAAGACCCTTCGGTGACTCGCCAAGTGGACTCGGCGATCCTCAGGCCTTCATTTCTTCATTTTTTTCAGCCTTTTCGTTCCTTTTTGCGACGTAGTGTCCATGCTTTCCTTCTAACTTCAAATACCTGAAACTTAAGGGCTTTCATCAGATATTGAGATAAAATAAGCATTTGAGGACACAATTTCTATTAAAATATAGTCCTAAATAAACCCAATTTGTGAACTCATCAACACCCCCAACTTAAACTTTTGCTTGTCCTCAAGCAAACTCAAGTTTAGCCGGTCAAAAAGAGTGTCTCGAACGGTGCTACATAAGACTCAATAATGAATGCACACAACAAAACTCAATTTACATATGCAAGGATCAATTGTGTACTCAAAGATTTAAGTTGTAACACACCATTACCAAAGATTCTCAAGCTCACAATACTTGCTTCAAATGCAAGTTCAAGCTCAACAAAAGCCTTCAAATTCCCTCACACAAATGATGATTCCATTTAAATTTCAAGAATCAGATACAATGCTCACACTCACAAAAGGAAAACAATGCATGCTTTCACCCATAGGTTTGCCTGTATTTTCCAATCAACGTTTGTTTCGACTTTCTCAAGATCACAAAGGTCTTAACAAGGCTTGTAACGGGGTTGAGTGTACATGTATGGTCAATTAGGCTCAGTGACTTTTATCCTCATGAAATGTGGTGCTCTCAACACTTCCTTTATTTTTCCTTCATCATTTTCATTAGTGCTTATAAGTCATCCTATTATTCACTTTCCCTGGATTGTTTGGGAACCCCATCTATTTTGTAATTTATTCCACAACTTTCTTTTTCATTCTTTTTCTTTTTCTTTTCTCTCTTTTAAATATGGAGGGGTTCCATTTTTCTTAAAACCATGGGTAAGAGGAGACTTTCCTTGCACTTCTTGACTTACCCTTATCTTTTCACCACACCCCCAACTTAGGTTTTTGGCCTAAGTTGGCTATTAAACTAACCACAATTCAAGAGGATTATAGGTAATGGATTAGGGAAAGGTCTAGTTTTCATCAAGGTTCTTCCAAAGAAGGGTAAGGCTCAAAAGGTGTTCAAGAGAGAATCACACGCTCACAAGGTAGGTCACAAAAGAGGTATATGTCAAATTGGTTCACACTCTTCGAAGTTGCCTAAGATCATATTAAGAGAAAGTCTTACTTAGTCAACCGGACCAACGGGGAAAATTCTAAGTGTTGTTATGCATGGTTCCAGGTTAGTTTATTACACAAGGCATCGACACTTAAGTCAAACAAGACTCCACACTTTTGCTAGTGTGCAACGGTCATCACAAGAGAATCAATTTGATAAATGGCTAATCACAACGAGATGCAAAGAGTTCACATATTTTCTATGCAACTTTATTTGGCCTCATCGTAGCCGTACATTCATGTTCGTTCGATTGTAAGCACTATTCAAGTCATATGTATTGATCGGATCGAGACTTAAATTTTGCAAAAGAACAACCACATTCATCACACAGGAGGTGGCAAAGTTTTTTGAATGATTTAAACTCATTTGGAAATATAAAATAAAAGGAGCCACAAGCTCAAACATCCACAGAAATAGATAAAACACAATTTTTAAAGAAGAACAACCCAGATATATACACAAAACATGAACAAAAGTAGCACATAAAAGGTGTGGGCCTCACCCCACCACAAACAAAAACATTTGTCCTCAAATGCAAATAAAAGTATTCAGAATATAAATTAAAGAAAGACAAAGAGGGAGGTAAAGAAGGATCCTGTCTACACAGTCGCTCCATCTGTCTGGGCATCAGTGCCCGATGTACCAGCCTAGAATTTGATAATGGCCCCCGGAGCTTCTTCAGAAAATTCAGCGGCGGCTAACTTACTAAGATTGTCCAAGTCATGAGCCGCCAAAAAAGAGTGGATAGCTGTGAAGAATCCACGTCTCCATGAGGAAATAGTGGGGTCTCGGGGATTTTGCTGGCACTGGGCTTCTTGCCCTCATTATCCGTTTTGGTTGAATTTGTTTCCTTTGTGTTTTTCCTGAAATTTTTTGCTCTTGTTTGTCGGAGTGTCATATCACTTCCAGCTAATTTTGGTCTAGCCATTTCTGCAAAGCTACAAGAAATTTAGAAATTATTTAGACAAAAGCCAGGCAGTTCAATTACAAAATCACTTCGCTGAACCAGTTGGCGAAGCGCGCAACTACTTTGGCAGTTCACCGAGTACAGTGCATAGAGAATACAAGGGTGCAGACAAAGGGTGAACCAGAAGTCTTTCGGCGAGTCGCCGAATGCTTTTGGCGATCAAAGGCCTCTCGCTTAAAGTTACAGAAATAAACATCATATTTGGCATTAAATTAAAGGCGATATGGAGATTTAAGGTGAACCGTCGAGTGATTGGGTGAGCTCGAACCAGCTCGCCAAATGACCAAATGTGCCTGCTTGTGAGCCAACTTCCCGAATTCAACCCTACAACCCCCGAAAACAAAATTAAGGAATGCATAACTCAAATTAGGCTTAGACCCAGCGACAATCATGCTCAACCCACGATTTGCATCCAATTTAAAGCACAACCTTCAGGAATTAACTATTTAACTTAGTACGGGGAAAATGTGCGAACCTAACGGACAAACTAATATTCTAATACTACCAGAGAGGCCCAGCACACATCATCTAAGTAATACCATTTCATTTGAGTACAACAGGAAAGGAATTCGGAGTTTGAAGGACCAACCTTTTTTACTGATCAAATGCATATTGAGATGCTAGGAAGCAATGAAATCCAACTCGTAGCACAATTCGACACTAAAAATACTCTAGAAATGCAATATTATAGAAACTAGAGTGTAGGTGTGAGTTTGGACAGAAAAAAGTGAGGGAAAGTGATTGAAGTTGAAATTTTTAAACCTTTGGCTTGCAAAATCCGTCCAGTATTCGCCCACTCGGCGACATTAATCAAGCTCGCCTACGCACTCGGCGGAACACCGACTGTTTAGTTTCTTCGCTGAAATTTACAGGACATCTGGTTTACAAGGTGACCAAATGGCGGCTTCCATCATGATCGCCGACATGGTTGGCGATTCGCCAATAATATCCAAAGCTCGCCAAGTTTTACAGACTCCAATGTTGACAATGTCTTGAGTCAAACGGCGGATAAGTTCGGATTCGCCAACCCCTTCGGTGACTCGTCGACTGGATCTATTCTTGCCATCCTTCACTTATTCGAACACTTCTCATAATTTAACTTATACAAACAACACACCATTATTTTACCACGAAATGAAAAAAAATCGAAGGGATTTTGGGTTGCCTCCCAAACAGTGCCTTAGTTAACGTCGCGGCACGACCCAAGTCCATCTTCAAACCTCACTCTTGGGGTTAGCCATAGTATCACTAGGAAAAACCCCTTGTTGTCTTGGATTGAGGTGAGACAAGATATGACCCATCTAGGTCTCCAACTTCTTGATTGAGACAGAATGGGAGGTGACGGTCTGGCTAAGGGTAGAAACATCTTCTTTCATGTCGTTTAGCATTTTGTCTGACCCTTCAACATTTTTGAGGATACGCGAGAGAATATCCTCAGACCTACCATCTTGCGAATCCTTGGGCTTCTGGTGCTCATGGGGAGGCACATATCTATCCTTCTCCCCACCTTTCCAGTTTGGATTTCGGTATCTCCATTCACGATCTCTATCCTTCCAGCCTTCGTCTCTAGCCCAGCCTTGGTTACCACACTGCCTTGGGTAGTTTAAACGATAGCCCCTACCTTGGTTTGCTAGAAAATTTACCTCCTCGTTAAATAAGACTTCAAAATTTTATATCTTCAGGATTTGTACACCCAACCCCCACAGCGTTGACACTACGGGCACCAGCCCCCATGACATTTTTGGATAGAATGTCCAGTTGTGTCATTATTTTGGCCATGTTTTGGTCTCTCTCATTGTCTTTTTCAATCTGCTCCTTAGATAGCTTGAATGTGAGAGGCGATACTTGGTCCTCGCGAGTGTACCATGCTTTGTTGATAGTTGTCATTCCATCTAAAAGTTGGACTGCTACTGCATATGGCTGTTGCATTAAGCCTTCAGGCGAGAGTTGGTCAGTGACACCTTTGTTTACCAAATCCAAACTCCGGTAAAAGTATTGAAGTAGCACGTTGTTCGGCAAACCGTGGCTTGGGGATTGCAGCACCAACTATTTAAACCTTAGCCAAGTTTCGTGCAGAGGCTCTCATTCGAGACGTTTAAAGCTCTGGATGCTATCCCGCAGTGACATCATCTTCGAGGGAGGGAAAAATTACCCTTGAAATGCGGTTACCAACTCCTCCCAAGAAGTGATGGATTCACGTGGTAGCTCGGCTAGCCACTTGCACACCTCTCCCATCAATAAGAAAGGGAATAGCCTCAACCGAACAGACTCTTGAGAGATGATTTTGAACGAGAATGGTCCGCACGCATCTACAAAGTTTCGAAGATGCTCGTGAGGATCCTCATGACCCAGTCAGTTCAAACGTCCCTTTAGTTGCAACAGTTGCAACATGGTGCTCGTTATGTAGAACACTGTGTTTCCCTCGGCTAGGGTAAACGGATGGCTCCAACACCTCCCATGAGATGGGTGCCATTGATGTTGGGCTCTTGGACATCGTTTATATTTTCGATGTCATCTTTGTGGCCTACCTGGCTGTCGTTGCTATATTGAACACTCATGCTTTCTGAAATATTCACACAGCAAACAAAACAAAACTAAAACTTAAGTTAGTAAAACTACAACTAAGAAGAACAAAAATTCTACTAATCTAAGAATTCTCAAGTAACACCACTCCACGACAGCGGCGCTATTTTTATGGTTGCGTAATCAAGACACAACTTCCGATGCAAGTGTCTACGATCGTACAATAGTTTAGTAACCCAACCAAGGGTTGGGATTGTACCCAAGAGAGTGGTTTCGAAATTAATAGAAAAATAAAATTTAGTTCTAACTAGTCGTAGCTAAAGGCATTAACGATTAAAAACATTGTAAATTATAGGGGAACACAAGAGCGTCAATGAACAATGGGGTTTTGTTACTAATAAGTAAAAATAACAAAATAAACAAGGATTTGTAAGTAGTGAGAGGGGATCCTTGGGAAGTGATGAGAATACGGGTTAAGCTAGATTATTTGGTACATGCCTTCGATAGAAGATTCATAGAATAATTGTGACTAGGCTAAACTTTAAAGGGGATAAGCTCTCTCTCGAGCAACTTACCCCGTTTCAAATGTGTTCCTCTGGGACACCCATTTGCCGCATGAAGACCAGCGTACGCCTTAACCCACTCAATCTCTCAAGTTGAGTGTGTGGACATGGGACTAGGGTTCACTCTCTCGAGCTGAACCTCTTGTCGACCCACTAATACTGGCCATCAATCTAGTGGTCTTAGTTTTACGACCTCTCTCTCGAGCAAGCCGAAAACACATAAATAAACTTGTATTTACAACTAGAAATTCATTAAATTCATCCACAACCACTAAACGAAATCACATTTAAACTACGAATAGTCTATCATCAAGCAAGACCCAACAATTATCTTAACCCATATTCGCTAAATCAAACCCCAAGAATTGGGGTTTTTAGCCATACATGTATAAGAGATAGAAATTTATACCAAATTGAGCTTCCATTCGACTAGGTATGAAGATTTAAGTCTTGATACATGCCAAAATTGAAGAATCTAAGAGACCCAAATCCAAATCTTGAAGATGAAATCCTTTGGAACTTAAAGTCTTCCAAACCCTCTCAAACTTAGAGCAAAAATATCAAAAAGTACTATTCCATATGAAAATTATAATAATTGTTCGACTCTTAAAAATACAACTCTAACTAGTATTTATAGTTTCATTAGATATTGAGATAAAGCATTTGAGGATACAATTTCTATTAAAATATAGCCCTAAATGAGTCTAATTTGTGGACTCATCAGTGCACTTCTTCACAAACTCATCAGCATCTTTGTAGAGTGATGGCCAGTAGTACCCACATTGTAGAACCATAGCATTTGTACGTACACCACCATGATTACCCCCAACCGGTGAAGCATAACAAGTATGGAGAATTTTGATGGTTTCTTCTTCTGGAACACATCTCCTAATGATATGGTTTGCACACTCTCTAAATAAATATGGTTCATCCCTAAAGTACTTCTTAACATCGAACAAGAACCTCTTTTATTGATAGAAGTTTAGCTCGTCCGGCATTAATCCACACACTATGTAATTGGCAAAATTAGCATACCAAGGAGGTTGTTTGAGAGTTACCATGAATACATGTTCATCAGGAAAAACATCATTTATGTCGATCTCCAGTTCATCATTTTCCTTACCTTCCAATCTTGATAAGTTGTCAGCCACCTAATTTTTAGAACCTCTCCTATCTTTGACCTTAAAGTCAAATTCTTGCAATAAAAGCACCCACCTTATCAATCTTGGTTTGGCATCCTTCTTTGCCATCAGATAACGCAGTGCAGCATGATCAGTATGAACAATCACTTTAGTACCTAGCAAGTATGCTCGGAACTTCTCAAATGCATAAACTACCGCAGGTAACTCTTGTTTAGTAATTGTATAGTAATGTTGTGCACTATTTAGAGTTTTGCTTGCATAGTATATGGGGTGAAAATTTTTGTTGCATTTTTTCGCCGCTTGCATCACACATTACTTCAAACTATTCTTACCAATCAGGACTATTGATGATCGGGGTGGAGACCAATTTTTCTTTCAAGCACTTGGAAGCCATCATTCAAGCATCATCAAACTGGAATTTCACCTCCTTCTCCAGGAGTTTGGTTAGAGGATGTGCATCCTTTGAGGAGTCGTTGATGAACCTCCGATAAAAGCCAGCATATCCTAAGAAACTACGAACACCCTTCACTGAAATTGGAGGTGGTAACTTCTCAATCACTTCAATCTTTGCTTTATCAACCTCCAGCCCCTTTTGCGACAGTTCGTGACCAAGAACTATACCTTCCTTAACCATGAAATGGTATTTTTCCCAATTTAGGACCAAATTTGTCTCCACACATCTTTGGAGAACTTGTCCTAAGTGCTCTAAACATGCTTCAAAAGTGTAACCCACAACCGAGAAGTCATCATAATACTTCCATTGAATCCTCCACCATGTAAGCAAAAATAGATAACATGCAACGTTCAAATTTTATCAGAGCATTACATAATCTAAACGAAATATGTTTAAAGGCGAAAGTACCATATGGGCAAGTGAAGGTTGTTTTCTCTTGGTCTTCTGGAGCTATGGAGATTTGGTTATAACCGAAATACCCATCCAAACGCAATACCAACCTCTCTCAGAGAGTCGATCAAGAATTTGATCCATGAAAGGCATGGAAAAGTGATCTTTTTCAGTCCATGAATTTAACTTCCGGTAATCCATGCATACTTTCCATCCGGTCACCGGTCTCATAGATACAAGTTCTCCCTTTTCATTTAGGACTACTATGTTGCCTCCCTTTTTCGATACACATTGTAATAGACTTACCCATTTTCTATCCGCAATAGGGTAGATAACACCTATGTCCAACCACTTTATTATCTCCTTTTTCACCACCTCTTGTATCGGCGGGTTCAATCTCCGCTGATGTTCAACACTTGGCTTACAATCACTATCAAACTGAATTTTCTGAGTGCAAATACCGGGAAGAATGCCCACTATGTCAGCGATAGTCTAACCTATAGCTTTGATATGCTTCCTCAACCTTAGTGAAGGACCACGGTGGCCTTCACGGTCTGTGATCTTTCACACGGTCTGTGAAGTGAACCGTAGAGGGAAGGGTCCTGAACCAGTAGTCACTGGCCAGAAAACAACGACCCACTTGATGGGTTGTGGTCTCTTTGACGGTCCATCATAGGGTCCGTGGAAAGCCCTCGTCAGATTTTAAGTGGGGTCGTTTTGGTCTTTTCCCCTATGCATTAGAAACCTAAACTACGTCATTTTACTCAGTTTAAGCCTAGTGATTTAGTCAGAACTTAACCAAAAACTTTATTCACCAAAATTTAGAACAAAAGGAGAAGAAAGAGGTGCCAGTTTCCTCAAGAACACACAACATGTTTTCTTCAGTTCCAGCACTGAAATCGAAAGATTTCTCCGTAGAATTCATCACTATGTTTGTGGGATATCACTAGTGGGTTCCTTTCATCCACTAGGTCTCTAAAATTCAGTCAGAATCTTGATTCCTATATCTTGTTTAGACCTAGGGTTTTCTAAAACCTTAGGAATGGTTGTGATTTAGCTTTTATAGTATTCTTAATCGAATTATCATGTTTTCGTGGAATCGTTTCTTAGTCCTTTGCATGGAACTCAGAACCCTAGTTGTGTAGATTCTCTTAGTTCATGAATTACACTTGCTAGGTCAGTTAAACAGATACAGATGACTTAGATTTCGAATATTTCATTGTCAGTACATAAACGTTGCATTCTCAGTTAGCATGTCAAAATATTGAGCTAATTAAGTATTTTAGTTATGTTGTGTCATACACATTTCCATTTGGGAGTAGGATTAGCACCGAGTTAGACTAGGGTTCGGCGTACCGTCATAGTCCTAGAACTACATGCCCCCGTAGGTTTATAAGTCCCCTCTGTTGGGCCAGTCATACCTTTATACCCATGGCAATGTAAATTGGGTCCTCTCGATGGGACGTATACATCGGACTCTGCGTTTAACTCACATGGTTTTATGTCGGTTAATAGAAGCTCCCGCAGTCAGACTCTAGTGTAATTGACCAGATTTCGAATTATACTTCAGTATTTAGTCTCAGCATGTTAAGTTCATGATTAGTACTTGGTCATTGCATTTAGCTGACTTTTCAACTCTATTTCAGTATTTATGTTTCTATTTAGATTATGTTATTGCTCATTTACATTTGTTCAGCTTATATATTTGTTTAGCTATATTCTATATTATGCATGCTCAGTACATTCCAAGTACTGATGCATACTCTACGCTACATCATTTCATTATGTAGGTTCAGGTATTCAGCATTCAAATCACGCATAGATCAATTCCCAATCCATTTTTAGCAGCTTCAGTGGTGAGTCCTCATACTTCGTGAACAATAGACATGTTTTTCATATTCAGTCTTTTATTTCAGTTTTCAGTTTTTCTAGAGTTAGTTGGGGGCGTATACCTGCAACTCTAGTCAGTAGAGGCTTCTCCAGACATAGTGATAGATTCAGCTTTAGTTTTTGAGTGATTGTTCAGTATCATTAAACTCTTAGAAGTTTTATATATATTCATATCAATATTGTGTATTCCCCATTTTTTCAGTTATCTCATGTGTTAGCTTCCACATAGTATCTCTTTATTCAGTTGTTTTAGTATGCTTATGATATGCCAACTTCAGGGTTAGCTTGGGGTCACTCATGATCCTAAGTCTTGTGTTTACATCAAGGGGGTAGCCTTGGAGTGTGACAGGTAAGATGGAGAGACATCATTAATGAAGCTGGTAATTGGGGTAATTATTAAAAATGGTAAGATGGAGAGACATCATTCATGAAGCTGGTAATTCAGGTTAATATTAAATTCATTAAAAGTAAGGGCAAAGATATGCCAAACGGTTGACGTTGGTGGTATTTGGGGTACGGTTGGTACACTGAGGTTAGTTTTGTACCAATTTGCGTAGGTGAGAGGCAGTTTTATCCATTTTCTGTTGGAAAGAAATTACATTCAAAATGAAGTTTGGATAGACATGAGAAAAACTCTTGCAATATTGACTGAAATTGAAACACTAATATAATGATTTAAGTTTTAATGTTTGCTTCACAATTTTCCTGCCATTTGTGTCAAATTACTAGATAACCTTCAGTATTCTGCCACAAGTTCTTTAAGTAGCTGCATCACCTAGTTGCCCTTTTCTTTTAAAATGCAGTCCACATATTTCCTAAGTAGGTGCATCACCTACTTACCACTTATTTAAGTAGGTCGGCAGTTAATCTACCATTAAGAACCTATGTCATCCTTTCTACGTAAGCTACACATGTACGTAAGTAACTTAATTACGTAAGACATCCGAATCAGTAGCTTAAGCAAGTAGGTTGATTACTATGACAAATTATACTTTACTTACTCTATTTAGCCTCAAACCTCTTTCGAATATTGTCAAACCTATTTCAAACCCTTACTACTCACATAGAACTAATATATGAAAAATATGGGACGTTACAGGAACTTACTGTTGAAGATGAAGGAAGTTGATGATTGGAACATGTCAAAGCAATCACAACTGCTGCTAGCTCTAGATCATGGGTTGGATAGTTTTTCTCATGTGGCCGTAACTGCCTTGAGGCATAAGCTATCACCTTACCATGCTGCATCAACACACATCCTAAGCCCACTCTCGATGCATCACAATACACTACGTACCCTTCCGTGTCTTCTGGAAGTACCAATACAGGTGTAGAAGTCACTTTATTCTTCAATTCTTGGAAGCTTCTTTCACATGCATCGCTCCACTGGAACTTGACTTCTTTTTGTGTTAGTTTTGTTAATGGTGCGGAAATAGAAGGAAATCCTTCAACAAACCTTCTATAATAACCTGCCGGCCCAAGGAAACTACGAACCTCCGTAGGTGTTGTAGGTCTTGGCCAGTTCTTCACAGCTTCTATCTTTTGGGTATCAACCCTTTCTCCTTCATCAGATACAATATGACCCAAGAATGCCACAGATCTTAACCAAAACTCACATTTAGAGAACTTTGCGTACAACTTTCGATCACGAAGAATCTGTAACACCTGCCGTAAGTGATTAGCATGGTCCTCTTCAGATCTTGAATACACCATAATGTCATCTATAAATTCTATCACGAACATATCCAAAAATGGCTTGAACACCCTATTCATCAAATCCATAAAAGCTGCTGGTGCATTTGTTAACCCGAATGACATAACTAAAAACTCGAAATGACCATACCGTGTTCGAAAAGCCGTCTTGGGTATATCTTGATCTCTGACCCTCACTTGGTGATAACCCGACCTCAAGTCAATTTTTGAAAAGCACTTAGCACCCTGTAACTGATCAAACAAATCATCAATTCTTGGGAGGGGATATTTGTTCTTAATCATTACCTTATTCAACTGTCGGTAATCAATACACATTCTCAATGAGCCATCTTTCTTGCGTACAAATAAAACTGGTGCTCCCCAAGGGGACATACTAGGCCTTATGAATCCCTTTTCTAACAAATCATTTAATTGTTCCTTCAACTCCCGTAATTCTTCCAGGGCCATTCTATATGGAGGAATGGAGATAGGTTGAGTATCTGGAATTATATCAATAAAAAACTCTACTTCTCGTTCTGGAGGCAAACCTGGAAGATCTATAAGAAATACATCAGGAAATTCATTTACCACCGGAACAGATTTAAGAGTTGGTGGATCTGCATCTATATCTCTCACTCTTACTAAATGGCATATGTAGCCTTTGGACATCATCTTCTTCGCCTTAAAATAAGAAATAAACTTACCTCTTGGCGCCCCAATATTACCTTTCCATTCAAGGACTGCCTCTTTTGGAAAATGGAAATGCACCATCTTAGTTCGGGATTCTACTGTAGCATAATAAGAAGCTAACCAATCCATACCCATTATGACATCAAAATCAACCATTTCTAGTTCAACAAGGTCAGCTAATGTATTACGACCACAAACAGTTACTATGCAGTTTCGATAGACTCTTCTAGCTATAATAGATTCACCAATCAGTGTAGACACTTCAAATGGTTTAACCAATAATTTTGATGTTCTTTTGAACTTTGCAGCAATCAGTGGAGTGACATATGATAGTGTAGACCCCGGATCAATTAATGCATATACAATATGTGAAAAGATGGATAATGTACCTGTAACCACATCCGGTGAAGCCTCCAAATTTTGTCGATCCCCTAGGGCATACGTGCGATTTTGAACTCCACTAGAACTAGCTACCCCTCTAACACCTCTACCACGACCTGCAGGCATTTGTGCACCCCTGCCTAAAGAAGGATCTGATGAAGACGATGCAGCAATCGATCCAACAGGTTGTGCCATACCACCCATGCCCCTTTGAGGGCAATTTCTCATCATGTGTCCCGGTGTACCACACCAAAAACAAGCATCTGTCCCAAACCTACATGTGCCTAGGTGATTTCTCCCGCATTGTCTACAAAGTTGTCGAGGAGGTCCTGATTGGCTCATAATTCCCTGCTCTTGATGCCCCGCTGTTCTTGAGCTTTGGCTTTCACCTCTTTGCCCAAACTGATCGCCCCTAGACCCTCGGGGTGGAGCACTAGCTGTAGAGTAGGAAAATGAAGGCCTAGGCGGTCTATTAGAAAATCGAGGCTTAAACTCACCTTGAGATTGGGTAAACTGCCCCGTAGATTTGGCCCTCTTGGACTGCCCTCTTTCCGACTCTTGTGCCCTTTCTTCTTTGCCTTTGATCCTCCAACTTTTGTGCAAAAGCTTGCATCCTCGCTATATCCATGTCTTTATTCAAAGAAGCAATGGTACAATCTCTAACCAAATATGAATCTAATCTGTCCACATATCGATGAACTCTATCCTCCATAGTAGACACTACATTAGGAGCATACCTGGATAAAGAATTAAACTTGAGACTGTACTCCCTCACGCTCATATTCCCTTGGTGGAGATTTAAAAACTGATCAGCACGGCCCTCTCGGATCTCCAATGGATGATAATGGTCAAGAAATGCCTTTTTGAACTCTTTCCAACTAGCTAAAGGTGCATCTGTAACCCTTGATTGCTTCCAAACTTCATTCCACAATATAGCCATACCCTTGAGTCTATATGTTGCTAGCTCAACTGCCTCTTTACCACTTACATGCATAACATCCAAAGTTCGTTGAATCTGATCAATAAAGTCTTGCGGATCTTCTTTAGGATCTGACCCGGTGAATGATGGAGGGTCCAAATTAAGAAAATCACGTATCCGCATACTAGCAGCCCTATCTGCACCACTCGTACCTGCAATTGGACCTTCTTGCCTTTGCCCTTGGCCAGCAACTATACAAGTCAATAATTGGACTGCATTCTTTAAATTTTGCTTAGTAGTATTAATAGGGGGTTCTCGAGGTGCTGCTTCCCTCCTTAAATCATCTGGAGATGGAGGAGTCGGGGAAGTCTGTGATAGAGACTCATTTTGAGCCTCACTTTGATCAGCTTGTCTAGGTAATGATTGGCTACTCCCTTCTCCGGCAGCCACATCTATTTGCTTGCCTGTATTTTTACTCCTTCTCATAACCGGCATCTTTGCTATAATAAAACAATTTAGAGGTTAGATATAATCCACTTACAATATGGCTCTATCACACGATCTAGAAGATGAAACAACACAAACAACTCATATATGTCCCGTAGCCTCCTGTTTATAGATGTGGCACACAACACATCTATAAGGAAGACTCTACATAGACACGGCTTTGTAGACTCCCTAGGATGACCTGCTCTGATACCACTTTTGTCACGCCTCAAATCTGATTAAGACGGACAGGCACCCGATGCCTAAATGGCCAGGGAGAACCAACTTACAACCTGCAGTTACCATACATTTAACTATGATAACTATGAAGCTATGACAAGCTTATATGCCCTGTAGTGATAAAAGACCGACATAGACAGGCCCAAAACTTATGTACAACACTTGGCCGTTGAGGCCACAATTGTTAAGAGACAAAACACAACCAAACTTTATACATTAGTCTACAAAGCCTCTACAAGATAGACAACCTTAGTTTAGGTCGGGACATGGCCCCGCCTTACCCTTAACTACTATACTGTAACAAAATAGATGCCAAAGACTCGGTTAAGCCCCGAATCAACTTGGAGCTCACCAATAGCAGCTGAGTGTCCTGTGCTCCTACTGGGGAGGTCTACTAGCTGGAGTACCTGTGGCTGCAGCATGAAATGCAGCGTCCCCTGAGAGGGACGTCAGTACGAAGAATGTACTGATTATGTAAGGCAATAACATATGTAAACAAGAGCTCAATTGAAATCAAGTATCAATATGTAAATGCATAGATCAGATTAAAAGACCACCCTTGTTGTTGTTGTGGGATCATGTACATTATATTCTTTTGTGTAATTTTCTTTACATTGTGATCTCTGTAAAGCATGTGATACAAACAACCAACTGATCAGTGGTAAAAGAGGATGACCCATGCTAGGCATTTTAACCCCTGGGATGCTGTCCTCAAATATATAAATTGGGATCGACCCATGCTAGACTTTTGCCCCTGGGCTGCCACCCTTACTCATATACCGCTTCATATAGTTTCTTTAATCTTTGAGATTGTTACTTTGGTGGTCATAATTATTTTTGAGCATCAGAACTGTGGATCAGTAGTAGGAAACATGGGAATATGCCCTTAGGGCAGTAACAATAACACAAGATGGAAATGTAACACTAATGAATTACATAAGAGCTCAAATGACACAATGGACCTTATTTGATTGACACGAGGAATCACAAAGCTACTGCTGAAATTACCCTTTTATCATACCAATACTTGGAAAAGTAAAGATGCACATATATTGAAGTAATTCGACACACTAAGGAGAGGGGAAATATTGTTAGCTGTGTTTGGGATTGTATGCTGCCACTGTGTCTTTTACTTGAAAGAGCAATTAGGAAGCTCACTTGTTGGTAGTGACACAAGCAGAGTTCATGCCAAAGAATATAGAATCGAATAGCCTTACATACCTTGCTGTACCACTCGGATAGTACAACGAATTAACCTCCTTCCTTTCTGATTATTAATCTACAATGAAATAAGTAACACAACTAATATTAGTAGCTAACCAACAGATTGGGCTACTTGAACTTGGCAAACAGTAATCAGGCAGCAAACCCATACTTATCAAACTGATGCTATGCATTCCACCCCTTCTCCTTTAATAACGTCATATACAATACGACCTTCTAATAAGGTCCCCTGAAACTCCTCGGGCTTTATAACATATGCAAAACAATATACAAAGGGGTTGCAGGCAGCAAGCTCATGCAACGCCCAATTACATGGTACGTTACTGCACCCTTTACCGTTTTATCCTTTAACAAGTTCTCATGACTTCTGCACATGCCTCCTTATGTTACTATACCCAAATCAGTCTCTAAACATCAGAATGTGGCAGTAGCAATATGAACTCACGGTTTCCGACCACTGTCCCTTGAGCATCCAACTAACATTACATTTAAAATGCTCAAATGAGCTAACAATTGAGTTAAAGGGGACTCCCCTCCATGGCTGTCCTAAGATGCACAATCAACCAGAACATTCTCCAATCTCACACCATGTAAAAGGAACAATTCTCAGCTCATTAACACATACCAAATCCCCAAACCAATTCAAGCACAGAAGAGGGATGAAAATTTCAGTAACTCACCTTGTTGGACAGCAACCTCACTTGCTAACTTCAAGGTTTAGGTTGTCTTTTCCAAATTATCTTAAGAATAATGAAGGATTACTAAATCAGTAGACCATATTCTTACGAATCCAAACTTTAAAAAAATTAACATATGGCAGTAGCCTTACCTTAAGGTGAAATCAGTTTCTCCTCTTGAATTTCTTAAGATGGGAGATGTTACACCAACTTGTACTTGAAAAATAAAGGGTTTTCTCAGATTTTTAATGGTGAACTTGCAGGCCAGCACTTTGGAGCTTCTAGGGTTTCTTTTTGGGAGTAACTTGTTGTAGAACAAATGAGAGATATATGAAATGAATTTCATTCTCTTAAGGGTCCTTTATGGACGTTTTTACATTAAGAAATATGTAGAAATATCTAGTCCCTCACTTAAGTACGCAGGTACATCACTCCCTTAATTTCTGCCACAAGTTCTTTAAGTAGCTGCATCACCTAGTTGCCCTTTTCTTTTAAAATGCAGTCCACATATTTCCTAAGTAGGTGCATCACGTACTTACCACTTATTTAGGTAGGTCAGCAGTTAATCTACCATTAAGAACCTATGTCATCCTTTCTACGTAAGCTACACATGTACGTAAGTAACTTAATTACGTAAGACATCCGAATCAGTAGCTTAAGCAAGTAGGTTGATTACTATGACAAATTATACTTTACTTACTCTATTTAGCCTCAAACCTCTTTCGAATATTGTCAAACCTATTTCAAACCCTCACTACTCACATAGAACTAGTATATGCAAAATATGGGACGTTGCAGGAACTTACTGTTGAAGATGAAGGAAGTTGATGATTGGAACATGTCAAAGTAATAGGTCAAATGAAACTTTCTGACGTGTTTACATCACACGTATTTAGAAAACTACTGTAGATTTAGAGTCACACTAGGATTAGACTACTTATATCGATTAGGATTATATTACGACTAGGATTAGATTACAATAAGGATTATAGTACAACTAGGATTAGATTTTTTGTGATTGCATTATTATTATTATTATAGTAGTAATATGTATTGTAGTAGGACTCTAAGTATAGTTAACTTAGGACTCTACAATTCTCTCCTTATATAAGGAGTATGTACTCAACAATTTTAATCATCAATACCATCCTTGATTTCTCTAGTCCTAGACATGAGATTTTTACATGGTATTAGAGCATAAAAGCTCTTCCGCTCTGAGTATTGATAAAAAAAAAAAAAAAAACACACGTTGCAATGGCTTCTTCTACCAACACTATGTCGACCTTCTCACTTAATCAACTCATTGCCGCTTGCTCCATTAAACTTAAGCCAACAAACTAACTCATATGGTGGACACAAATATCCCAATTGATTAACATGATAAAACTAACATATCTCATCACAGAGAATGAACCATGTAAGAGTAGTTTTTCCACTGGACAGACTACTGGGAAAGTTGTAGCGGCTGAGAAGGATTAAGAAGATAGTAGCACCATTGATTATTGGAAGGAGAAAGATATGTTGCTAAGTAGTTGGATCTTAGGAACCTTGACTGAAGTAAGCATGTACATAATTGTGGCTTGCTCAACTGCCAAGGAGATATGGGAATGCTTGGAAGAAGTTTATCTTCAAGCAACAAAAGATAAGTAATTTCAGCTTAAACAACAACTACAAGGTGTTAGGATAGAAACCAAAAATATTGATGAATACATCAAGGAATTCAAAGGCATATGTGATGGTCTTGCAGCCATTCACAAATCCGTGGATAAAGATAGCAAAGCAATTAATTTTGCTAAAGGTTTAGGTCTCAAATACAAGACCTTCAGGACTGTCATGTTAGGTAAGACTTCACATTCCACCCTTAAACAATTTATTACTGCTCTCACGGGTTTTGATAGAAGGGAAGATGAAGAAGAGGTGCTACAACAAAACCATAAAATGGTATTCTCTACACAAAGAGGCTAGGGAAGAGGAAACAACAACATCAACTCTAGAGAAATAAGTTTCAAGCCTGCTGGACAGGGAACATGTTCTCAGAACAGTTAATATGGACCAGGTTCTCCAAATAATAAAAGTTTTCCAAGTGGAAATACGAAGAGGAATAGTACTGAGTCATGTCAAATATGTGGTAGAAATTTTCATACTACTCTCAATTATTTTTACAGGTGGGACTACTCGTATAAATTTGCAGATGAACTATCACAAGCAACGACTTGACATCACATTCATACCGAAGCATTGACAAAAAAAATTTTTGCTGAGTATTCGAAGCAAGCTAGGAGTAACCATGCCTCTACTCTCCAGCTTTAGGGGATGTGTTGAAGCTGAAGAAAGCTGATGATTGGAACTTGTCAAAGGAACAGGTCCAAAAAAACTTACAGACATGTTTACAACACACATGTTTACAAAACTGCAGTAGATTTAGAGTCACACTAGGATTAGACTACTTATATCGATTAGGATTATATTACAAGTAGGATTAGATTACAATTAGGATTATATTACGAGTAGGATTAGATTACGATTAGGATTGTAGTACAACTAGGATTAGAATATTTATAATTGCATTATCATTATTTTATAGTAGTATTATGTATTGTAGTAGGACTCTAAGTATAGTTAACTTAGGACTCCACAATTCTCTCCCTATATAAGAAGTATGTACTTAGCAATTTTAATCATCAATACAATCCTTGATTTCTCTAATCCTAGACGGGAGATTTCTACACTTACTTCAACAATGATACACTAAATGCGTTGTTTATCAAGTTAGTCTTTCCAAATTTTCAGCTTGGGAAATGTCTTTACACAATTGCGAGAGAAGTTGTTGAGAATGCACTTGATTCAGCTAAATCCATCTCTGAATTTCTAGTTGTAGAGATAACCATGTAAGTGATTATTTTGTCTATTTTAGATAACTATAACCATGTAAGTGATTATTTTGTGTATTTTAGATAACTACTTCAATGAGCTAACAGAGATCCATTAATGGGAAACCTCTCTTCAAAGCTTAGTGTTGTTTTTTGTTTTGCTTCTGTAGTGAAGAGATTGACAGAAGTAAATTTAATTCCATGGTTGGTCTGGCTGACCATGAGCGTATAGATGGAGCCCTATATGATGATTTTGAGACAACAAAGGCTCGTGAGGTGTGTAAGCAGTGATTTACTCTCAGTTAGATGGCATTGTGATTTATATCTTATGCTCGTTGTTTGACATTTAGCAAATTTCATTTACGAAATATTTTTCTAGAAAATTTCATTAGATGGCATTGTGATTTTTCTAACTATTGTGTCTATAAAAGACTTGCCAATGAAACTTGGGTTCTAGAGATTCAAGCAAAGAATGTTGCTCTCGGGAAGAGAGTAAAAGACCCTGCAACTACAAAGGTAGCTAAGGGTAGGGAGGCATCATATTATAGGGTGACATACAAGGTATAATCCATTTCTCTTTGTTCTTCTATATGCTGACTCTGGTCTAAGTATGCAAGACAAGAAAAGTACATTATTGAATTAAATCAATTTACCAGTTTAGTGGAGGATTATTCCTCCATAATAGACTTTAATTGTTGTATTTTGTTTCTAATATAGCATAATGGATGAGGAATGCCTCATGATGATATCCTGAATATGTTTGGACGAGGTATGATGTTCTTGCCATTTCATGTTATTTTACCAGTGGAAACTTCTGCATGTTCCTGCTTTTTGTTCTGCTCCAACTTCTTTCATTTTTTTCTTGACCTTTAATTAGGAGGAACAAAAGTATTTTAGATGTTTGATACATTCATTTCAACTTTCATCTCTAAATTTGTTTATTTTTTATATCTTTTTGTTATATGTATCTTGTTTGTTTTTATATTTTAATTATTATAAAATTTAAATATGGATCCCATAAAAAAGTAGTTGTAAAAAACAATTTATGGAAAAAAGGTGCTCCTAGTAGGGGTAGGGGAGGAAGGCTCTCTCATTACAGCCTAGATTTAAAACTAATACTGACGATTATACTCATATTGATGAAACTTTTTTATTTCACGTCCCACTATTTTAGAATTTAATTATGAATATTAAGTAGACCATGAAACCTTAAATAGATGGCTTGCTAATTTTGAGGAGAAGTTGGAGGAAGAAGTAGAAATCGAAAATCAACACTTAGATGACCCCCCTACTAGTCTGGCCACAAAATTACCGCAATAAAATGATCTCCCTCTATAACCACTGTTCAGCTTTACTGAAAATTATTTTGACCTCTAGGGGAGAACAATCAGTGCGGTCATATACGTGTTAATTTCCCATAATAAGAAGTTGGGTATTAAAACCTAAGGTGTCCTTGGGCCTTTAGTTTGTTGGTTTCCTATAATGTGTGGCCTTCTGTAGGACTTCACAAAGGTTAGTATTGTGGATGTTATTTATGCACCTTTATGTTGTTGATTATAGTCAATTTGTGGTGTTTTGTGTACCTTAATTTTGTTGGTTTTATTTCTTTTGTGGCATTGCTATGCAAATTTTATTATTCTTGAGGGGATTTGTTGTTTTTCATGTGATTTAGTATCAGAGGAAATGTATTATTAAGGGCCTAATATCTCTTGCAGCATCTTTGTTGTGGCAATAGAATGAAACTTGTGCAGAAAAGAGTAGTGTCGAGTCATTTTTGTTTCCCTAAAGCATTTGTTTAATCCCGTTTAAATGTGATTGGTAATGTTGTACACAAGTGAAAATGTTAAGAATGTGACAACTATAACATGTAACGTTTGAACTTCACTTTCATACATGAGAGGATATAATGTTGCATAAACTAATAAATTCACATCTTTTATTTGTATGGTTGATCTACCAAAACTACTTATAGACATTTTATCCATAACAAGAATCCTATCAGAAATAATACACCGAGGGTGTTGTAAGTATGATAGTATAAATGCAAAAAGTAAATGTATCGCATACTATAGGCTTACAGTGATGGGGGTTTCTGTTTAGAAATTAGCCTAAAGGAAAAGGGTAGTAGACCTACAGGAATAATGTATCCTTAATGAAATGATCAGAAAGTCAAGCTAACAATTAAAAACCTCTCATTAATTCTACATCGCATTTTATTTTTCTGTATGTTTGGCATTTAGTGTGTCATGTTTCACACATGTACAGGACTATGGAACTCGAAGATGGTGGTCATGAAGGTTCCTTGAGAACAAGATTAGAAAATATTTTTTTCAAAGGAAGTGTAAAACCGAATTAGAAAAGCATTCAATAGGATTATGCATCTATGTAGGATATGCAATCATTTGAACTAGCAGTTTGCTTTGCCTCGAGGATGATTTCATGGTTTGCATCTTGGGTTATTTTTATTCTATAAACACTCAATTATCCAATATACGGTCTATCAAAAACAACTTCTCTACCCCAAGATATGCGTAAGATTTTCTTACGCTGTTCACTTTTTGGGATTACATTAACTATGTTGTTGTTGTAGTTTAAGTGCTCCTCATTTTGAAAATTAAATTTGTTAATAAATGACAGTTACAGTTGTGGGTGTTCTTTGTTGAATGCTTTCTGATTATCATTGGAAAGCATTACTTGTTTAATAATATCTTCCATATTTGAATTATATTACTGCTTTTAGAGTCTGATTCGGATGTTGTAGTTTAAATGCTCGTTCCATGACTTTTGTGTGCTATATCAAGATAGAGAATCTCTATATCCTTTGGCATCTTCATCTTTATATTGTGCAGAGAATTTAGGGTTGTTCATTAAATTCTGGCAAATCACAGTGTTCTAACTAAATAATTTCAATATCATACAGGAGAATGCACAAAAATTTATCGAATATTTATCTTCTGATACACGAGTGAAGTAGGCTCTATGGTTGTGTATCCTGCCACCATGAAGCTCTCCCTTGAAACATACAACATAAATGTTAATCAATTTGAAGTCGATGGGTACATGATCGATGTTGTGTTTTCTGACAGGTTCTTTAGCACTTTTTAAGCATGTTGTGAGGCTACAAAGTACTTGAACTTTATAGTCCATTTTTGTTAGTTTCATCTTATGCTCAATTATAATTTTCTAATATAATTTCTTCCTATCAAACTTCTTCCTAATTACATTCGCCTTCTCAATCTTTTCCCTGTTAATTATAGTAAACGTGCAAATATTCTTTTGCTTTGGTAGTCCCTCATATTCTCTTTTGAAAATTGGACTGTGAGGACACAATCTCATTTTTATTTGGGGATGCCTCCCTTGTACTTATTTTGTTGTTTGTTTCTGCATAATGTGATTGTGCCCTTATCGGATGTACTTTTCTTTCTTTGTTATGGATTGGTGTACCCTCGTCGGGCTTTGATATTGTGGTTGTTTATGTTGATTATGTTGGATTGGTCTATTTTAGTTTTTTATTTGTAGATTTTAGCTTCTTTGTTTTTTTTATTGACCATGTTTGATGATGGATAGAGAGTGATGACTTTCTAAAGCTTAAATCATCGATTGCTTGTGAGTGTTTGATTGGCATTGATTGGGCGAAGTCTCAGTAGCCATTCTCGAATAGATGCATGACATTCCCTAATGATGGGTTCATTGACGACTTTCTTAAGGGAGAAATCATCTTTTTGGGAAGGTTTTGACTTGGTTGGTACGAAGAGTATAGTCATGCATCTGAATAGTGTTGAACATACCTCTCCTTTTTTAAAAGGTTGAGCATGTTATGAATGATTTTGTGACACCTCTTACAACTCTTTTTGTGACTTTTGATTCGTTAGCGGTTAAAATGTTCAATGCTACTTGTATTTTAAAATGGAAGTAAGATTTTGAACCATCTTGATTGATTTGCACGCCATGCCTAGTGAGTTGTTGAATAACACCTTTTGTTCGTTTTTGTCAACTAGAACTTGCCCAGTTGGTCTTGATTGAGTTTCGTTGGAGAAATGATCTTAGGCTTTCTTTAATATTCTTGAAGTCCACTTGACCTAAAAATCGTACCTTTGCACTGAATATATCCTTAGTTGTCCTCTTTGAGCCTAATCCTTTTTATTGGCAACAACATTAAAAGTCTCAGCCTTTTTGAAAAAGTTCCTTGAACTTGAGGTTGTGAAAGTTGAGACTAAAAGCCTAAGTTGGGGGTTTTATGGGAAATTAATTGAAGGTACGCTTACCACATGAGGGCTTGATATAAAAAAGGAAAAAAAAGAGAAATTGAGGGATGTATGGAATGTATTAAAGCAAGAAAAACCTTTGAAAAAGAAAGAAAGAAGATGAATAAATGAGACTTGAATCCTCCAAAAGTTTAAAATGGTTGCATGTGGGAATCTAGAGTGGAAATAAGAAAACAAAAATGAAAAATAGTATGGAATGTGTATGGGTTTGAAAAGTGAAGAAGAGTGGAGAAAGTTGGAAGTGATGAGTTGTTCTATAATGTTCAAGGAGGATGTAGTCACTTATACCTAAATGATGTCCTAAACTTCGCTAAGCCTATATTACAAGCCTAACAAAGACCTTTGAGATTTCTAACCAAATGAAGTTGAGTCAATGTTGATTGAAAATATGGGCAAGCCTATGGTGTGACATTTGTGTGCATGAGATGATTTTTTGTGAGTGTGAGAGTTGCATCTTTGTCCCTTGTCTTGTTTATATGTATGTGTGGTTTCGGGATACTTCTTTCTTGAGAGGGCATGTAAGTTGAAAAAGTGGTGATTTTGAAAATTCCTAATTGAGTCAAGTGGTGAAAGAATTAATGAGTTGAGTCATTTATTGAGTTTGAGTTGGTTTCACTTAAATGATTCTTGGTTTTTTAAAATGTTTCATGAGAATGAGAGGATTTCTTTTGTGAAAATTTGCATGTGGACTATTTGTTACTACGAACCGAAGTCATTACCTTTGTGCTTAATTGAGAAAGGGAAATTGATTTGTGGTGTGTCTTGTATTTTTTGTTTTCTTTACTTGAGGACCAACAAAGTTTCTAAGTTGGGGGGGTGGGGGGATGTTGGTGATTGGTGGAATTTTACTCATTTGAGGCTCTTTTCGTAGTTATTTTGGCTTGCTTTAGTTTAGAATCAGTGATTTTAATGTGGTTCTTTTCATATTTGCATAAAATAAAATGGAGAGTTGGTTTATGAGATATTTGAAGAAACCAAGTGAACTTAAGGCAAAAAAAGGGGTTAAGAGCTGAAAATGCGGTTTTTGGCAGGGAAAGTACCCTTTGAGAACGCGTTTGTTAGGTATTTTTATTGACGACGAACGCTTACTCTTTGAACTTATTTTGAGGGCAATTTGACCGTTATCAATTAGTTAAGATTTTTGTAAAAAGTTCTAAACATGTGTCTATATCACTTCCTAGTGATTCTAAGCTTCAACTTCTTTTCACTGTTGTGCTGAATCCACCATCTTAAATAGTTTGATCAAATTGCATTGTTGCTCTTGGAGATTTGGCAGTTCGTTTTCCTAATCTGTTAGAGCCATGGACAAAGCATATGTATGCATATTTAAGAGATCCATCAGTCTTGTGTGGAAGAACGCTATATTAGTTCTTTTTCAGATGATACTGAATGACATGATGTAGAATTTATATCATCTTGATTTGTGTGTATCATTAGTTGATGAAAGTTTATATAAATAAAATGGCCATCTGTTTGGAAGATGAGGATGAAAGAATTTCGAAGCTTGCCAAACTTTCTTTCATGAGTTGTCAATGAAAGGTAGTATATTTATTAAAACTTTCTTTAAAAGATAATGATATTTTTGTCTCATATTGTTGTCTCTTCTGATTTATTACAGAAAATGGCCAAGATGGCTCAAGCACATGGGGCTCTTTTGCGGGTAGATAACATTATTATGTTCCCAGTACTGTCCCATCCTTTGGAGCTTGGAGAAGGTATTTTGCAAATATTTTTTGTTCCGCTAATTGGAATACTCTCCAATAACATGCATCGGATATTAGTTTGCTTGTCCATGGTTTTGTAGATATTGTGATGCATTCACCTACTAAGTTCATATCCGGTCATAGTGATCTCATGGCTGGTGTACTTGTTGTCAAAGGAGAAAGGTTTTCCTCTATTTTGCATACATTTCATAATTTGATTTATTGTTATCTTATGGTTGTATATTCATAGTTTTCTTGGGTATTTTTTGGTCGCCCAAACCAATAATCACATTAGGAGCTTGACTGTAGTGAATGTGAGTTTGTAAGTAGAGCCATTATTCGTTTCTCTAGCAATGTTCGATCTTGTGTATTCGTTAGTGAACGAGTTTCCTTCCTATACTCCTGGTTGTAAGCTCAATCTTGTGGAGTCACTTAAGCTCTTGGCTTCGTGTTTGGAGTTAGCATCTAAGGTATGTTTTTCCCCTCATTTCTACTCAATCTTGGGTAAGTGTTTTTGAAATGGTCTCATTGATATGTGTTAAATCAATGTTTAAATTGCTGAAATCAATGGGCTGTTTTTGTTTGTGTGGGGATTAATTAAGTTGAGGGCTAGATAGTTCATGAGTTTTGGTTGAGATTAGTGGACATCTTGTGTGAAAATTGTGTTTAAAAAGGCTGCCCCCAATATGTTTGATGAAAGGCCCCAACCCGATTTTAAATTCTGGAGAAGATGATTGAATAAGAAAACGTTTTAACACAAAACTACTAGCATTCTATGTGCCTCTCTATAATATGTTTCCCTCAAATTGCATATCAATTTCCTTCTAAAGTCGGGTATTAGGTGTTGCAGAAAATTGAAGCTTTAATTGTGTGAATTAGTTCAAAGACGCATCCTAAGATGAAGCCCATAAATCAACCCTGCGAGTTTGTCGCTAAGATTTTCATCAACTTTGTCTCTATCTGCCAGGTTAATGTTTTTCTCTATTTACTTCTGGAAATACAACAGATCGAAGAAGTAAAAAATGATAAGATAATTGCATTAGAGAAAGAACTAACTATGCTAAAAGAATTATACGCAGCTAAACAAAAAGAAAAAGAAATGGAAACAGAATTAGAAACAAAATTAAAAATGGAGATAGAAAAATTTTAAAAAAAATTAAACCCAGATATAAAAGTTGATAGTGTTGATATAGATGAAAATTGCTCAGAACAAGGCTCAGATATAAGTGAAACATATACAGAAATATTAGAAAAAATAAAAGAAACCGAAATAATTGACAGTACAATAGAAATAAATACGGAAGAAATAAAAAATAAAACAAGTACGAGTACAAGCACAGAAGTAAAAAACCCAAAAACATTAAGTCCTGATTATTATACAGTTAGTTATGAAGAATCGGATAGATATGATAGTTTATGGAATAAGCGATTAAACAGAAACAAAAAATGGACACCATCCACAACAACACGAAATAATAGCTTGTTAGATTTAGATTGTGTAGCAGATATAAATAAAACAATACAACTATGGGTAGGATATATATCTAAACAGCTAATAGATAATAAAATAGGTATGCTGGAAGTACCAGGATATATAGAAAGAACATTTATAGGAACGGTAAAATTATGGTTACAAAATTTAGCAGAAGAAAGCATAAACACATTAAGAAATAATAAAAGAATAGATGGAGAAAATGCAACTACACCAATTGATATATTAAATAAATATGAAATAGCCATAAGAAATGAATTCAGTAGTACAACAACAGAAGTAGAAGAACAGAATAAACAAAAACAGTTAAATAGGAATTTAATGTTAAAATTAGCCATATGTAATATGTGTTACATAGATGAATATACATGTGTATTTAGAGAATATTATTAGAAAGGAACTTATAGTACAGACGAAGCAAAGGAAATAAGAAAATTATATTTTACAAAATTACCAGAACCATTTAGTTCTAAAATAATAAGAGATTGGAATGAGGCAGGATTACAAGATACACTTGGAGCAAGAATGAGATATTTACAAAAATGGTATTCTGACATATGTGAAAAATATAGAGAAGAAATGAAAATGGAAAAATCAATAATTAAAAATCTAGCATGTTGTAAAGATAAGATAGCACCACAATTTGGATGTAATGATAATTATTATAAAAAGAAATATAGGAAGCCAGGAAAATATAAAAAATTTAAATCCCAATTTTGGTATAAAAGACCAAGAAGAATGTATTATATAAAAAATACTAAAGCAAAAAGACCTTTTAGACCAAAGAAAAAGATAACAGAATGTACATGTTATAATTGCGGAAAACTAGGACATTTAGCTAAAGATTGTAAATTACCTAAAAATCCAAAACAAAAACAAATATCTGAACTAATAATTAATGAAGAAATATATACACAAATAGATTATATCGATTATGAACCAGAAAGTGACGATAATAGTATATATGAATTTGAACTTGATGAACTAGAAACTGAATTATCTGAAAAAGAAGAAAATGACTGAAAAAGACGTACAAATAATAAAAGAAGAATATACAAATGAAGAATCCACAGAACAAAAAGTAATTTTTTATATCAATATATTTGAACAAATAAAAGGAAAAGAACTAGATCTTAGTGTAGAAAAAATATTTAAGATACCAGTAATAAGAAATATATTTAAGAAACAAAAAGAAGAATATTATGTAGTAAGTCAAAAAGAACACATAATAGATTGTAAGTATACCAAAGGAAAAGCAAGAATACCTACAATAAATAAACGAATAATAAATAAAGAAATACAAGCAATTAAAGCTAAAGACCCCATAAAATACGTACACTTAGGTGGAACAGAGATATTGATAAAAGCTTGTTTTAGAGAAGGAATAGATACACCAATAGAAATATATGTGGCAGATGACAGAATAATAGAACCAATAGAAAAAAGCATAATAAGTGCAGTAAAAGGAAATTTAATATACCAAAAATTTAAATTTATAATAAGTGCTAATTATTCAGTAGCAATAGAAGATAGAAATATAGATAAATCGTTAGTATTATATTGGAAAATGTCAGGAATAGAGTTAGCCCCAGGGAGTAAAATATTTACAGCTCACTGTAAAAATCTATATGTATTATTAACAACAAAACATAAAATAACAGCAAAAAATAAAATTAACAAAATAAAGATAGAAAATCCTTTTGAAAAAATTGTTACAGTTATAGATAATAATGATTACAGTTACAAGGAAATAGATATAGAAGAAGATTTAGAAATAGTAAGTGATAGAATAAGTACATCAAAAAGAATAAAAAATATAGAAGATAAAGATATTGCCACATCTCAACCTTCAAGAAAATCAGTAGAATATAAAATGATAAAGGAAATCAAACCATATCATTACTATATAACTGGAATAATAGAACAAAGAAAACATATTATTATAATAAATACTGGACAGGAAGAAAATTATATGCCAAGAGAATTAGTACCCGAAGAAGAAATAACTATTAAAGAACAAGTATGCCCAGAATTACCAAAAGAATTATCACATGTAGAGGAAACAGCTCAAAAAGAAGTTATACTAGGAGGAATAATTGTATCAATAAAATTTAAGATATACCAAGAAGACAATATAACATTAGGAATAAAATGGTTAGAAGAAATGAAACCATACAACCTAGAGAATACACAGTTAATTATAACATACAAAAATAAGAAAGTCACAATAAAAAGAGTAATATGAAAATCTATATACTTGTAAAAATAATAGTAGAAAATTATTATAATAGATACTACACTCCAATGTTAGATACAGGAGCAGAAGCAAACATGTGTAAACCTACCAGATGAAAAATGGGAAAAATTAAAAACACCTATAGTCGTAACAGGATTTAATAATGAAGGAAGTATGATAACATATAAAGCAAAAAATATAAAGTTACAAATATGGGATAAAATATTAACTATAGAAGATATATATAGTTATGAATTTATAAATAAAGACATGCTTTTAGGAATGCCATTTCTAGAAAAACTATATCCCCATGTAATAACAAAAACACATTGGTGGTTTACCACACCATGTAAGCAAAAGATAGGAGCAAAAAGAGTAAGTAATAAAAACAGAAAGCCTACACCATGGATTAAAGGAAGTGAAAAAATCACTCAAAAACTAGAAAATATTAAAGAAAGTACCCACAATATAGAATTAATAATATTTTCAATAGATAAGTTAAAAATCATTCAAGAAAAATTAGATATGTTATATAGTGAAGATCCCTTAAAAGGATGGGAAAAACACCAAACAAAAATAAAAATTGAACTAATTGATGAAAATAGCATAATTACCCAAAAACCATTGAAATATAATTTCGCGGATTTAGCAGAATTTAAAATGCATATAAAAGAATTATTAGAAAATAAATATATCCAAGAAAGTAATAGTAAACACACAAGTCCAGCATTTATAGTAAATAAACATAGTGAACAAAAAAGAGGAAAAAGCCGTATGGTTATTGACTATAGAAATCTAAATGCAAAAACAAAAACATATAATTATCCTATACCAAACAAAGTATTAAAAGTAAGACAAATACAAGGTTACAACTATTTTAGTAAATTTGATTGTAAATCAGGATTTTATCATCTAAAATTAGAAGAAGAATCTAAAAAATTAACAGCTTTTACAGTACCACAAGGATTCTATGAATGGAATGTACTACCTTTTGGATATAAAAATGCACCAGGAAGATACCAACATTTTATGAATAATTATTTTAACCAATTAGAAAATTGTATAGTATATATCGATGACATATTATTATATTCAAGAACAGAAGAAGATCATATACGATTATTAGAAAAAATTATACATATAACACACTCAGGAATAAGTTTAAGTAAGAAAAAGGCAGAAATAATGAAAAACCAAATAGAATTTTTAGGAATACAAATCGATAAGAATGGTAGAAAAATGCAAAACCATATAGTACAAAAAATAATAAATTCTGAAGAAAATATAGATACAAAAAAGAAATTACAATCATTTTTAGGATTAGTAAACCAAGTAAGAGAATATATACCTAATCTAGCAAAAAATCTTAAACCTTTACATAAAAAATTTAAAAAGGATGTAGAATATTATTTTGATAAAAAGGATCAAGATCAAATACGAAAAATAAAATTATTATGTAAGAAATTACCAAAATTATACTTTCCAGATGAAAACAAAAAATTTATATACATAGTAGAATCAGATGCTAGTGAAATAAGCTATGGAGGAGTATTAAAATATAGATATGAAAAAGAAAAAATAGAACATCATTGTAGATACTACTCAGGAACATTTACAAATCCTGAAATAAAATGGGAAATAAATAGAAAAGAATTATATGCACTATATAAATGTTTATTAGCTTTTGAACCATATATTGTATACAATAAGTTCATTGTAAGAACAGATAATACGCAGGTAAAATGGTGGATTACAAGGAAGATACAAGATTCAGTAACAACTAAAGAAATATGAAGACTAGTTTTAAATATACAGAATTTTACATTTACAAATAGAAATAATAAGTACTAACAAAAATGTCATTGCAGATTACATTTCAAGACAAAGCTACTCAGACGGATCTAGACAAAGATAGTACTCTTGAAAAAATATTCAATGCCATGACACTACTTTGTACAAAAGTAGATAGTCTAGACAAAGAGATACAAAAAATGAAAGGTCAGCAGCATGACAGTAAATATGCGGAGCTAAGTCGATCGGAAGACTTGAAAATTCCAGAGCTAGAAGGTGACGATGGGAAACACCGAAAAACCCAAACTAACAATTTGTTACATGCAGCTATAGGTAGCACATCATCTACAAAAGAAGGGAAAAGATATGTTAACACTAATATGAACAAGATATTTGAAAAACCATTTATACCCAAAAATCAAAACCCCTTATTTGTACCACCACAAATAAATACCTACAAAGACAGCTTAGGCCAGGACAAGAAAATCTACAATCATATAACCAGAGTCTATATAGAAAACATACACAAAATACAAACCTTTTTAAACAAAAACCCCAGATCTAAAACTAACCAAAATCCACACGAAGATTATATTACCCAAACTCTACAAGGATACAATAAACTAATTGCTTTACCTAAGACAAATGCAAATTTAGTGGCAACTTGTTATAACTATGGATTACTAAATACAGTATACACCCAGACAGGAGATGAAATAGCTACAATACCGGAACTACACAAAGCATTCATGCACTACAAAAGAATAACTAAGGGAACCCTTTTTTAGATAAAATTCTATTCAGCACCAGCCGAGATACTTTATGATGAAATAAAGCCAATTATACAGGTTATAAAAATTGGATTAACTAGAGAGATGATTATACCAGAGAAAATAGAAGAACAAGACGAAATACAAAAGGTGGAAATACCAGCATTCTATGCAGGAAAACGAATTATTGGAATAGCTACTATCTTAAATGAGTTAACAGCTAATTATTTGAACAACAATTCAATATGGAGTTATTATTCAAGGGAGCAAACAATGATATATTCAAATTGTCGAGAATTTAGAGCAACAGATATGGAAGAACTCAGGCAATGGGCACTTAGTCTACTAAAACCTGAGCAACAGCCAACCACAAGAGCTATAAGAAAGAATTTTATCTCATCGGAAATAATGACAAGATATTGCAAAACTATTGGAAACAAATATCCAGATCATCAATGTTCTAAATGCCAAGGAGAAGATAACGTAATCCCAAACGTACAGCTGGAGTAAAAACAAAAAGCAACAAAAACTGACAAGATAGAAAGAAAAAGCTATGCAGACAAACTAAGTGGAATGTAAAAGAAGAGATAGTGGAACTTTATGTAAAGTGAAAAGCTAGTGGAAGACTTTAGCTAAAGTAGTAGTAGCAACGTGTTAGATTAGTAGTAATATGTACAAAAGTGTGAATAGTGCTAAAGATGTAAAGTAACTATAATTAGATGTAAAGTAACCATAGTATAGAATAAAGTAACTATAGTAGAGTTACTTATATGTGTATAAATAGATAGCCATTATGGCATAAAGAGGCAAGACTTTCTACACGGAAAGCAATCCTCTCTTTGTAATCAAAATACTCTCAATAAAAATATCAGTTTCAAAGCTAAGCATGGACCAAAATATTCCAGATATCACACAGGTACATATATTTATGATTATGTGTAGCTAAAATCTATTAATTCCTAAATATCATAGCATAATTAAATAAGTCTATATTAGTTATTATATACTAGAATTATTTAAGCATGTTTTTTAGTTTGTTAACATGAGGAAAAAAGGAAAAACTTCCAGACTATGCCATCCTAAAGTTGAAACCATACGCATGGAAGCCGTGAGGGGAGTAAACATAGTTGAGGCGCTGTTAGGAAGTAATTACCTTTGAAAGTACGATGTTAACAGTGACAGGAAAACATGTTAAAATAATCTAGTTTATAGTAATCTAATATAGATCATTTGTTATGCATATGGTATGAGGGAATTATGATTAAATAATCATGAATATCTTTTTACATGATGAAATGATATTAAATTATAAAATACTAATCTTGTATGTATTAAGGAATATAGAAATTATAGAATTAAAACAAATAATATGGGAAAAAATATTTGAAGAAGAAGAAGAATTAATGAACCAGACATGGTATGAAATAGATGAGATAGAAAAGGAAATATTAAAATTTAATCTAAGTGATTTAGAAATTCAATATTCAGATTAATGATAAACCGAGAATATCTAGAACGTTGGCAACGAACTATAACAGATATTACTTTATTAAGTAATTTAATAAAAGAAAATATAGAAGCTTTCCAACGAACCTACGATATACAATACATAGAATATATATTAGAAAACATAAAAGAAATTATAAGATTAATACATTTAGAAAAAATGTATTATTTTAGAATCAATTCATAAAAAATAGGACCCCCCCCCCAAAATTGGTATCAGAGCTAAGTGATAAAAGACTAATTAAGCATGGATGATAAGGAAAATCATAAGTACGAATTAATTAGGACAATAATTTTAAACAAACAAGAATTAAAATATAGACAAGAAAGGCTACAATATAACATATATGCAGGAGTATGTGAAAAATCAATATTAGCCCAAAGAAAGATAATATTTAAATTACAACATGAAATACAGAGAATAGAGTATAAATTAAAACATAATTTAAGATGAATAAAGAAGAATTTTCTATAGAAGAAAAAACCTACGAAAATCCGGAAGGATTAAAAATAAAAAATCTTTTCAAACTCAAGAAGAAGATATAAGAAAATAGGTGAAACTCTATACTTAATGATAGAAAAAGAAACAGTAAGATTAGAAGATAGTTTAACTACAATGGTACGAATAACTAAAGAAAATGAAGAAATAGATAGGAAAAAAATAAATAGATACAATAAAACAACAAGCAAAACTGGAAATACAACAGATCGAAGAAGTAAAAAATGATAAGATAATTGCATTAGAGAAAGAACTAACTATGCTAAAAGAATTATACGCAGCTAAACAAAAAGAAAAAGAAATGGAAACAGAATTAGAAACAAAATTAAAAATGGAGATAGAAAAATTTTAAAAAAAATTAAACCCAGATATAAGAGTTGATAGTGTTGACATAGATGAAAATTGCTCAGAACAAGGCTCAGATATAAGTGAAACATATACAGAAATATTAGAAAAAATAAAAGAAACCGAAATAATTGACAGTACAATAGAAATAAATACGGAAGAAATAAAAAATAAAACAAGTACGAGTACAAGCACAGAAGTAAAAAACCCAAAAACATTAAGTCCTGATTATTATACAGTTAGTTATGAAGAATCGGATAGATATGATAGTTTATGGAATAAGCGATTAAACAGAAACAAAAAATGGACACCATCCACAACAACACGAAATAATAGCTTTTTAGATTTAGATTGTGTAGCAGATATAAATAAAACAATACAACTATGGGTAGGATATATATCTAAACAGCTAATAGATAATAAAATAGGTATGCTGGAAGTACCAGGATATATAGAAAGAACATTTATAGGAACGGTAAAATTATGGTTACAAAATTTAGCAGAAGAAAGCATAAACACATTAAGAAATAATAAAAGAATAGATGGAGAAAATGCAACTACACCAATTGATATATTAAATAAATATGAAATAGCCATAAGAAATGAATTCAGTAGTACAACAACAGAAGTAGAAGAACAGAATAAACAAAAACAGTTAAATAGGAATTTAATGTTAAAATTAGCCATATGTAATATGTGTTACATAGATGAATATACATGTGTATTTAGAGAATATTATTAGAAAGGAACTTATAGTACAGACGAAGCAAAGGAAATAAGAAAATTATATTTTACAAAATTACCAGAACCATTTAGTTCTAAAATAATAAGAGATTGGAATGAGGCAGGATTACAAGATACACTTGGAGCAAGAATGAGATATTTACAAAAATGGTATTCTGAAATATGTGAAAAATATAGAGAAGAAATGAAAATGGAAAAATCAATAATTAAAAATCTAGCATGTTGTAAAGATAAGATAGCACCACAATTTGGATGTAATGATAATTATTATAAAAAGAAATATAGGAAGCCAGGAAAATATAAAAAATTTAAATCCCAATTTTGGTATAAAAGACCAAGAAGAAGGTATTATATAAAAAATACTAAAGCAAAAAGACCTTTTAGACCAAAGAAAAAGATAACAGAATGTACATGTTATAATTGCGGAAAACTATTAAGAAATTATAGATAACAAAATCGAGTTTAATCGTCAGTAAAACTTATAAAATACTTTTTCCTACCACGAGATGGTGTCGACTTTATATCGCATATATCTGTGTGAATTAAGTCTAAAGGTTTTGAATTCCTGTCAACAAACTTATAAGGATGTTTAACAAACTTACTTTCCACACAAATTTTGCATTTCGATTTATCACATTTGAAATAAGACAATACTTCTAAAGTAATCAATTTTCGCAAGGCTTTGTAATTTACATGTCCCAAACGGGCATGCCATAAATCATTTGACTCTAATAAGTAAACATAAGAAAAATTCATAGTAATAATGTCAACAACCATTACATTCAGTTTGAAGAGGCCCTTATTGAGGTAGCCCTTTCCTAAGAACATCTCATTCTTACTTATTACAACTTTGTCACTAACTAGGACACACTTAAACCAGTTCTTAACGAGCGTTGCAGTAGAAACTAAATTATTTCTAATAGTAGGAACATGCAAAATGTTGTTCAAAGTCAACACCTTGTCGGATGTCATTTTCAACATTACTTTCCTAGTTCCTGCAATCCTTGTTGTTGTTATATATCCCATGAACAAATCTTTATTGAACTCAGCAGGAGTATACGTTGCAAAGGCTTCTTTCACATAGCAAATATGTCGAGTGGCACCTGAGTCGAGAAACCACTCCTTGGGATTTCCAACTAAGTTGCACTCTAAGATCATTGCACATAGATCTTCTGCATCTTCCATCTCTTCGACGATGTTGTAACACCCCTCAAAATGAAATAGGATAATTAGAGCTTCATATGCGTGTTAGTAGTTGAAAACTTGTATAAATGTTTGAAAATTCGTTTATAGTTCAGTTTAGTTGAGTTTAAAGTCAAACGTCAAGAGACGTCTATGACGTTCGGAGACTAGCCTAGTGTTGGTGCTTGTGTGTGCTTGATGAGTTGCCATAGTTTTGGAGTGTTGTTTGAAGTTTAGGTTAGTGGGAGTGACCCTAGTACCTAGGAGGGGTGGTATAGGGTCATGATGTCTGGGTACGACTCAGTAAGGACCGATCGAAGGGTCCTTGGAAAGGACCCAAATGTTGGTTTAAAAGGCTGCCTAGGCAGTGTGTTGGCAGTCTTGTTTGACACCCAGAGTGACGCCTCGTCAGTTCATTGATGTCCCGTCAATAGGGGGCGTGATAGCATCCAAGGAAGCTCTACTCCATTGAAGGACAAGTATGAAGCTTTAGAAACTCCAAGGAGGCCCATAACAAGATCTCAAACCAAGGAGTTCAATGATAAGCTCAATGGGCTTCAATCGCTGATCGAAAGGTTTCTTATTGGGGAAGAAGAGCTCAAGCCCAAGGGAGAGGAATTGTCCAAATGCTACAATTATTTGGTGGCCCAAATTCAAGCCCAAGATGAGGAATTTTAAGGTCCAATTTCGTGCAAATAAGGTCAAGAAAAGTCCAAGAATCAGCCACAACAAGAGTTGCTTTCTGCCCAAGTTTTGAGAGAAGACTAGTCAAACTTTCCAAGATTGTCAAGATTCTTTTGCTAGTTGGGATTTACCTTATTTCTTTATTTATATATAGGTTATTAATATTTTCCTTAGTCTATTTATGGTATCCTAAGTACCATTTAATGCTTTCCTAGAAGTACCAAATTTGTTCCTAGTTAGGTTACTTTATTTCCTTTCTAGAGTAGGATTCCTTGTAATTGTCTTTTAGGGTTTGGCATAAGGGTTCTTGGACGTTTTTCCCCCCTTCTCCTATATATAGGAGTCCTTTTTATTCATTAAAGACAATTTAGATTGATATTAATAATATTTCAGAGAGTTCTTTGAACCTTTGTGACTTGTTCTTTGAGAATTTATCTTTAAACCTTTACTAGTTTCATAGTTTAAGGTATAAAGTAATTTCTTCTTGTGATATCTTTGGTTTCTTTTTGGTATTCTTTAGAAGGTGATTAGTTTCTACATACTAATTATTGTCTTTAGTTACTCATAAAGCGGTCAAGATCCGAATCTATCGTTTTGATTCGTTTTCTCAAGTAAAGGCGTTAGATTTCTTCCATAAATCTATACGTTGTTACTTGGATCTTTTCAAGGCCTTAGAACATCTAATCCTTGGAAATTCGTGGATCTTTCCTTCGAATTTCCCATATCTTTAGTTAGTTTTTTTTGTTTCTTTTCTTTGTGCTTCCGCATTCTAATATTCAATTCTCTATTTGTGATATCCCTTAACCTTGCTGTTATCAGGGCGTAGCGCCACACTTATTTGTGGGAGCTTAGCCCCAAAATACTGAGCCTCTGTCCCAAACGACGAGCTACCAGGAGAGTTCGTCAATAAATTGACGGTCCGTCAATGGTGGCCATCATTGGTGCCCTATTTCACTGCCAAGTTTCGGCCAAGTGAGGGGTGAATTGGTAAATTCACCCCACGTTAATTAGACCTTAGATGACTATTTCACCTATTTTTGGGTATTTTTAAGTTAGTTAAAAATCTTTAACCTAGAATTAGACCTCATTATTCAATGGAACCTTCCCTCTCAAATAAATTCTCTCTCTAGAACTCCATGGAAGACATTGATGAAGCTTCAAGCTCGGGGATGGGTTCCTACTGATTTCTCCTTTAAATTTATAAGGAAACTAATCACAAAGGTATGGGGATTTTATCGTTGATTCTCCTTTCAATCAAAGAGCCAAATCAAAGTGATTTAAATGTTTTTCATAAACACTAAAAGCCCCAATTTCAATCCTAAGCTTGGGTTCTTGCATGAAAGTATTTCAAATGATGATTTATGTTAATATTGAAGGTTTTAGGATAAAAAAAAAACTCCACGAACCCTTGCATATCTTGAAATCCTAATTTTTGGGTCTAAAGTGGGTCTATTGATTATGAGCTAATAATGTGATATTAATGTGTAGATTGTTATGGGCTATTGATTTATGTATTGTTCTATATTGAATTATGAGGAATTGATGGTCAATTGTGTTATATTGGATGTTGGCCTTGAATGGACAATTGTGACCTAAGGTTTTTGATGATGATGATGAAGTTGTGAATAGATTATTGATTCTAGTATTTTATATATATATATATATATATATATATATATATATATATATATGTTGTAGATGTTAGAATTGTGAGGTTTGATCCCTTTGGAAGTGGGGAGGTGTTTACTTTATAAGCATGTTGTGATCATGGCCTTGTAGGCAAAGTTGGATGATTGTTGTTTTGAGTAATGTTGATTATGTGAAGGTAATGTGATATGATGTGAATTTGTGTATGGTCTAAGAGTATGAAAGGTGATTGTGTAGAGATTTTATGTGTTATGCTTGGTTGTTGTCTTCTTTGAATGAATTATAATGAAGGTGAGGT
The DNA here is from genome assembly GCA_036553675.1 of Solanum okadae. Taxonomy (NCBI): domain Eukaryota; kingdom Viridiplantae; phylum Streptophyta; class Magnoliopsida; order Solanales; family Solanaceae; genus Solanum; species Solanum okadae. Next base: position 34,699,015 of record CM071682.1, on the reverse strand, counting down.
TAGGATAGACTATGTTTACCTGCTCTCACACCTAGTGTAGAATGATGGAAGAATGTGAGAATGAATGAAAAGAATGGGAGTTAATGCTAATGAATGAAAGTTGGGTCTGTTGTAAGGATAGTCTCATAAAGTACTCTTTTAAATGAATGGGGTTCCTAGATGAAAGGTTTTCTCATCTTTGAATCCAAGAGCATCCTTAATGAGTGAATGTGGGTTAGTGTGGGTGATGGTATGGGACGTTTCCCATACATTGCACAAAGGTATTGCTTAAGGGTTACTTAAGGTGGAGGTCCAAGGCAATAAGGTAAAGGTAAATGGGTTATGTATGTTTATGATGTGTTGTGAAGCATATGACTTTGTATTGTTGGTTGTGACTTGTAAGGTGCCTATTAAGTTGATGTTCATGAGATTTTATCAAAATGGCATGAAAGCATAACTTCCAAACAAATGTCCTTTTTAGCATGTTTTGCATATCCTCATATTTAGTACGTTGTTGTACTAACCCCTTTCTTCTATTTTACCACAAGTGTAGGTTGTGGTAACTAGGAGGAGATTGTGCTTTGGAGTTGCTTGGATTGCTTCACTCTTCCAAGTCTTTGGTATGTCCTCAAGATTCGAGGACTATGTTTAGAAGTTTCTTAGTCATTGTAACAGACACTTAAGTTTCATTTCATTTGTAAAGGGTTGTGTTCCTTAGTACGATTTAAGTTCTTGTTTAAGATTGGCTAAAGAGACTTAGTAGTTCTGCTTGCGTATTGATGTTTTCAAATGTTGATGACTCTTGAAGTCTTATGGTTTTATTGAATAAACGTTTTAAATTCTTAGTGATTTTTATGATCTATGCGATGAATGAATGCTAAGGCTTGTATAAGACCTCCGAGAGGTCGAATACGCATGTAACGGCTAGGGGGTGCTCTCGGGTCATTACAGATGTTTGCTTGACTATTGTCTTTGTCTTTGTCCTTTCTTGGAGCACAACAGTTAGAAGACTTGTGACCAGCCTTACCACAGTTGTAATAATTGCCCTTGAATTTCTTCTTGGCCTGTTCTGACGTCTATCCGTTTGACTTCTTTCTCTTCTTGCCTTTGGCAGGAGCTTCTTCAATAATATTAACTCCAATTATTGTGGAACTCCCACGAGACTTGTTTTCGACAGTCTTGTTATCTTCCTCAATCTTGAGCCAAATCACAAGATCTTCAAGCTTTATTTCCTTACGTTTCTGCTTTAGATAATTCTTGAAGTCATTCCACGAAGGAGGTAACTTCTCAATCATTGCAGCCACTTGAAAAACTTCATCAACTACCAGGTCCTCAGCAATCAGATCATGGAAAATAAGTTGAAGTTCCTAGACTTGTGATTTAACAGTTTTACTATCTGACATTTTATAGTCTAAAAACTTTGCGACCACAAACTTTTTCAAGGATGCATCTTCTGTCTTATATTTCTTCTCCACTGCATCCCACAATTCTTTCGAAGTTGTCAATGCACTATAGACATTATATAAGTCATCCTCTAAATAACTTAAAATGTAGCCCTTACATAGGAAGTCTTCCTGTTTCCATGCTTCAATAACCATGAATCAGTCTATGTCTGACATATTAGCAGCAGGCACTGGAGTTTCTTCATTGGTAAATATCTGCAGACCAAGAGTGGTAAGCTAGAAAAATACATGTTGCTGCCATCCTTTGAAATTCACACCAGAGAATTTTTTCCAATTTCTCTACTGGTGGTACAACAGTTCAGGATGGTGCAGCAATAGCCACCGTAGCATTATTGTTTGCCATTTTTGATAAACAAAAATTGATACAAACTTAGTAAGCAATAACTTAAATTGCAAACTTAATAGGAGTATAAAACTACAAAGGTTTTTGTCTCCACCAGAAACACAGATAAAAAAATAAATACTAATTTCCTGAAGATTGTTAGAAATCTGTGTTTAAAACAATATTACTGATTTCAACAACTTTGCAGAAACACAAAGTTACCAAAGTTTATCGGAACTAGTGAAGAACAGAAATTAATTAACAAAACTAAAATCTGTAAAAATGTACCAGAATCTGTAAAAACAGAATGGAAAGAATATCAAGCCCAGTGAATGCAGAGTGTCCCCTTAAGGAAATTATTCCCCTCTAGTATCTGAGGTTTGATTTGGAATATGTCCTCCCAGGATAGAATGATCTCAATCATCAGTGTATTGATACCCAAAACACTGGTGTCAGCGAGCCACTCAACGGCAGTAAAGTACACAAATAAAATTTGTGCAGAAGAAGAAGAAGAAACTAGAAATTTTCGTGAGTTAAAATTCTGAAGAATAACTAGTATTTATAGCCAAGAGGAACTGATTCCAAAAGGTTGCAACCTTTCAGAATCCACACGACCATTCATGAAAGTTTGTTGTTCCTGAAATTTGCAACCTTTCAGAACAGTCATTTCCAACGGCGGGAAATTCAAATAAAATGGGAAAGTATTTTAAATAAAATGGGTCGCGCATGGATCCAACCCGGGTCGGTACGTTTCGATTAATTAACTAAATAATTGAAATGATTTGGCCATTTAATTTAATTAATTAAATGAATAATTAACTAAATAATTCAAACAAAACTTTGTCCAAAAAAAATAATGTCTCGATCGATCATTTTCCAAAGCCGAGCCGAGCAAGCGAGCGACGACGATGGCGCGAGGGGTTCCTCTTTCCAACCCTTTTAACAATTAATAGAAGTGTTTCTCTATTTAAACACTACTATTTTTATTTCCACCACCAATGAGGGAGAAATGCCTTTTCATAAATCATAAGAGAATCTTTTCCAATTCCTCTTTTCATCTTCCCTCCATTTCCCATTAACTCTTGCTATACCTAACAGAAATACAAGACTTTGTATGCTAATCATTGGTTGAAGCTAATGGATGATAACACCAACAGTAGCGTTTTCTACTCTTTCTGGTGCTTTCAATTTGAAAATAATGATCAGCCCAATTATAATGTTAATCATCCATAATCGTGGGAATGCAATCACCTAAGAGATTAATTACTCTTTGGGTGCGGGGATAGAGGAATATATTTTTAATTTTTTTATGTTTGGTTCATCAAAATTTTTGAAAAAACTCTTTAAGAAAATAAGTTCCTTATCAATGATTTCACAAGTGAAATTCTACAACAACCTACAAGAAATTTCATCATTCACGAAAATACAACTGAAGAAAGTGATAATACAATCATAATATTGAAAAGGTGGGAAATTTACTACAGATAAACAATGAAGAGAAGGAATTGACAGTGGAAAAGAATCAAGTGAAGCAGGTTATAACAACATGGGTGAAGGAGTTGAGGAAGTTAATAAGGTAGATGATGATTAGACAACTCAACATCAAAATTTGATAGTAAATATTCCACAATAAACAACAACAACACAAGTGCATGAGGACTCCAGAAAAAAGATTACATGTGAGGAAAAAGAACTTGTCACCTAATGACGACATGAGAAGTGCTTATATTGCTTGTTCATTGCCACTATTGGCATCAGACACCTAATAAAAATCAACACACTAGATGACCAAATTTTATTGTAAAGCTAAAATTTAAGACCAAAAGCTTAAAACTTTGAAATCGGATAACCTGTCTAGTAGGGCTTCCATTGTTGTGAGGCATGCTTAATTCAATAGGAGTATATTTCCACATGACTTGTCTCATCCATGTAATTCTGAAACTAGCATTTCTTGATTCTTTCTCATCAAAATCATTTCTTCGACCTATTTTTTGTTCAACTCCTTCAACTCATTTATCTCTTGTTCTAACTTATGTGCAGCCTCATTACACAAACTATCAACACCAGCATTTCGTAAGAACGATTTACGACCCCATAACAGAGAAGGGGTTGGACCAAGTCCTAAACCACAGACATAACCATTTTTTTCATTTCCCAATACTGGAGAATACACATCTCCTTTCCAAGCAACACTGCAATTAGATTGTTCCTCCGTGTCTCGTCATTACTCATCTTCTCTTTCATCATGTCCTGAGAATAATTATATTACAATTTATGACACGATATTGTAATTTAAGTCACGCCCATGTAAAAGGTAGAAAATCAATGTAATAAAATTGAGAGTTGAAGCTCACCAATTCCTTATATTTTAACCTTATAAGCAGTTTTTTCCCAATGAACTTCCAAGTTAGAATTTTCACAACTGAAAGATAAAAGTGAGTAAGAAATCTCACAACGACATTTGAAGACTCCTCATCCAGTGGTTGACCATCTCTACGCTTTGTATGAGTTAATATGTAGACTTTTGTACGTGTAGGCTATTCTGTCTATATCCTAATGAAATTAAATTGATTGAAAATAAATTAGGTACCACCAAAATGAGTTATAACATCTTATAGTAAGTAATTTATGTGTGAGTACATGTTCATTCATCAAGGTTGTTATGCTTTTGGATCCTCCTGTGTGAGCCATTGTTTGTTTAGCTTGCTTGACTACGCTTCAAGAATGAGAAAACAAAACATCAGTTCTTACTAGTACAACATAGTACTTAGGTTCTTTGAAAAAACCAGTGAAAGAACTATGTAAAAAGAATGTAATATCGAAATCACTACTTGAGACTGGCTGCACAAACCAAACTATACACTAGGGACATATTGTTAAAATAGAAATGTTTGTAGATCCTAGTTGTCCTCTGTTCATTATGGCTAAAGAGAGTCTCTCTCATCTTTTATGATACGACTTGGTAAATAAGGAGAAAAATACTGTACTTAAAAAAGCATTTGCAGTGGGGCTCTAGCCTTCACAAACTCCACAAACTTTGTCTTTTCTTCGTCGTCAAATACTCACCAATCATTTGCACTTAACGGTGTCAAATCTGGGGTTCTAGCAATGATGCCTACAAAGCTAACATGCTTTCGTCCCTCTTTTCCAATTGATTGATTACGACTATTAAACGGTACAACAATTGCCTTCCCCGGTGGTAAATTCAAAATATCTTTTAATAAAGTAGGCCCACGAACTCTACTTGTCTTTGAAGGACCTGAAATAAATTAAGAACTCACTCTTGACAGTCATCAGAGAAAGAATAAATACAGGGCAAATCTAAACAGTGCATAGGATCCAATTATGAAACCAAAATTAATAAAACTGTCTATGAAAGTTTTCAAATAGAGAGACTGTTTTGTTGGTCCAACTTAACCAACAGCCCAAACTGAGAAGAAGAATTAATACATAGGCAGTCCAAGAGTGAAAGTTTATGAAACATAAATCAACTTGAGCAAGGCACTCTATATTTTGATGAATTTAGAGAGGAAAGTATAACAACTCACTGCTACTTGTATCAACAATTAACAAGCTGACATTGCAAACTCAAAGTTCCAAAACCTCAAACAAACACAAATTCTAAAGTAGAACTAGTAAACGTCCTCTGTGTGTTATCCTAGTTGTTCTCTGTGTGTTATTGTCCTATGTGTATTATGGCTAACAAAAAAACAATTATAAAGTAGTTTAACAATTTATGAGTTCAAAACATATTTTGGAAATGAAAATACAAAGTTACAGGAGATTTATAATATAGGTACTACTAATCAAAAATGTACTCACTAACCTTCACTTTTTCAGAAAGCCAATACGAGACAAGAGGGTTCAATTGATCCCTTGGTATGTGACTTGTATAAAAAATTAACAAGCAGACATATGTTTTTTCATATTTCTGGTAAGAGGTTGATTGAGAGCCTAAGAAAATTAAGAGGAGAGTTCTCTACGTTCTTGGGGATGTATGCAACTATCAAATGATGGAATATAATCTTATCTTTAACTAGTACTAGATACATTTTCATGTAATTAGAACTTATTATGCTATATAATCTATAAATCTAAGTTTCAAGAAAGAACCTGGCTCATTGCTCAGCTCAACAATAATGTCAATAGAATTGTTATCCTCAGATGTTTAGGCTTGAGAGCAGCTCCGACCTTTCATTAATTGTTGAACGTATAGTCGTACTTCTTCATCATGACGTTGTTGAGTTATCAATCTGCTACCAACTCTATTTCACATTTTCATTCTACTTACCTATTTTCTTCAAACCTGTAGAAGAAAATCAATAGTGTGAAAAGATTCAGGGAACAAACACCATCCTTATTCAAATTAGAACTCAGAAAACTTCCATGACAACGTCAAGTGTTATATAATAACATAATGCTATGCACTGTTTCTTACAACCAAGATCTCTTGTTATGTGTTCAAACAATTTTATAAGAAACCATTTGCTTTATTTAATAGGGAAATTTTTTCTCTCCATATTAGAAGTAATTAACTTAGCAATAGTGTCCTAACATTAATCCTCTTATACCTACTACTACTTACAATTAAGTTCTCTTATAACTAAAATGAGAGAGAGAGAGAGAGTTCAATCTCCGACCACATCGATATAAGAAACGTATATGCACCAGAATTTAGAAATAAGTTGAGTAACTAACAAACTCCTGTTTTCCAACAAAACCTTTCCATAACAGTTAGTCACTCACACACAAAGGCCTTTACAAAACTAGCCCCTCTCATGTCAACTAACCAAAAATGATTGATTTTTTTATGACCATGGTGTCTGTGTCAACTTTTGCACCTCAAAAAAAACTCTAGAAAGCATATTGCTGGCAGAATTTATCGCCGAGGTAGAGCTTCAGGTCTTGTCTGCTAAGTTCTCAAACCTCCGAAGATAGCAAACCAGAGTGTACAGATGAGCCAAAAGAGAAAATTTGTGGCAGATGGCGTGTTCTTCATCGAGTTGAACGAAGTGTTGACACATGAATTGGCTGAAGATGGGTATTCTGGAGTGGTGGTCAGATTTACTCCAATGAGGACTGAGATCATCATCAGAGCCACTCAGACTCAGAATGTTCTCGGTGACAAGGGGAGGAGGATTAGGGAGTTGGCATCCATTGTGCAGAATAGATTCAATTTTGATGAGAACATTGTGGAGCTGTATGTTGAGAAGGTTAACAATAGAGGACTTTATGCAATTGCTCAGGCTGAATCATTTCGATACAAGCTCCTTGGTGGTCTTGTTGTCAGGAGGGCATGCTATGGTGTTTTGAGATTTATCATTGAGAGTGGAGCCAAAGGATGTGAGGTGATCGTTAGTGGAAAATTGAGAGCTCAACGTGCCAAGTCATTGAAATTCAAAGATGGTTACATGATTTCTTTTGGTCAGCCTGTGAAAGAGTGTATTGACTCAGTTGTAAGACATGTTCTCTTGAGACAGGGAGTACTTGGCATCAAGGTGAAGATCATGCTTGATTGGGATCCCAAAGAAAAGCAAGGTCCAACAACACCTCTTCCAGATCTTGTCACAATCCATCCTCCTAAGGAGGAAGAGGAATACATGAGGCTGCTAGTGGCATCACCAGTTGAAATTGAGCCTCCGGTTGTTGTGTAGGCAGCAAGCCAGCCTTTAGTTGCATCAACTTAAAATTTTTCCAAATATTATTATATTTTGAGTGTTAGCTTCTTCTTTTTTTTGTCAACTTTGGGTACTATATAGACATCTTTGGAGAATTTGCTTAATGTTACAATGACAATCGCACTGCGTCAATGACAATTTTGCACCTCAATTAAATCCATGAGATACCTTCCAGTACAAAAAATGGTCAATTTTCCTCGTCATCCAGTGGTACAGTATATTTGATGAATTTAGTTCATTACAACAAGAAGAATTTCTAGCTCTACAGAGCACCTTATTGGGTTAATTTAGGTTTAACGTCAAAATCCTACTAAATGAGTTACAGTTGTGGCTTTTCAAATCAATAGACATGAAGGAATCAATCATACATCAACAATTTAATAATTAATCAAAAGCTAGAAAACTGAGCCAGATTATATAGTTTTCCTACAGCTATACTGCAAGGGAAACCTTCTCCCATTACATCTTCAAGTTTCAAACAATAGTTTTTTCAGCTATGTTTTCCTCAAAGTTATTCCACGCTAATTAATGAAAATCAGAAGAAAACTAAAGATAAAAAAAACATAATTATAAGTTGATAGCATATGCATGTAAGCATTTATAAAAAAAAAGCACTTAGAAAAGAAGGATTACTAACTAGAATGAGATATTGAGAGATCGAGAAAAAGAGATCGAGCAGAAAGAGAGAGAGAGAGATTACCGCTTATTGTGCTTCAATTCGAGTAAAAAGAAAAATAATTGTTGCGTGTTTCAGCTCAAATCCATCGTAGCCATGGAAGGATATATCATATCAACCCAATCTTTAGATGGAATGGAGAAGATAGATCGAGTATTTTGAAAATTTGAGAATGAAATAAATTTGACTAAGAGAATGTTTGGTTATTTGAGGGTAAAATAGGATATTTCTTTCTATTGGCTTTTAAAAGTAATTGTTATTAAGGGTTATTTTTAGTGGCTTTAAGGTTAAATGCCGGTACATGTTGCTTTAAAACACTATTTAGCAGCAATTATATTATTGCCGCTAAATAATTGCCACTAAATTCTATTTTTGTTGTAGTGGCGGTCATATACGTGTTAATTTCCCAAATTAAGACGTTGAGTATGAACCTAAGGTGACCTTGGGGCTTTGGTTTATTGGTTTCTTGTAGTGTGTGGCCTTCCGCAGGACTTCACAAAGGTTAGTATTGTGGAGAATATTTATGCACTTTATGTTGTTGATTATAGTCAATTTGTGGTGGTTCGTTTGCATAAATTTTGTTGGTTTTATTTCTTTTGTGGCATTGCTATGCAAATTTTATTATTGTGGAGGGGATTTGTTGTTTTTTCATGTGATTTATTGTCAAGGGAAATGTAGTTAAGAAAAAATAGCTCTTGCAACATCTTTGTTGTGGCAGTAGCATGAAACTTGTGCACAAAAAAGTAGCATCGAGTCATTTGCGTTGCCCTGAAGCATTTGTGTAACATCGTTTCAATATAATTGGTAATGTTGTACACAAGTGATAATGTTAAGAATGTGACAACTATAACGGGTGTCATGTAACGTTTAAACTCCATTGTCATACATGTAAGGATATAATATTGCATAAAATAATAAATTCACATCCATTTTGTGTATCATTGATCTATCACAACTCCTTGACATTTTATCCATAGCAGGAATCCTATCAGAAATAATATAGCGAGGTTGATGTATGTATGATAGTATAAAGGCAATAATCAAATGTATCGCATACTATAGGCTTGCAGTGATGGGAGATTTAGTTTAGAAATTAGCCTAAGGGAAAAGGATGGTAAACATGGAGGCATAACGTATACTTAATTAAATTATCAGAAAGTGAAGCTAACAGTTAAAAGCCTTACATTAATATTTGGCATTTAGTGTGTCAAGTTTCGCATCTGTACATGACTATGGAACTCGAAGATGGTTCTAACATGAAGGTTCCTTGAAAACATGATTAGAAAATAATTTTTTCACATGAAGTGTAAAACTGAATTAGAAAAGCGTTCAATAAGAGTATACATTTATGTGGCATATGCAACCATTTGAACTTATAGTTCGCTTTGCCTCAAGGGTGATTTTGCGGGTTGCTTCTGGGGTTATTTTTATCCTATAATCACTTGATTATCGAGCATAGGGTCTATCAAAAACAACTTTTCTACCCCAAGATAGATGTATGATTTGCTTACACCATTTCCTTTTCAAACCTCACTTTTTGGGATTACATTAACTATATTATTGTTGTTGTAATGTAACAGTTCCTCATTTTCCAAATTGATTTGGTTGATTTCTGTCAGTTACAATTGTGGGTGTTCTTTGTTGAATGCTTTTTGATTAACGGTGGAAAAAATTACTTGTTTAATAATATCTTTCATATTTGAATTATATGACTGGTTTTAGAGTCTAATTCTGATTTTTTACTTTAGATGCTCGTTCCATGACTTTGTGTGCTTTATCAGGATAGATAATATCTATAATATTTGGCATCTTTATCTTTATATTGTGTAGAGAAGTTGGGGTTGTTCGTAAAACTGTGGAACATCACAATGTTCTAACTAAATAATTTCAATATCTTGCAGGAGAATGCACAAAAAATTGCCGAACATTTATCTTCCCATCCACGAGTGAAGAAGGTCAATTATGCAGGTCTTCCTGACCATCTAGGGAGGTCTTTGCACTTCTCTCAGGAATTCAAACAAGTGTTTTTTTGGGAATTTTAACTAAGGCTCTATGGTTGTCGGTGTCCTTCCACCATGAAGCTCTCCCTTGAAACTTACTACTTAAATGTTTATAAATTTGATGGCTATGGGTGCATGGTGTTGAGTTGTCTGACAGGTTCTTTAGCACTCTTTAAGCATGTTTTGAGGCTACCAAGTACTTCAACTTTATAGTCAATTTTTGTTAGTTTCATCTTATGCTCAATTACAATTTTTTAAGATTATTTTTTTCCTATCAAACTACTTCCTAATGACATTTACCTTCTCAATCTTTTCCTTGTTGATTATAGTAAACGTGCAAATATTATTTTGCTTTGGTAGTCCCTCGTATTATCTTATGATATTTGGATTGTGAGGACACAGTCTCATTTTTAGTTGGGGGTGCCTCCTTGTACTCATTTTGTTGACTGTTTTTGCATACTGTGATTGTGCCATTGTCGGGCGTACTTTTCTTTCTTTGATATGGATTGGTGTGCCCTTGTCAGGCTTTGATATTGTTGATGTTTATGTTGATATTGTGTTGGATTGGTCTATTTTAGTTTTTGATTTGTAGTTTGTAGCTTCTTTATTTATTTTTATATGAAGATGTGGATTGACGATGTCCGACGATGGATAGAGAGTGATGACTTTTTTGAAGGTTAAATCGTCGATTGTGTGTGAGTGTTTAATTGGCGTTGATTGTGGCGAAGTATGAGTAGTCATTCCCTAATAGATGCATGAGGTTTCCTAATGATGGATTCGTTGACGACTTTCTTAAGGGAGAAATCATCTTTTTTTTGGGAAGATTTTGACTTGGTTAGTACTAAGAGTATAGTCATGCATGTGAATAGTGTTGATCATACCTATTCATTATTAAAAGGTTGAGCATGTTATGAACGATTTTGTGACAACTCTTACAACTCTTTTTGTGACTTTTGATTCGTTAGCGGTTGAAATGTTCAATGCTACTTGTATTTTGAAATGAAAGTAAGATTTTTAACCATCTTGGTTGATTTGCAGGCCATGTGTGGTGAGTTGTTGAATTATGCCTTATGTTCACTTTTGTCACCTAGAACTTGCCCGATTGTGTTAAAATGTTGATCTTGATTGAGTTTGGTTGGAGAAATGATCTTAGGCTTTCTTTGATGTTCTGGAAGTCCACTTGGCCTAAAAATCCCACCTTTGCACTAAATATATCCTTAGTTGTCCCCTTTGAGCCTAATCCTTTTTATTGGCAACCACTACAAGCCTTATCCTTTTTGAAAAAGTAACGCTCTTTTGAACCCTTCCCTCCTTGAACTTGTGGGTGTTATGGGAAATTTATTGAAGGGATGCTTACCACATTAAGGTTCTATTCTCTACCTCAACTCGAAATTTAA